>QANY01006224.1:1175250-1186304 GCA_003255025.1 Datisca glomerata
TTTGGGGGGGGGGGGGGAATACCTTCATTCAATGAGGAATCCTGCGCAGGAATATGAGAGCGACGACTATACACATGATTAGGAGAGCCTGCAATAGGAGGTAAAAAAGAGGAAGAGACAACAGGAACATCCATATAAGTAGGGTTAGTAAATAGGAACATCCATAGATGTATGATCAATAATAGGAATAGGACGAGGACGATCCTCAACAGGATTGGCAAGTCTAGGCGATATGGGACAATTCCAACATGGTTTCCCATTTTCAGTTAATACATTTCTCTGCTCTGGTTTCCTAACGATTCCATCTCCTTTTTTCAAATTCACTTCACTGTTTGGTAACCAAGAAATGCTAGAGGAAAAGAAAAGTTTTTTCTGGCAGTGTAGGACAAACAGCAAAACCGTACCGAAAGACTTTTTACGGTTTGGTCCGGCTCGGTTTATGCACCAATGACGGTTCGGTTTTAATATGTAAAAAACTTTATCTGTGGTTTGGTTTGAAAAAGACTCTTAAACTGAGCCGAACCGAACCGAACCGAACCGATCACACCCCTAGATATATTATAAAGCTTCCAACTATTGGGGCAGTCAAGAATTTGGAGAACAAGAATAGAACTCTAAAGTTCCTGTCTGTACGGGGAGAAATATTTATTTATTTATGCACTATAAATAAATAAGTATGAGATTCTTGTACGGAATTGTAGTAGTTTCAGATTTAAATGTAATCTGGGTTTCTCGCTTCACAAAATCCTTATTATGGTCAATTTTGCTTATTCTAATTTCTATGTCAACTAGATTACTGAGACTCTTTGTCCCGGATATTCCTTTGCTTGACCAAATCATTATCATTTCTCCTCTGGGTTTTACGTGGATGTGAATTTATCGACGACAAAAATACTTTAAATTGCAGATCATGCTTGCAGGGCCAGATGACAGAACTCCCCAGGAGCCTAACATATGTTTGTAGAACTCACTTCAAAATGTTATTATTGTGAGTTTCTCATTGTATTATAGGGTATGTAATGGTATAGAATTGGGCAGTGTGTTGTGATATGGGCTTCCACATTTTTCTATCATGCTGGTTTCTTCTATTCTTTTCCAACATGAAGGCATTGTTTTTGTTTGCCTTTTTGTTCCGAGTGTTAAGTAACTTTCCACTTCTGGGTGAATGAGAGTTGTATTATTATCTGTAGTCATATTCTGGAATGCATGGGCGATTATTCTATGGACGATTGGTATATATAATATATAGTTGAGTGAAGTTGTCAAGAAGTCCAGTGTTGAATAGTGCTCTTTAAATTCTTTATATGATTGGTAGACTGAATCATGAATGGCAAATTTTGATAATGTATTTTAATCCTGTCCAATTTTTCTCCCTATGAGAGTTAACGGCCCGGAAGACTTGCCTTCCTGTTTATGGGAGGTTCTGGTCAGTGTTGTCAAACAAAAGTGTGCTTAGGCGCATGCCTAGGCTAGCGGGGCACAGGGTTTGCGCTTAAATTAAATGATATATCATGCAAGTTTTTATCATTAGCATGGGTAAATTTGTATTTTCCTTTTAAATACGGAATTGTTCAAATCTAAGATTACAAATCCGAACTTCTTAGCCGGATTTAAAATTCTCAAGTTAAAGGATTTACAATCCAGTCTCTTTTTCTCCGTAGCCCTCAACCTACCCGGGTCTGTCTTGTCTAATTTCCTCAGTTTCTTCCTCGTCGGAGTCCTCTTCCTTGTCTTTTTTCCAATTCTCTCTCTAATCGCATGGATTTCTTCATACACGGGTTTGTCGACATGGATCTTCAATAATATGCGAATGGGGATCTGTGCATTGGCGAGTTGTTCCCTAATTATATACAAATGGGAAAATGGCCCACCCAAATGAAAATGATTAGGGGAATGCCATTTTTCATTCAGCATGCTTCTAATATGTAGCATAGTTCTCAATTCCAAAGGGTTGGTCTTATCCGGACCGAGAAATTATAAAAAATACTTGTGGCCGAGCCGGCACTTGCAATAATTTCTCATCTGGACCAACGGCGTACAAACGAGACGAATTCACACATACCCTCAAATGGCTAATGTTTAGGGGATGGCATAATGGTTTGTCTAGACAAAATAGATCTCGCCTTAACGAAGATACTTCTAGAGTGAGGCGACGTAACCCTTACATGCTCATTATGATTGTTAGGTTACGAACGATTTTGCTAGCGCAAACCTGCACAAGTGGTCTGCGGGTTGGGCTCGTGCAGGTGCACTCTTAATCCTCCAAGTTTCTCCTTAGAGCCAAATCTTCCTAGGGCTAAACCTATGGTCCCACTAGACAAAAATGGGTCTGGTAAAAATGAAGTGTATGTAGAAATACATCTTCGAAGAACACAACTTTTCGTCGTGACTCGATAATATCATTAACATGTATGTCACTTATTTCAAATTTATATACAAAAAATCTCACGAAAGTGGGAGCCCTGAGACTCAGGAGCTTCAGTAGGTGACAACTCCTAGTTATTTCTCCTTTCTTTTTTAGTTTAGTGACAGTTCATCAAAACAATTAGCCAAAATGCACTACTGTTAATTGCATAATCACAAAAAGTGCAATCAACAAATTTTTGTATCAACTTAGACATTGTTGGGCTCAGCTTATGACTTATAGCTTAAATGAGTAAATAACTTATTTTTAAGAGGGTGTTTGACACAACTTATTGAAATAAACTAGCAGCTTATTTAAGCTAAAAAAACTAATAAACTTTAAGCTAAATTAATCTAACTTTTTAACTTAAAATTCTTTTAATTTTTTTCATCTCCAAAATTACTCCTATCTTTTTAAAAAATTACACAAGCATAACTCTCTTGTTCAAGACAGATCTATGAAATGAGAAGGAAACTATGCTGCTTTGAACGAGTCAAGGAGTCGAGTCGAGGGCACATGTTAGGGAGTCAAGTCCGGTCGGGTTAGGGAGTCGGGTTCAGTGGGACACGGGTCAGGACGGGGTACTGGTAGGGATGAGTCGGAGAGTCGGGTCGTGGACACGGGTCGGGGAGTCGAGTCGGATCAGATAGGGGAGTCGGGTTCGGGTGGGCATGGGTCAGGATGGGTGGGGGAGTCAGGTCGGGGACACGAGATCAGGAGTTTGGGTCGGGTAACCGGGGTCGGGTCGGATACACGGGTCGAGAATGCAGGTCGGGGAGTGGATTCAAGTCGAGGAGTCAGGTTCAGGTGGGACATGTGTCAGGACCAGTCCGGGGTCGGGAACATAGGTCGGGTCTGCTCGGGGACACGATGTCAGTAGTTCTAGTCGGGTACACGGGGTCAGGTATTCAGGTCGGAGAGTAGGGGAGCCGGGGGTCGGGTGGGACATGGGTCGAGATATGCCGAGGAGTCGGGTCAGGAACAAGTCGAGAACACGAGATCAGGTTGAGGAGTTTGGTCGGGTTGAGGTTGAGGAACCGGTCGGGTGGGACCCGGGTCTGGTTGGGGTGTCGAGTCGGGTCGGGTGGGACACGGGTCAGAATAGGTCAAGGAGTCGAGTCAGGAACAAATCGAGGACACGAGGTCAGGAGGTCGGGTCGGGGAGGGGTTGGGGAACTAGGGTCGAGTGGGACACGAGTCGGGTTTGGGAGTCGAGTCAGGATGGGTCACGGGTCAGGGACACGAGTCGAGTTGGGGTCACGGGTCGAGGAGTCGTGTCGAGTCAGGTTGGGGAGTCGGGGTGGGGTGGGACACGGGTCGGGGTCGAGGAGTCGGGTCAGGAACAGGTCGAGGACATGAGGTCGGGTCGATTTGGGGTTGGGGAACTAGGGTTAGGTGAGACACGGGTCGGGGAGTCGAGACGGGTTACGGGTCGGTACGGGGTCAAGTTGGGATCGGGACACGATACGGGTCGGGTCAGGTCGGGGAAACATATGGGTCGGCATGATTGTCGTTTTGATTAATGATTTGAAAAAAAATAGATACTAAAGAAATGAGCTAAATGCAAACTATATCATTAAGAGATATACTAAAATAATTTAATTATTCACTTATTTGTCAAACATAAATTTAAAATAAGTTATACCTTAAAGTTAATATAATAAGCTAAGTCAAACACGTTTTAACTTATAGGTTAAATGTACTTAATTAAGTTACAACTTAAAAGTTTAAGCTATAACTTTAAGTGGAGGCAAACGGGTCCATAATCATTTTAGGAGGTTGTACAACATTTTTTGCCAAACAGCTTGACGTTTTGAGGCACTAGTAGAAGAGTTATTTTGCATTCCATGGTTTATAGGGAATGACGTACACTAGTTTTCTTATGGGGTATTTTATTAAGAATAAAATTAGTTGTTAATAAAGCTTCCCTCACACGTTTTGTGATAAACTATAACTTATAAGCATGCCAGTTATATGTCTTTGAAAGTCCTATTTTTCCTTTTAGCAACTTTGTCGCTGAAGTGTATATGGTGTAGTAGTTTGGTGTATTTTACCAATTTTTGCTCACTACTCATCAACATTAGATGACTCATATTCATCCCCTCTATATGATCTGAACACTTTGATATCTTCTATTAAGTTAATTTTCGGACTCATTTTTGTAAGCTATAAACATATTTAATGCTTCATCTTTACTTCAATGTCAAATCTAGGGACAAGGCTTATATGTGCCAACTTATCTAATGCACCATAATTATAGCACGTTCTAGTCTACCATGCATTGAAAAGAAAGACTCAAGCATTTGACTTGTAGAGGTGTATGAGGTGCAATAGTTTGTTATGTTTTTACTAAACTTTGCACACAACTCATAGAAATCATATTCACATGCTCTATTGGATCTAGGCACTTTGATTCTTCTATTTAGTTGCTTTTCTACCTCATTCTTATACGCGATAAATATATTTAATGCTCCATCTTTACTTTAATATCAAATCTAGGAATAAGGCTTAGTTGTGCCAACTTATCTAATGACCATAATTTGCACGTTCTAGTATACCATGCCATAAAAAAGAAGACTCAAGCATATAAGCAAAAGAATTATTCTTCTTATTCATCTCTATGTAAGGATACATAAACTTAACATTATTGTCTGTTACAACAACATTTGCTTTTGAAAAGACCTTCCATCATATATCCCTTCCCACATATATTCCTTCTTCAGTAAGTACAAATCAGTCAGATTTTATAGACAATTCTAAAACCTTTCTTACAGAGAATAGGCCTAAAAATGAGATATTTACGGATCTCTAGAACATGGAGCACATCATGCAAGTTTGCCTTGCTTTCCAGAAGTGAATTTCAGTAATACCTTTTCTAGACCTTTGATCTTCGATGTAGCATAGTTGCATATAGACATATATTCCTCATGACCGAACTTCTATATTATATAATAGGCCTCACGTAGCTCTATTTCAATAGAGGAACAAAGAGAAACATACTGTAAGTGTATCAACTTGACACATATGTGGTGTCTAGTTAAATAAATTCTGAGGTTTAAGTCAGTGTATGATCATTGTTATGAAAGGCTTATGTGCAATTAGGGAGCAAGAGAGTAAATACCTCAATGTAATTAAGCTCTAGTATTTCTAGAGGTTCTTAGAGTTATAATATGTACACAACTCTACCTAATTAGCGATTATGTTTTATTTGTGACACTCCTGATGATGATGCTTATATCATGGGGTAAATCTTATCAAATTAGTTTAGAAGTTTATCATGTAGGTTTTAAAGACTTATCTGGATAAGACTCCAGGTGCTCAGTGCTCTAGGGTTCTTAGTGTCCTTGACGCTGACTCAACTTCGTTGAATAAGTCCTTGTAGATCAAGCATGATCATGTCACACAATCAACCACGTGACATTGTGCATGCAACGTCATTTGTCAATCGGCCAATGGTGGTGGTGACACAATCATGTGTCATTACTGATTAGTCCATCCTTACTGTCTGATGCAGGCCTAACAGGGGAAGATGATGTATGTTCGCCTAACCCAATGATGACGAGTGCATTTCGTCTAGATTAGGCATTATATGTATAACAGATATGACACCTATTTTATAAGGGAAAAATCAACCAAGCAGAATTTATATTTCATACGTACTCGAGTACCAAATGAATATTCAATGGTGAATATAACTTAGCTTCGATGGCAAACAATCTGGCTAATATATTACTCAGTGTATAGAAAATTTATCAAGTGGAAAATAAAATACAAATAAAAGATCTTAGGAAGAATTGATCCCTTACATCAAGGAAAATACGACACACCATTGTAGGATCGAACCTAGAGATCATATGGACCTGATAAGCCGTTATTTGTGTCAAAACTCCAAACAAGGTTAACCCTATATAATTAACCCATGTTGAACCATATTTTGGAAAAGAATTGATATTGTGTTGGACAACCAACTTGGTCTCTAAGGAATTTGACCTGTCTTGGACATGCCGACCCATCTAGGCAGTCAGGATATAGTCCCACCTTCAATTTTTTTTTCTTCTTCTTTAAGTTGAGACCAACCTCACCAACCTGGACCAGACCAATGACCAACCCCTCCACCTCTCCACGCCCATATAAAGCTCTCCCCTTTTGGCATTCTTTCACACCATTCTGACAAAGATTTTTAAAGTTTTTCTATTATTGATAAGCTTGTATTTTGAGTGTAATTTGTGAGATTTCTAGTGAGAAAAGATAGAAATATATTGTAAGCATAAATTGAGAGATCTACTCTTTAGAGAATGAGAGTTTATTATAAGAGATCAAAATCTCGACCGCTGCAAGATTGTCAAGGTTTTGTGGCACTATAAGTTAATAGACTTTTAAAGGTTTGGTTTTCACTTGTAAGAAGATCATGGAAGAAAAATCTTCTTTGGAAGGCATTTTAAGCGTGGACGTAGAGATAGGTTTTATCGAAGCACGTAAAAACATTGTGTATCGAATCTCTCTTCCATATTCTCTTTGTTTTTGCTCTTTGAATCTCACATTATTATTATTTTGCTTATTAATTTCCTTGCATTTAAGCTTCTGCATTTTATTTATTTAATTCTTGACCCGTAGCTTTGAGTTTCTTTCTTAATTCTTCAATTGCTATTTGAGTTAGTTTAATTAAATATGTGATTGATTTACTTTCATATTTATTTTATTCAAGCAATTTATTTTTTTAGTTCAAATAATTTCTTTAAATATTCTTTTTTATAAAATGGGTGTCATACCAATCTTAGGTTTCTTGATGCTCTAAATTAATAAGACTTCACCATCTAGAGCTATAGTATCACCTTTTGGATTTATTTTTGAACAATCACAATCTATTTCAAGGCCTCCATTTTTTGACGAAAATGGTTATAGTTTTTGGAAAATAATAATGTAGACTTTTATTCAACCCATAGATTACAATTTATAGGATGTTGTTGAAAATGACCTTATTCCTTACTTGCTTAAATCACGAAAGGGTGATTAAAGTTCTTAGGTCATTGTCAAAGTCGGGGGAGACAAGTTAATTGCAATTCAAGAAACAAAAAATTTTAAGACGCTTTCACTCGAAAAGCTCATGAGATCATTAATGACTCATGAAATGGAGTTCATAGAAAAAGATATGGACTATATAAATGAGGAAATCTACTCTTCAAACTACATCCGTTGCGAAAATGAAGAAGAAGATGAAGATTTATCCACTTTACAAAGAGGCTTCAGAAGCAATTCAAGAAGAAGAAGATGAAGATTTATCCACTTTACAAAGAGGCTTCAGAAGCAATTCAAGAAGAAGAGAAGCTAATGAATAGAGAAATCGGGTTGACAATGAACATAATGGTATACTTAGACAAGATTAGCAAGCCCGAATTTCATGACAGACTCGGATTTGAGAGAAATCACATGAAAGATTACAATTTTGGGGGGAGTGTATGAATTGAAAATATTAATCATAAAGTTTCTTATTTTGAAAAAAAAATTGCATAACTGAGGAGGAGTATTTTAAAAAAAAATTAAAATTTTTTTTTTAAAACGATACAATTTATGTCTCCAATTTTTAGAAGACTATTACAAAAATTTCATTTCTCCAATTTTTAGAAGACTACTGTAAAAATGAATTTTCTGCATATATTTCTTTTCATGATTTCAAAGAGAGAATATTATTGATTGCAAAAGGGGAAGAAATTTTAAAATTTTCAAAATATTATTTTAGGTCTTCTTATAATTATTATTGTGTAATCAATTTTTCATCACCATAAAACGGAGAGATTATTGACCATAATCACCGTTATAGTTTAATTTATGATAAATAATTGTTGAACTAATATTTTCTTTAGTGTGTAGAAAAACTATCAATTGAAAAGTAAAATATAAATATAAGATAGTATGAAGTTATCAAATGTGACAAACCGTTGAAAGATCGAACCTTGCCGTCATAACAAATTACTATTTTTGGGTGGTTTTTATTTTCAGAAATTCAAAAAGTTTTTCATATTTTGAAAAATTCGTACATTAAAGGGGAGCTTTTAAAAGGAAACTCACTTCGTAAAAATATAATATTTTTTCAAGAGGAAACTTTTATTGGAGCACAAATGAAAATATTCTTTTGATGATTCCAAATAGAAGAATATAGTTAATTGTAAAAGGGGAGAAAATTTTTATTTTTAAAATTCTTTTGCATAGGCTTAAAAGATGTTATATTTATGTGTAATCATTTTAGGTAATTAATTGTTTATCATCATAAAAGGGGAGACATTGGTCCTACTCAAGTGCGAATTCTGAGCCTAAAAGATGATTTTTTTTTGTACTAAAATTTTAATCAAGTGTATATTTTCTAAATGAAGTGCAATAAGTTTATTTCAAGTGTTTATGACAAAGAAATATAGAAGAGTGAAGTTTTGCATTGAGGGAATCATACGACACATCATGGAGAGCATGAAGCACATAGAACTAATCAGGAGTGGTCCAAAAAAAAGTTGCATGGACTTGAATTGACTCGAGGAGTCCAAAAACGAACCACTTGGACTTGAACTGGAGGAACCAGCCTGAACTGGACCAACCCAGTTTAGCCCCAATTCATACTTGAACTTAACTAGTCGACCTACCAAAATTGGATAAGCTAGCCTCTCTTCATAGTTCAGAACCTCCTCCATAGACAAGCCAACTCCTCCTTCATATTTTGGAAGGAAATTCACGAAACATTGAACTTGGATAGAAACAGACTTGGACAGGCTAGACCTCCTTAGAAAGGTTATCCCTCCTTGAATATTTTCTATTTGGTTCTTGACCCCAACCCAGACTAACCTTTGGCTCTCCTAAGGCCTAACCCCTCTGCATTTCGTAAGCCTATAATAGAGGCTTTGACTCTTCATTTCAATACATATTTGAGAAGCATAATTCATATCTTAAATACTATTGAGTCTTCTTTAGTTTAGAGCGTTATATTGGAGGAAGATCTTCAAATATTCTAGAGAGAGATGAGAAAATGTTGTGAGAAAAATTCTAAGAGATCTACTCTAATGAGAGAGTGAATGGTGTAAGAGATCAAAATCTTGACCGTGTAAGATTGTCAAGGTTTGATGGCACCATAAGTCAATAGAGGTTGTAAAAGTTTGGTCTTCCCCCGTAAAAAGATCGTGAGAAAAAAATCTTCAAGGAGATCCTTGAAGTGTGGGCGTAGAGATAAGTTTTCTTGAACCACATAGATATATGTGTGTCCATCTCTCCCTTCTCCACTCTCTTTTATTTATGTTCACTTTACTTTTTCATATTTAATTTCTTGCATGTTATTATTTTGTACTTCAATTCTGTTTCAATATGATTATTTTTCTTATTTTATATTTTAGCGTTCAAGGCCTCCGCATTATATTTTATTTATTTATTCAACCCATAGTTAAGTGATGTGCATGCTTGAGTATTCATTTGCTACTTGAGTACGCATGAAATACAAATTGTTTAATTGCTTTGTTGATTTATCTACAACATTTATCTTTTACTTCAAGTAATTTTTTTAGTTCAAATAATTTCTTTAAATAATTTTTCTTCATAAAAGGGGTGCAAAATCGATCGCACACAATCAATGTTTGGACCTCTCTACAAGGGGAAAGGGTAACAGAGAGGATTTGTGTTTTAAATGATAGGATTGTGCCCTTCAAAGTACTAGAATTCTATTATTTTTCTCGAGACATTTGATTTAGTTCATCATAAATAGTTTATTCTTATATTATGTGTAATACATTCTTCTAAAAAGTCTACAAGCATAATAATACTTAGTTTATGTCATTTGAAGTTTAACTCATGGGAAAAAGATATTTAATCAAGAGTTCTTTATAAATTGAAAAATATTGATGATCACATTCTAGTGATGCTGAGCCGTTTACTAATGTAGATTGTAGTATATTAACTCTATTATGTAGAGTACCTTACCTTCATCACTAGGTGGGAGTACATTGTTAGTATACTAACATGTTGGAATACATTGAATGGACTAATGAGTTTGATTTTCAATAAAAGTGATTTCTTTAGAAAATCATAACTCATTGCTATTATATCACAAATACAGTTAAACTTGAGAGAGAGTTATAAGCTCGCATTTAAAAGTTCAATTATTTTTATCAAGTATGGTTGAGATTCTATGAGTCAATATATCTGTAGGTTGGATACTGAGTTGTTAGATAGTAAGGATGCATAGATTCTCAATTTTAGAGTTCATGGCACATTTTAAGTAAGTGACATAGTATCACTTGACATAATTTATTTATGTGATAACAACAAAGTACTTGTAACTCTAATGGCTTAGTTAAAGATTTGATAATTTTACGTGAGATATCAAATAAGTAGAACGAAATTTGAAACTTGAGGAACAAGATATGCATATATTAGTTAGATAATATTTTATCTAATTATACACAATGTTATATTATGAAGGAGTAACACATAATGAATAATAGACCCAGAATAATTACATCGAGTAATATAATATTTGGGATAGAGTTCAATTACAACTTTTTTAAACTAGTGCAATTACAATTTTTTAATGGAATAAATTGTAAATAAACCTGATCATTAGTTTTGTCGATAGACTTTATTAACTATTTAGCCATGGGTGTTTTTATCCTTTTGGTCC
>QANY01006236.1:0-177960 GCA_003255025.1 Datisca glomerata
CCCCAAACACATAAAGAGGAATTATTAAGATTCACCTTTGGTACTTGGAAAGGACCAGCAAAAAATTATCTGACAATTAAACAAAAATGTTTAGCCATTGTAAAATGTGTTTTAAAATTTCAAGATGATCTTTTAAACCAGCATTTTCTTATCCGTGTTGACTGCTCTGCTGCAAAACAGATTTTCAAAAAAGATGTTCAAAATCTTGCATCTAAACAAATATTTGCATCATGGCAAAGCATTTTATCTATCTTTGGCTTTGATTCCAAGCGGGGGCTAACCAACACGCACCCGTACAGTGAGGAGGTAAAACACTATAGGTTCAGCGAGATCAGATAACAACCAACTTATACTGAGCACGTCTGTCAACGTTTTACAGGGGTCAACGGTCTTAACGCAATCTCTGCTCAACAGACCTGCCCAGACGCGACTTGGGTGACGTCCCACTCAGTGTTCACTGATTGTTTCTTGACCTTACTGTAGTACAGTGAGTACTTCCTCAACCATAACAGATACATATTGAGTGCCTTAGGCTAGCAACAGGATCATGATTAGTAGAGTTTATAGTCATGGTTATACACGGTTTACATTAAGTCATACATGGTCTCATGCAACAGATGATATGGGGAAGAAAAACTTACGGTTGGAGAGCACTGGCACTCTTGGTGCCAATAACGTGATATGTGCAGGTGTGCGCAGATCAGAGAGAAGAGGGAGTGAGAGAGAGAGAGTAAGGGTAAGGCAACCTTAAGGGCTCAACACATGAGCAGTCTATGGCATAAGGAAAATTTTATTGCACAAAAGAAAACCCGTTCCTCTCAACAAGGGTGAGAGATCCCTTTTATAATACAAAAGTTAACTAACTAGAGTAATATGAAGATAAAAAGTAACTTAACCTAGATGTAAAAGCAAATATACAACTTTAATAATTACAAATGTAGGGTGGCGTGCTATGCATCGTCCACTTGTGCGGATGAGAGAGACTTTCCTGTAGCAGTCGTTGTCTGTCACTGTGTGTGTCGGACAGCTAAGAGCGTTGCTGTAGACGTCTTTGTCTGTTACTGTAGATGTCTTTGTCAGGTGGAGGACAGCTCGTCAATTAGGTTTAGTGGAGCTTGCCTTTTCCTTTCTGATCTTTGTCCTTATCGATCTGGTCAGAAATAATGGCAGCTAAGGAATCCCAGAAGTCAGCAATAGTAGGCTCTGGTGGGTCCTCTGCTGGTGAAAGCCAAGACCCTGAAGACAACTTACCAGCCTCGACACTAGACGCAACAACATCTATATATATATATGGTTGCATAAAATCCTGGTGAAGACTTTGTCTTAACATGCTATTGGGTGTGAAATCCATCTAAATGTTGAATTGCATGTCACTAGCGGTTGGGCTCATTGGCCTTCTATTTATGGTGGATTCATAACACCATGATGAATCTGATTTTCGCTGATGACAGCTAATTCTTTTTCACTAATTTTGGGGAATTTTTGTTTAATCATATTTTGAGCATTTAAGAATGGATTGCTTGTTGGTACTGGTACAGGTTTTGGGATTGATTCATAGCATGCTTGTGCATGGGTCTTGATCAGTTTGATTAATTCAGTTAGGTGGTGATTCATGCCTTTGTCCCACCATTTGGTAAAAAAGATACGTTTTAATACGGGTATTCCATTCTGGTATTCACATTTCAGATCCCATTTCCAAATTCATGGGATATTGAATCGGATGATAAAATGTACCAAAGCTTTGGATACAGTACTATTTTTATGGATTAGGGCATATTGTGAATGCCATTCTTTAAACTCAGTTTGTAATATTTTCGGTAAAGTATCAAACGTAAGGTCAAATTTATCCCACCAAAGGAGGAACCAATTTGGTAAGCCTGCATCTAATACCTCAGGACATATACGGATAAACCATGTGTGGTTTCTTATCATATTTTGATAATATAATGTATTGGTAAAGGATTCTATGTAATCCCAATAACTGTATTTAATAGTTTTCAAGTGTATCTCCATAGTTCTGGTAGTATGGGGATGTAGACCCCATTGATTAATGAAGATGAAGTTTCTGATGACAGCCTTACTAAAAGTAATTGGGCTGGTATTTCGGTTCGAGTCATGGAATGTATGTCTGATTTCGATGCTCCCAGATTGAACTACTATAGCTTCATAAATGTATCTATAGTGTTCAAATCTGGTTGGATACTGTTGTGTGGAGAGATAACGAGTTCTTATCTCCCATGGATCTTCCATCCATTTTTCATCATTCGGTTCAATAATGAGGATGATTTCCTCAGAAATTCGGTTAATAATGTACTGTTCTTGTGTCAAGAGGACTTCTTTTATACTCTTGCGAGTAGCCTCTTGTACATTGGGGAATTCTGAAGGCCAGAAAATTCCATCAT
Organism: Datisca glomerata; assembly: GCA_003255025.1. Lineage (NCBI taxonomy): Eukaryota > Viridiplantae > Streptophyta > Magnoliopsida > Cucurbitales > Datiscaceae > Datisca > Datisca glomerata. The sequence continues at coordinate 2,403 of QANY01006236.1, forward strand.
TTGGATATTGCAGATTGGTTCTGCCACGTCCGCGCCCACGAGAGCTGCGGCCTCTTCCTCGGTTACTCATGATTGGATTTTCCCTGTAAATATTCACGGGTTAGAAAATCAGGAAGAGAATTCTGTTCACTTTAATATATTCAATATTAAAATCAAATACAGATAAAATACTCTGCCATGATTCAAATATTTGTTTTGATGCAAGATTTTGAACATCTTTTTTGAAAATCTGTTTTGCAGCAAAGCAGTCAACACAGATAAGAAAATGTTGATTTAATAGATTATCTTGAAATTTTAATACACATTTCACAATTGCTAGACATTTTTGTTTAATTGTTGGATAATTCTTTGCTGGTCCTTTCCAGGTGCCAGAGGTGAATCTTAATAATTCTTCTTTATGAGTTTGAGGATTTAACTGCTTCAGAATACCTCCATAACCTAGGTTAGAGGCATCAGTTTCTACAGTTTTATTCCATGTCGGATGTGGTAAAGCTAAACAGTGTAATTGTTGAATTTTAGCTTTAATATTCTTAACTGCTAATGTAAGATCTGATGTCCAAGGTATAGGTTTCTTTTGAAGTCTCTGATTTAACAGAGCAGTATCCTGAGCTAGTTGGGGATAAAAGTCACAGATATAATTCAAACTTCCTAGAAATCGTTGTAATTGTGTTTTATCTTTTATTTCATCTAGAAATTTAGATGCAAAATCTATACTACGGTTAATAGGAATAATAGTGCCATTAGAAATGTTATGGCATAAGAATCTAACTGTTGTTTGAAATAATTTTATTTTAGTAGCAGATAATACTAAACCATTTCGGATAATTACATTCTTAAAAATATTAAGATGTTTAAAATGCTGGTCTATGGATGATGAGAAGATTAAGACATCATCAATGTAACAGATAATAAATGCAGTGTAAGTATTAAAAATATCATTCATGATATGCTGAAATTCAGATGGACCATTTTTAACACCAAATGGTAAAACATTCCATTCAAAATGGCCAAAAGGTACTGTAAAGGCAGTTTTATACCCGTCTGCTTCAGCTATTTGGATTTGCCAAAATCCTGATTTCAGATCAAATTTTGAAAAGATTACAGAATCATAAAGTCTATCAAGTAGATCTTTTTTATTTGGGATTGGATATCTAATCCATTGTAATGCATCATTTAGTGGTTTATAATTTATCACTAATCTAGGTGATCCTCTTTCTATCTCAGCATTTTTGTTTACATAGAAATCAGTACAACTCCAAGGTGATTTACTGGGTCTAATTAATTTCTTTGTTAACAAAGATTCAATGTCAGTTTTGCATAGTTCTAAATATTCCTTTTCATTTGGCTAGGTCTCGATTTGGTAGGAATATTCTTCTCATTGAAGTCAGGCTGATATGACAAGGATATAATGTGTTTCTTTCTATCCCAAAAGGCATTAGGGATATTACTACAAGTTTCAGATTGGAATTCATGAAGAATAGTGTGAATTTTCTTTTGTATTGTGGATTGTTGAATACGTTGGTCAATAGTCAAAAAGTATATTTCTTTTTGTAATAAATTAATCTGATTTGTCTTATTATCAATCAGATGTCTGATTATATCTACTTCCTTACTATACGGTTTAGTAATGAATTCAAAAGTGATGTCAACAGTATCAACAACTGTATGGATACCAGAGGTATCAATTCTGGTAATAGGCATAATTGAATTGAGAAAATGATTGCCTAAGATAATACTTTGTGTCATATTCTTAATAAGCACAAATGAAGTAGGTATGCAAACTCCCTGTTTGCAGATAAGTGCTTCTGGTATTTTGTATTGGATTCTCATAGAATTCTCACTAGCACTTGTGAGAGATTGAGTGGTTGTATGAAAATATTTTAGAGGAATTAATCCTTCATGAATACAGTTCATATCTGCACCACTATCTACTAAGACAATGGCGTCAGTAATGAGAAAATCAGGTTTGATAACTAAGGTAATCTTTGTATACCATTTTTGAAAAGTGACCTGGTTTAGAAGGAAAATGTACGGATTATTCTCCTTTGTCTGATCTGGTGAGATCTGACAAGGCTGAGCTGGGGAGGTCAAAGTCTGACTTTGACTTTGACTAGGAGATGGTTGATCTGGTGAAGTCAAAGGTTGACCTTGACTTTGACCTGACTGATCTGGTGAAGGCAGGTCTAGGAAGACTACAGGGGCTTTCCCTTTGGCTATAGACTGTTTGAAGAGATTCAGCTCTTGAGAAAGGATTTGATGTGCAGTCTTTAACTGTTGGATATCAGCTTTAATAATATTAATTTTCATTTTCAGATCAGAAATAGTTACGGGTTTATGAGGTATATAATCCTGTTGAATATGGTTTAATAATTCTTTCATATTGTAATTTTCTACAGGTTTGATCTCAGGAGTGGAATATTCCTTGTAGCAAGTTTCTAAAAAATTGAGTTTCATTTCTGGATCAGTAATTTGATCAGCTGTGGCAAGAAGAGATCGTTGAGTGTCGGTTAATACATTTAGACCTGGTCCTTTCAGATCTAAACTGTTCATCTCAACTATTGCCTTCCAATAATTGGTTTCTGTTATGGTATTGCAGTTCTTAGAGCTGCAGCAAGGTTGATCAGGTTGTGCAGATGTGACAGAAAAATCAGATTCAGATGCAGAAATATATGCAACGTCATCATCTGAATTTGTAGTAGAACTGTCGTTAGAGAGGCAGTTCATAATCTTTTGTTGTGTTTCTTCATCGAGAGCTAATTCATGAAGTTTTCTTTTGAATTTAGATCGGTATTTGTTGGCAAAATGTCCAGTTAAGTCACACTTATAACAAATGGCTTTGACTTTACTGTTATGAGATTTCTTGTGTGGTTGAGTTCTATATTTGAGTTCTTTATGTCTGAATTTCTTTTTTGAAAAGTATTTCTTATGCGGTTTAGGATGCTTTGAGGAAATTCTAGGAGGCTTGGATGATGAAGAAGTGGTTGGATAATGGATTTTAGTATTATAGGCAAATTGATCACAAAATTCACCTAATTCTTTTCTGTTGTCAAGATTCTGACTCTTCATCATATGTTGTAGTTTCATATCATTGCATAATCCTAGTCCTTCTTCTGTTACTAGGGCAATGAGATGTCCATAAGTATATTGATCATAAGAAATATTTATTTGATCATGCTTATCACGTAGTTTTCTTCTTACTATTTCAGCAAAAAGACTTGGGAGGCCATCAATGAACTTTGCCTTCCAATGTTTATTGTTTGCATCACTTCTCTGCATGGCTTTCATAAGAAAGACATCTTTATACCATCTGAAGTGAGTCAGAGAAGGACATATCAGGTTTTGGAGAAGTTCTCGATACCTGTCAGTATTGACAATTCCTGGGCCAAGGAAATGGTGAATAATGGATTGAGCCAGGGTATAACAGGCATCTTCAGTTATGGTATGGGTACCAGTAACTGGGTCAATATTTATTTTGAAAGAGTCTAAGATTTCATGGCGTTGACTTTCAGTGAGACAATTGTCCCACCAGCCTTTCAGCGTTCCTGTGAAGCCATTGACCAGGAACCTGCAGATCTGGTGATCTGTATTCTCATTCTGCTTACACACAGAAGAGTACATGATCATTTGATGAATGGTCTCGAAAATCTGATATTCTGTTTTGCCATCTATGTTCCATTCGTAGATGGTTTTGCCATGGTAAGATTTTTGAGAATGAAGAAAGTCTTCTTCATATAAAATATCTTGGGGAGTAGGTCTGGGATAACAATACCTACTTGGTCTAGTTAAAGCCATACGGGTAGTAAGCCTTTTTGAATAGCTAGAAGAGAGTTTATTGATGGAATCATCAAAATTCTTTTGAATATCTAAGATTTGAGAGAGAGAATACTCTTCGGATTCTTCAGGATTAGGTAATTCATCCTGATTCATCATGTTCAACTGTCCTGAAGATGATTCAGGTGTGGAGGTCTTATCAGGTGTAGAGATCTTCAGATTCTTGATCTTATCCATTATGGTTTCCATGAAACCATCCTCCTTCTTACTAGATTTTAATTTAAAATTCTGAACATCTAAAGGAGGTTTAAGCGCTACTGGTTCAATCGTGATTTTAGGTTTGTCTGTTGGAGGAGTTTTAGATTGGATCTCCTGAATTTGAGAAACCTGTTCCTCAATCCTAGTTAACTGTGTTCCTACAGTTTGAAGGAAGAGGTTGGTGTAATTGTTCTGTTTGGTTAAGGGTAGAACGAGGAAGAGGCCGCAGCTCTCGTGGGCGCGGACGTGGCAAAACCAATCTGCAATATCCGAATGATGGGATTTTCTGGCCTTCAGAATTCCCCAGTGTACAAGAGGCTACTCGCAAGAGTACAAAAGAAGTCCTCTTGACACCAGAACAGTACATTATTAACCGAATTTCTGAGGAAATCATCCTCATTATTAAACCGAATGATGAAAAATGGATGGAAGATCCATGGTAGATAAAAACCCGTTATCTCTCCATACAACAGTATCCAATCAGATTTGAACACTATAGATAAATTTATGAAGCTATAGTAGTTCAATCTAGGAGCATGGAAATCAGACATACATTCCATGACTCGAACCGAAATACCAGCCCAATTACTTTTAGTAAGGTTGTCATCAGAAACTTCATCTCCATTAATCAATGGGGTCTATATCCCCATACTACTAGAACTATGGAGATACACCAGAAAACTATTAAATACAGTTATTGGGATTACATAGAATCCTTTACCAATACATTCTATTATCAAAATCCGATAAGAAACCACACATGGTTTATCCGTATATGTCCTGAGGTATTAGATGCAGGCTTACCAAATTGGTTCCTCCTTTGGTGGGATAAATTTGGCCTTACGTTTGATACTTTACCATAAATATTACAAACTGAGTTTAAATAATGGCATTCACAATATGCCCTAATCCATAAAAATAGTACTGTATCCAAAGCTTTGGTACATTTTATCATCCGATTCAATATCCCATGGATTTGGAAATGAAATCTGAAATGTGAATACCAGAATGGAATACCCGTATTAAAACGTATCTTTTTTACCAAATGGTGGGACAAAGGCATGAATCCCCGGATGATCAGATTAGAGGTATTCACATCAGCGAATAAGCCCAACATCTAGTGACATGCAATTCAACATTTAGATGGATTTCACACCCAATAGCATGCTAAGACAAAGTCTTCACCAGGATTTTATGAAACCAAAATATAAGGATATGGGGATTCATGCCTTTGTCACACCATTTGGTAAAAAAGATACGTTTTAATACGGGTATTCCATTCTAGTATTCACATTTCAGATCCCATTTCCAAATCCATGGGATATGGAATCGGATGATAAAATGTACCAAAGCTTTGGATACAATACTATTTTTATGGATTAGAGCATATTGTGAATGCCATTCGTTAAACTCAATTTGTAATATTTCTGGTAAAGTATCAAACGTAAGACCATGAAATCTTAGACTCTTTCAAAATAAATATTGACCCAATTACTGGTACCCATACCAGAACTGAAGATGCCTGTTATACCCTAGCCCAATCCATTATTCACCATTTCCTTGGCCCAGGAATTGTCAATACTGACAGGCACCGAGAACTTCTCCAAAACCTGATATGCCCTTCTCTGACTCACTTCATATGGTATAAAGATGTCTTTCTTATGAAAGTCATGCAGAGAAGTGATGCAAACAATGAACATTGGAAGGCAAAGTTCATTTATGGTCACCCAAGTCGCGTCTGGGTAAGGTCTGTTGAGCAGAGATTACGTTAAGACCGTTGACCCCTGTAAAACGTTGACAGATGTGCTCAGTGTAAGTTATTTTGTTAACTGAACTGACTGAACCTACAGTGTTTTACCTCCTCATATTATGGGTGCGTGTTGGTTAGCCCAAGTTGGTATCAGAGCCATGATTAGTCTTGGTTATGGTACTGTTTATATCCTCTTTACATTAGGCATACATGGTCACACACACATGTCTGACCTTAGCTCTGCATCTATACAATCCGTAGCTAATACAGTCACCTTCACATCTGAGGTAACCGAATTAATTGCATATCAAGATGTAAAAGAAGCCTTAGATAAATGGACTATACCTAAGGTAAAACCTGAAACAATATATAAAATTGGAACATTTGATTTCACTAGCCGTAAAATTATTAAAACATTTGAATATGCCATTCAATTACAGCATAATGATGATGTTTTATATCTGTTGCATTTGCATGATTTATATCCATTCATGAAAAAATATAAATATGTGTATATAGGCTTAGTGCAAATTGCATTAAAACCTTTAACTTTGCTAGGATAGAACACCAGCATACAATGCACCCTTAGAGATGGTAGGTGTATGAACTGGAAAGCTTCCCTTATGGGAGCCATAGAGACTAGTTTATCTCATGGACCTATTTATTTTAATATTTATCCGAATTTAAGTATTGCACTATCTGACAGAAATCTAGCCAAAGTACTTGAACTGAGAGTTCAATCACATGGCTATGATTATCTTCCAGGATCGTCTCCCTTTGCTATCCTCTTTAGGATTCATCTTAAGGTTTTGACAACCTTGAATCCTTATACGAGAAAGCAAAGTGAACAAGGACATACTGTCCTGATTGATACTAATCTGTTTAACAGCCAAGTGGCTGTTCCTCGCATGATTCCCTGGTCTGACATCACCTTTCCAGACACCTGGTAAATTCCCCAGGCTGTCCCTACCAGACCTGTCATCCGACAATCCCTTGATGATGTCATCCAAACTCACGGTGACAACGTCTATCTTCATTTTCAAAAACCACCTCTGCCTCTGACGAGAAGCCCGTCTAGTCTCAGCCGCCATATTATACCTCCTTATCAGGTAGAAATCCCCGAATCTTCTCGGGCCTCTTTCGCTGAACCTCATGGATCAGAGGAATATGATCATTCTTTTCCCCCGGAGGATCAGATTAGAGGTATTCACATCAGCGAAAATCAGATTCCTCATGTTGTTTATGAATCCACCATAAATAGAAGGCCAATGAGCCCAACCGCTAGTGACATGCAATTCAACATTTAGATGGATTTCACACCCAATAGCATGTTAAGACAAAGTCTTCACCAAGATTTTATGCAACCAAAATATAAGGATTTCAGAGATTGGTATTTCGCCAACCATAATCCTCAACAGCTCTTAGATCTTAAGAACATGTACTACTTCCAATTAGAACAGGATCAATGCCTTCAGTCTTTTCCTGAATGGTATTACCAGCTCACTCAAAGAGTCAAAATTAAAGATGACCAACAATTACAAGTTCTCACTTATATACAGAAAACTTGGATAACCACAACTGGTAGAACCTACCATGCTATTCATCCACCACCCTTATCCTTAGAACTTGCTCCAGGACAAGGTAACCAAAAACCATTGGTCATTAACCTCTATACTGAGATTCCAGATAAGACCGGCCATCAGGATATTGTTAAGGTAAAGGATATTCTACCCTTAACCAAACAGAACAATTACACCAACCTCTTCCTTCAAACTGTAGGAACACAGTTAACTAGGATTGAGGAACAGGTTTCTCAAATCCAGGAGATCCAATCTAAAACTCCTCCAACTGACAAACCTAAAATCACGATTGACCAGTAACGCTTAAACCTCCTTTAGATGTTCAAAATTTTAAATTAAAATCGAGTAAGAAGGAGGATGATTTCATGGAAACCATAATGGATAAGATCAAGAATCTGAAGATCTCTACACCTGATAAGACCTCCACACCTGAATCATCTTCAGGACAGTTGAACATGATGAATCAGGATGAACCACCTAATCCTGAAGAATCCGAAGGGTATTCTCTCTCTCAAATCTTAGATATTCAAAAGAATTTTGATGATTCCATCAATAAACTCTCTTCTAGCTATTCAAAAAGGCCTACTACCCGTATGGCTTTAACTGGACCAAGTAGGTATTATTATCCCAGACCTACTCCCCAAGATATTTTATATGAAGAAGACTTTCTTCATTCTCAGAAATCTTACCATGACAAAACCATCTACGAATGGAACATAGATGGCAAAATAGAATATCAGGTCTTCGAGACCATTCATCAAATGATCATCTACTATTCTGTGTGTAAGCAGAATGAGAATACAGATCACCAGATCTGCATGTTCCTGGTCAATGACTTCACAGGAACGCTGAAAGGCTGGTGGGACAATTGTCTCACTGAAAGTCAACGCCATGAAATCTTAGACTCTTTCAAAATAAATATTGACCCAATTACTGGTACCCATACCAGAACTGAAGATGCCTGTTATACCCTGGCCCAATCCATTATTCACCGTTTCCTTGGCCCAGGAATTGTCAATACTGACAGGCACCGAGAACTTCTCCAAAACCTGAGATGCCCTTCTCTGACTCACTTCAGATGGTATAAAGATGTCTTTCTTATGAAAGTCATGCAGAGAAGTGATGAAAACAATGAACATTGGAAGGCAAAGTTCATTGATGGTCACCCAAGTCGCGTCTGGGTAAGGTCTGTTGAGCAGAGATTGCGTTAAGACCGTTGACCCCTGTAAAACGTTGACAGACGTGCTCAGTGTAAGTTATTTTGTTATCTAAACTGACTGAACCTACAGTGTTTTGCCTCCTCATATTATGGGTGCGTGTTGGTTAGCCCAAGTTGGTATCAGAGCCATGATTAGTCTTGGTTATAGTACTGTTTATATCCTCTTTACATTAGGCATACATGGTCACACACACATGTCTGACCTTAGCTCTGCATCTATACAATCCGTAGCTAATACAGTCACATCCACATCTGAGGTAACCGAATTAATTGCATATCAAGATGTAAAAGAAGCCTTAGATAAATGGACTATACCTAAGGTAAAACCTGAAACAATATATAAAATTGGAACCTTTGATTTCACTAGCCGTAAAATCATTAAAACATTTGAATATGCCATTCCATTACAGCATAATGATGATGTTTTATATCTGTTGCATTTTCATGATTTATATCCATTCATGCAAAAATATAAATATGTGCATATAGGCTTAGTGCAAATTGCATTAAAACCTTTAACTCTGCTAGGACAGAACACCAGCATACAATGCACCCTTAGAGATGGTAGGTGTATGAACTGGAAAGCTTCCCTTATGAGAGTCATAGAGACTAGTTTATCTCATGGACCTATTTATTTTAATATTTATCCGAATTTAAGTATTGCACTATCTGACAGCAATCTAGCCAAAGTACTTGAACTGAGAGTTCAATCACATGGCTATGATTATCTTCCAGGATCGTCTCCATTTGCTATCCTATTTAGGATTCATCTTAAGGTTTTGACAACCTTGAATCCTTATACCAGAAAGCAAAGTGAACAAGGACATACTGTCCTGATTGATACTAATCTGTTTACAGCCAAGTGGCTGTTCCTCGCATGATTCCCTGGTCTGACATCACCTTTCCAGACACCTGACAAATTCTCCAGGCTGTCTCTACCAGACCTGTCATCCGACAATCCCTTGATGATGTCATCCAAACTCACGGTGGCAACGTCTATCTTCGTTTTCAAAAACCACCTCTGCCTCTGACGAGAAGCCCGTCTAGTCTCAACCGCCATAGTATACCTCCTTATCAGGTAGAAATCCCCGAATCTTCTCGGACCTCTTTCGCTGAACCTCATGAATCAGAGGAATCTGATCATTCTTTTTCCCTGGAGGATCAGATTAGAGGTATATATATATATATACACACACGCACACACATATGTATATGCTATACAAACATGTACTTATACTACTCTATATAGCATTTATAAACCGTCTATATCTACTCCTTTTCCTGTATACAATATATTTACTTTATCACATGTACTAATGGAATGCTATGTATGTTTTTTTTGCATAACGAAAAAAATAAAGGAATAGCAATGTGATATACTGTTGCATAAAGAATTTATAAAAAGTCTATATATACTGTTATAAACTCTGTGTGTATAAAAAAAGAGAAAAACAAAGATCAAAGAGATAGAGAGAGAATGCAGTAAAAGTAATAGGAGTATTTAGGTAACTAGGCTATACAGTAGTACACAATTAAATTTGTGTGAAGGTTTCTAAAATTAAATTTTTGTCAATTTTTTTAAGTTTCCAGATTTTATAACCATAAAATACCACAATTTCATTTGTTATATTTAACTTTTTACAAAGAATTTATTAGTACAATAAGAACAAAAAGAAATTTAAATCTCATTAAATACAAATCTCAACCAAATTATCTCTCCTAAATTAAAAGATATTTACACTTCCCTCTCTCTCGTAAAAATCAGAAAATAATTCTCTCTCTTTAACATGCAACAAATCCTCAAACTCAATTGCTTGTTGAATCAACTTGTAGAATAATTGAAAATATGCATATACATGTTATAACGAAAAACAACTTCTAATAAAAAATCAATGTTAATTTATTGACACCATAAATTTGATTTTCGTTACTTTTATTCAATGTAAATTTATTCGGTGTCAATATGTATTGAATTAATCTATTTCTTAAAGTGGATAATTCATGTTAATACAAAATTGCATAGATTAATTCATGTATTAGTATTATGAATTCATCTCTTTGTCATTTTTATGAACATGAACTATACGTTGTTGATAAGTTTAAATTTTGTCTCTGTGTCGGTATGTATTAATTAACATGAATTCTGTGAAATCTTTAATCTTTATGTCATTATGTATTAACATGAAATATACTTAAAAGAGTGTAATCTTGATGTGGTTCAATTATACTAATACATATTAATTGTCAAGCAAACAAAAACGAATCAAGGGAAGAGTCAATTATAGCAATTGAACGACAAAGAAGGCAAGTGACAAAGACGTAGAAATATTTATATTTTATAAAGGAACTTGTTTCAGTTCATTGTACTCACAACTTTGAAGATCGATTACAAATCTAATTTTATTATATGTGAATCAACATTGACATGCATTAGTATGAACTTACATTCTTATACATTTTGTAATATATATTTGTTGTACAGTAAGTCAAAGAGAAACAAAGAAAGAGCCAAAAGATGTATATTGACAACATAAGCGAATAAGGTACTCTACATGGATGTAATAGAGACAAGAACGTTAAAGAAAGGATAAATGACTTGTCAATCGAGACATACTTGATGTAAATAAAAATCTAGTCATATAATAATAAAGACGAAAAACTATATGTATATATTCAGATTTTTATATGAGAGTAAATATATATACACATCAATGGTAGTTTTGTATATTGATTATACGGAATAATTGATGTAAACGAAAGTTTACTCCTATACCAATATAACGAAAACTATATTGATGTACCCATTGAGTACAAGAAATTTTCATCATTTCAAAATGCTTATAGCTGGTATATAGATAACGTTCATGAAATTATAGAATCAGAATAAAGTTTAATTCATTTTCACAGTAAAACATTCATTTTAGTTCCTAGCTAAGCATTTTGTAAAAATATATTTACAAATAATTATAAATAGTTACATCAATATAAATCAAAATTATTATATATGGTAAATAAATATTTACATCAATATAAATCAATAACCATCCCATAATAAGGAAAGCATCCAAATTAAAATAAAAACCACCAACAATCTGACCATCTTATGAACAATATAGGAATAGGGAAAAGCATAAGGAAATATTTTGAAAAACAAACATTTAAGGAAAATATATAAATTAAAAAAATATTAATTAACCACTCATCATCATCAAAGTGCCTAATACAAACAAGAAAAAAAATCAAAACCGTAAAAAAGGGCATTAATACAACATGTTGCCATAATTATAGGAATTATAGATAGAATTAGAAAGTTACATAATACATATGCAAATATAAAAATCACGTAAAAGATTAATTGTGTAGAATGAAATAAAAAATAAAAATAACATCAAAGTTGAAGAACAAAATGGTATTATTTTTTTTCAAGAAAAAAATGTTATCAGTTTACCTTATTTATCTATCGCCATATATTCAATCAGGATTAATTGAAGATAAAAATATATTAAACCGGTTCATTAGCATAATCCTAGGGATATTTACCGAAAAAAAACTTATATATTCAAGTCTAGTCCTCATCTTCATCATCATCGTTCACACAATCTCATACACAAAGCTTTATAATATAATTGAAAAATAATTTCAAATTAAATATGTCACTTATTCCAGTTTATGATATTTGAGTCGTGATAATTGAATGTTGAATATGAAAGAGAAAGCGGGCCCTATAAGATATCAAATTGAAGCTTATTCAGAGACCTACAGGTGAGAGGCCACCGAGTTACTAATTTAAACAACCAAATAAAGATAACAAGACTGAAAATGCCAAAAATGAAAATAATCAACTTTGTTGAAATATGGTTTCAAGCTAAATAAGTCACTTTTTTATAAGAAAAAAAAACTAAACGAAAAAATAGAAAAAAACAAAACAAAACTATTGCTTCAATATAGGAGTAAGTACATCTACTCATGAAATGGTACCATTTTTAAAAATACCATGTGGGAGGGCACGTGCAAAGCATATTGAATTACTATGATACACTTTATACAGAATAAAACATGAATAACATTTAATAACCCTATGTGCTAATATAGATATGATAATCATATTAGTAACACCAAGTTATTCCTGAGGTGGGCTAAGAACTTCATTTAAGCCAGTCATATCTATATTGCAAGAGACCCATAACAGCTCATCCTACAATGAGCTAAAATGCAATTGTAAAGTAAATTGCACTTGTTAGAGTTAAAGGCAGAAGAAGATTAATTGCAATAGATAGCTACCCAGTCAACGATTAATATCCCTCTTTTGATCATTACATATATGATCACCAAAAGGCTAATATCCCTCTTTTGAAATTACCTGAGAAAATGTGTGCGGATTTTATTAAATCCCACACAACGATTATATATATACGGCTAACCAACACACATCTCTTAAGTGATGGGGCTAATCATTATAATTACAGTTAATCTAAAGAACAAAATAACTCATAATTAGCACGTCTATCAACGTTTTACTTGGGTCAACAATCCTAACTTAATCTCTGCTCAACGGACCTTACCAATACGTGACTTGTTTGACGTTCCACTATTTATTCATTGATTGTTCCTTAAATTTACTGTATTTTACAGTGATTGCTTCCTCAACCTTAATAATTACATATTGAGTGCCTTAGAGTTAACATAGATCATGAATACTAAAGATTATAGTAAAGGTTATACTAGGTTTAAATTATAACATACATGGTCTTATGAACAAGTACTGTTTAAATTAAAAGGAAGGGCTTACTGATGAGAGAGCTATGGAGAGCTCCTGAGAGATTCAACTTTATAATTCTTCAAGACTTATATGAGCAGTAATAGGATAAAGTGTAGTAGTAGTAGTAGAGAGAGAGAGAGAGAGCTTAGAGAGAGGGAGTAGAGAGAAGGGGGAGCATTTTATTTCTCAACGCATGAGATCCTAAACAGACTAAGGCTTACTGAAAAAACCTTGTTCCTCAACAAAGGGTGAGGTTCCATTTTATAATACAAAAAGTAAATATGTTACATGGAAAAGAATGATAAGGTGGCATGTCCTGGATGAACTGGGGTCATTCAAGCCTTATCTTTTTTTTACATTATTGAGTGGGAATCTACTTTAAAAAAAGTAGATTTGTTTTTCTGTAAGTGGGGGGCAATGTCATTGTCTTCTTTTGTTCTGGTTGATAATGGTGTCATAAAGGCTACTTTAAAAAAGTAGTTTTATCTGTTTCTATTAGTGGCATTTCTGTTGCTGGATGATGCTGAAGTGGTAGACAAGAAAGGCATTTATGTTGCTGGATGCTGCATATAAGACTTGTTAAAATTACATTCAAGCCCTTGACTTATTAGGTCATAATACAGCATACAATGCATTCTTAGAGATGGTAGATGCTTAAACTGGAAAGCCTCACTTATGGGAGCCATAGAGACTAGTTTATCTCATGGATAAGTTTATTTTAATATTTATCCGAATCTGAGCATTGCTCTTTCTGATAGTAATTTAGTCAAAGTTCTTGAACTGAGAGTTCAATCACATGGTTATGACTATCTTCCAGGATCATCTCCTTTTGCCATCTTATTCAGGATTCATCTTAAGGTTATCTTAACCTTAAATCCTTACACCCGAAAGCAAAGCGAGCAAGGACATACAATCCTTATTGATACTAATCTCTTCAACAACCAGGTCGCCATTCCTCGCATGATACCTTGGGCTGATATTACTTTTCTTGAATCGTGACAAATCTCTAATGTCGTACCTACCATACCTATAATTGGGCAATCTATTGAAGATGTCATTCAAACCCAATGAAGTAATGTTTATCTTCGTTTTCAGAAACCTTTAACTAGAAACCTTTCTAGTATTAGTAATAGAAGTATACCTCCTTATAAGGTTGATATTCCTGAATCTTCCAGACAATCTATTTCTGAACCCATAGTAACTAATGGATATGAGAATTCCTTTATTCCAGAAGATTATATCAAAAGAATCCACATATCTGACAATCAGATACCTCATGGTGTTTATGAATCTAATACTACCTGAAGGCCAAATAGCCCAACTGTCGATGACATGCAATTTAATCTTTGATGGATTTTACACCCAAAAGTTTATTGAGAAAAAGTCTTCACCATGATTTTATGCAGCCCAAGTACCAGGATTTTAGGAATTGGTATTTTTCAAACCATAATCCTCAACAACTTTTAGATCTTAAAAACCTTTATTACTACCAGTTAGAGAAAAACTAGCGCCTTCAGTCTTTTTCTGAATGGTATTATCAACTTACCTTACATGTAAAAATACATGATGACTAGCAGTTACAAGTTCTGCCTACTATGCGAAAAACTTGGATTACCATAGGTGGTCGTACTTACCAATCTACTCATCCTCTACCTTTATCCTTAGAACTTGTTCTAGGTAATGGGAACCATAAACCTTTAGTTATAAACCCTTATACTGAGGTCCCTGAGAAAGTCAGTCATCAGGATCCTGTTAAGGTTAAGGATATTCTCTCCTAAACTAAACATAATAACTATACGAATCTTTTCCTTCAAATTGTAGGAACTCAGCTAAACATGATTGAGGATCAAGTTGCTCAACTACAGGAAACCCAAGATACTAAGACTCCACAACATCCTGTGGATCAGTAGAAACTTAACCTTGAACCTGTCACTATCAAACCCCCGCTTGAAGTCTAGAATTTTAAATTAACATCTACCAAGGAGGATGATTTTATGAATAATCTTATTGAAAAAATAAAAAACCTTAAGATTTTCACCCCAGAAACTTCTGGACAACTGAATATGATGAATCAGGATGATTCACCTCATCAGGACGAGTTCGAAGAATTTTCCTTATCCTAGATTTTGGATATTCAGAAATTTTATGATGATACTACTAATAAACTCTCTTATTCCTATTGCAAACAACCTACTACTCGTATGGCGTTAACAGGACCTAGTAGATATTATTACCCTAGACCTACCCCTCATGACCTATTGTACGAAGAAGATTTCCTCCATTCTCAAAAGTCCTATCATGGTAAAACCATCTATGAATGGAATATAGATGGAAAAATTGAATATCAAATCTTTGAGACCATACATCAAATGATTATGTACTCATCTCTCCACAAACTAGAATGATAACAAAATGATAATACAGATCAACAAATCTGTTGATTTCTTCTTAATGGTTTTACATGAACTCTTAAAGGATGGTGGGACAATTGTCTCACTGAAAGTCAGCTTTAGGAAATTTAAAATTCTTTTAAGATCAAAACTGATCCCTTAATAGGCACCCAGACCAGAAATGAAGATGCCTGCTATACGCTTGCTCAATCCATAATTCACCTTCTTAGTCCAGGCATCATTAATACTTATAGACATCGAGAATTATTACAGAATCTGAGATGCCCCTCCTTAAACCATTTTCGTTGGTATAAGGATGTCTTTCTAATGAAAGTCATGCAGAGAGGTGACACTAATAGTGAACATTGGAAGGCTAAGTTCATTGATAGTCTTCCAAGTTTGTTCTTCTTGGGGAGTGTTGCCTTTTTCTCAAGTTTTCCATAAGGTTGAGAAATAATGTGTCCATGTATTGAACGCTATCGATCAAGGAGAGACGCTGATGAATGCTTTGTAAAATGCTGTGCCAGAAGATGTTCGTGGAAAGATGGCGGCTACTGTATCAGGAATTATGCATACTCAAGGAAAAAAACTTTAAAGTTAAGGAGCTACTCCCTGATACGTCATCAACTTTGAAGACAAAGTCACAAGAGAAGGGCTGAAGAGTAATATCTGTGGAAGGTTTTTCTCAAGTTCAACATTCTTCATTTCAGACGCAGGTCAGTGAGCTGGTCGATGGCTCTGATAACTATCAACCTGAAGTGGACAAGCTTTCCAGGGAGCCGCAACAGAAGCCTCAATCCTCAGATAAATCCCAAAAGTCAAATGATCATGATCAATCTCAATCGCCCGGCAATCCTGATGGTGATCTTTCTAGTTCTATCAAGGAGAGTGTCAAGTCAGGGATTGATGGAAATGATGAACCACCAAATGAAAATGCTTCCCCAATTGTTGATTATAGTGAAAAAGAATCAGAAGCAACTGCGGAGCCCAAAATTTCTAGCCAGGCTGAACATATTGGTAATTATGATGCATCAATTGATAATTAGCATAAAGAACAGGAAGGTGGAACATCTCAGTTAGATGAACAGTAGAATAAATTAACCAAGAAACACGAAGAAAATGCCATGGAATCTTCAAGTGATCAGAATAAGGTGACATCACTTGGTAAGACAGAGGAAGAAGCACTTTTCAAGGTCCTCTTCAAAGGCAGAACCGTTGGGAAGAGTAGGCCATGATGACCAAAAGAAGGATATAAAAAATGCATAGCCTGTTGTGGATCAAAATAAGTCTATGACATCTGATTCTAGCACCTCCTCGTTCGGTGTATTTCATGCATTGGATGCCTTGACAGGGATGGATGATTCAACCCAAGCTGCGATTAATAGTATTTTTAATGCATTAGAGAAGATGATATCTCAGTTGGAGGAGGGTTCAGAAAATGATGAAGTTGAAAACAAGAAAATTGACTCAGGTTTACGAAATCAATAGCCAAATGATAGCCTATTAATGGAGAAGAATAAAGACTATCTGATTGACTTAAGTATGCAACCTGATAGATTAATTGATCCTCTAATTAACAATGATACAGAAGAAAAGCTGGATTCATAGTTGGATGCAACAAATGGCTGGCGAGAGAATGAACCTTGTCAAAGCCGTCATTTGTCTAATGTGAGCTGTATGGATAGGTCTCAGGCAGCTACAAACACAAGTAAGAAAGTAAATGAAAAGAAGGATCAGTTTGTTGGCCGAAAACATCTTACTAATAATTTAGACAATCACTCAGATATTAACATCGCACTATATATGACTTCAAATCCATATGTGGGCTCTTTTTACAATGTTCATTTATGGGATCACCTCTTGGATGTCTTTCTGAATCGCTAGATTTGGATACAACTGCTGCTCTATTGCTTGATTACATTCCAGAAGAGGGTCAGTGGAAACTCATAGAGAATCCAGAAAATGGAAGTTCTGCTGATTCTGTTTCCACGTCAGGAGGCTTGGACATGAAGAGTCGGGTTTATTCACCTGCAAAAGTGAACTATACTCCTGAGCAAGAAACACCTTATATTATATGGGACAATGAAAATCAACATAAACCAATTGGGGAATTTGAAACTATGAACCATAAGAACGAAATGGTGGAAGTTGATGATAGATCATAGGAGTTTTTGCGAAAAATATTATAATGAATTCATTGAAGGTTGAAGTTGGCTGCATGTTAAATGCAACCAATAAGAAAAAATTGGAACTAAACCTAACTAGAGACTTGAACATGTGGCAAATACATTGTCATTGGCTGTTCGGTATGAAATGGAACATAATCAACGGGTGGAATTCAAATATTATAGTATGGATTCCTCCACAGACAAAGTTGGTACTCTTCGTGGAGAAAATATAATTGTTATTCAGGAGACGAGCTAAAAGACACTTGAGAAGATCCAAATTAGTAACGCACTATAGACAGACATAAACGTTAATTTATTTTGGCAAGGTTTGAATCCAACAACATGTTTAAGGATTTTTTAGAAAGTCCATGTAAATAAAGAACAACATAGACAAAGCTAAAAGAAACTAAAGTACCCAAAACTTTTTATTGTTCCTAATTAATTTCATTCTACTATTCACCTATCAGCAGCTAAAGAGTTAATCCCTCTTCTATTTTCAGTAATTGTTCTAGGCTTTAAGCAATTGATTTTGCTTCTGAGCTCATTTCTTTGGGATATTTTCCCTGAAGCAAACAATATCGATTAGTCTTTAAAAATATGGAGAACAGAGTCATTACCCAAAACTAAGTAACTGGAAGAAAATTAGCTCAGTAGTCATTAGTATACCTCCATAGGTTCCCATTTAAAATTCAAGATTGATCCTAGTTTTAAACCCACGAGCACTTACTACATACTCACTAGCTCGCCTTCATCACTAGACTACCAAAGGTGAGTGACTGAATACTTTAGAATAAAAATCATTTTCACGAGTTCTCCTAATTCCAAAACACTAATCATCGGGTACCTGAGATATATTTAGTCATTCATGGCATAACATGTGTACAAGTACATTCTTGTCACTCTATATGCATGAAAGCACATGAAAGAATTAAAAAAGAGTTGCAAATATAAAGAAATTTCCTTACCTTAACAGAAGATCTTTTCAGAAGTAGTTTCATGATACCGGTTTCGACTTCTTAAGCAGCAACTCTCTCCTTGTTGATTGAACCAACACAAGGTTTACGTATGAAAAATGAGCTACATCCTTATAAGCTTGACTTGGTATATGCCAAAACACGATTTTAGGGATCCTAAAGTGATTCTTCATGAAGAAGATCAACAAAAGAGTTTTTGTTTCGAAGAAAATAACCCCAATTTATTTTCAAATAAAATTCCAAGCTAAGAAGCATGGACATGGAAAAGAGACGCATACATAACACAATTCCTCTCTCTTTCTAGGCCTGAATTTCATTCTTAGTAAACAAATTAAGTTAATTTTTACATGCTCCAACCACTGACCATTGGAAAGCTTGTAAACACATCTTGATATATCTAAAAGGAACTATCAATCATGGAATTATGTTCAAACCAATTCAAACTCTCTCAATCAATGGCTTTAGTGATGCAGATTGGGCAAATTATATTGATGACAAAAGATCAACAACAAGTTACTGTATTTTCTTGGGAGAAAATCCTATAATTTGGAGTGCACAGAAGGAACATGTTGTTGATAGGTCAAGAACATAATCAGAATATAGGTCCCTTGCCTAGGCAGCAACTGAAATTATTTGGATTCAATCCCTCTTCAGTGAGATTGGTTTTTCTTTTTCTTCTTGTCCAGCCATCTGGTGTGATAATATAGGTGCAAACTAATTAGATGTCAATCCTATCTTCCATTCCAGGACCAAGCACATCGAGTTAGATGTTCATTTTATTCGTGAAAAGATTGCAAATCATCAGTTGTAAGTCTGCTATATTCCCATAGAAGAGTAGGTTACAGATGCACTTAAGTTTTCTAACTCACAGATCCAAACTTATGGTGGTCCAATCCCCATTTAGTTTGAGGGGCATGTTAAGCAATGTAATGAGCTGAGTCAGCAATGTAATGAGCTTAGTTAGCTTGATGGAGTTAGTTTAGTCTGTTATACGTTAGTTAGTTGTTATTATTCTTTGTTTAAGTCTATTTATTGTTTTAGCCTCTGCTTTAGTTTTGGTTAATGAAGAAGTCAGTATTCACTTCATCTCTCTTAGCTCAGTTTCTCTCTATCGTCTCTCTTCTTCATTCTTTCAACACTGCTCATCCTCTATATTTGAGAAAATTTTCTCAAGCCTCAAAATCCGATTTCTCAATCATTTTCCTAGCACAACAAATTTATTGGGTTCTTAATATATAAAATAGACCACGTTTGGGAAAACCAAACTTTGTGCACATTAACCGTTATATAAATCCTACAGGAAAGTACGTATATTGAAGATCTTCATTGTGGTCACTAATTTAGTACAATTATTGAGGTTAAAATCATGACTCATCCTTGTGTCCATACACATATTAACATCAGATCAAAAGAATAGAAATATTGCCAGAAGAGTCATCAACACCATGTAAGAAAAGAATGTTACTTACCTTTCGAGAAATAATGCCACACACCTTGCAACAATAACTAGGACAATTGTAAAAGAGTTTGCATTAGTTGGAAAAGAGTCATCAACACATTATTTGCAAAATGAGTCGTTAGTGCAACAAATATACCCTGTATATAATGCTTCAAAATAATCATAGATAAAAAAGAATGCATCTATAGGAGGAAATCGCCATACGCTCTGATATAGTTAAAAGAAGAAGACACAAGAATGCATACACTAATTTGCAACAAATATTACCCCAGTATAAACCTGAACCACATAATTTATCTTTATCGGTTCAAAAAATCCATGACAGAAGAAGAGGTTGAACTCACTTGAGAAGTCACATAAGTAAGCATGACCAATTAGAAGCAGGAATAATGGATTGCCACCTTGATCGAGTAAAAAAACCCATCCGAATCATTGATCCCATCATGTACCATTTGCTGGTTCGGTTTTGAGCAGTTATTAGATTAGATAAACTTAGTCTGATGTGATAAGCTTAATCTAGGAGATATATTCTGTTGATTTCTCGACTTTAGAAGGATTTAGCTAAATCTTGTAACTAATCAAGAGCCTATAAATAGAGACCAATTATAAATCAATTCATGGAAGAAAGACGGAAGTAATCATATACTTGTTTCTTGAGACACACACACACACACACACACACTCTCTCTCTCTCTTTCTCTTTGATTATTCTTATTTTTGTACTGTGAGGAAATTTTTTACTTTACATTTCAGTGCTTTCATTGAGAGCCTGAAATTTTTTACTCAAGAAGATAACTGAAGATGTCTCGCACTAGATATCATGTTGCCTAGGAAGCTGGAAATGACCCCAACCCCACTGACAATCACCCGGATCAACCCGCACGGGCGACGGGATTGCACGACATGATTCGGACCATACTAAGCGAGATGCAAGGAATGGAGAACCATAACAGTGAAGCACTACAGAACGCGTGACATATTGTGCAAGGGCAGATTACGACATTGCAACGGGAAATTATGGAAACGAGACTAGAAGTTAGCTAGAATATTGTGGCACGGGAGCTTGAAGCAGAAAATTAGAATAAAGAGTAAAGGTAGCAGACGCGGCAACAACCAAAACTAGTAGCCAGCCACAACGCCCGTCATGGAAACTCTGAAACCACTTCGCATGATAAAGGGAAATGAATCATCGATGAGAATCGGCCCGTCAAGCCAGTCACGAAGCGGGTAGTAGAAAGGATGTTGGAGTAGAAGATGCTCGAGATGAGGAAACTAGGAATGAGTGGAGTAGCAGATCTAGAAACTTTAACTCGCTCCCCACTATGCCCAGAAATCCTATCTACTCTGATACCAAAGAAGTTTGTGGCCCCCAAGTTTAAGTGTTATTAAGGGAAGTCGAATCACGTTGACCACCTACGCCATTTTAAGCAAGTGATGGCACTTCATCAGCATGAGGATGAGCTGATGTGCCGAATGTTCCCTGCCAGTCTGGACGTGAATTCACTAAAGTGGTACCACTCTTTACCCCTTGCTCAATTGATAATTTACTAGAATGTCTTCTATTTTTCTAGAGCAGTACTCCACCTACCGAACGATGATGAAAGATTCACAACACCTCATGATGATTACGATTAAGAAAGGAGAATCATTGCGAGAGTATACGCATCGTTTGAAAGATAAAATGGCCAAGGTATAAAATAGTGATGATCGTGTAGGTAGATTGGCATTCAGACGCGGCTTAGATCTTAACTCTCAACTATTTAAAGATCTATCCAAAAATAATCCCCTCATCATGGCAGAAACCTTCCTTCGAGCACATATGTACATAACCCTAGAGGAAGAAAAGAAGAGCATTCAAAAGTTTATTGAACAACAAAATCATATGCATCACAAGGATGATGGTAGCACGAGAACGGGAAAGGATGGATTATAGTGTTTCGAAAAGAAGGAAGATGAGAAGCAAGGTGACTTCAGGAAACGACTGAGACTAGCTGGAGGAATTCACCCCAGGGACAGAATATATATGTAATATCCCGACCCTTCGTAAATGAGTATTTTTGTAAAATTGATTTAAAAGCTAAAGTGATTTTAAAAAGTGATTATTATATATGATTTAGTTTAAAATTGAATTTAAAAAGAGTTTTTTTTTGCTTCTATCTCTCCATTTATCTCTATCTAACTCACACCATATGCTTATGTATACCCTAACCCTATTTTTATCCTTGATTCGGCAATCTCACCCCTCAATTGAAACCCACTCACAATATATGCTTATACACAATAAGCTAGCCCTAACCTAATATATATTCCAAATCTTCATCTCTCTCAGCTCTCCCTCTCGCGCAGCCTCTCTGTTGCGAACCCCATTGAAAAACCCAGTGATTCTCTTTCTCCTTCTCTCCCCCTTGGCAACCCCACTGAAAGCCTCATGTCGCCATTCCTTCTGGTAAGCTTCTTCATCTCTTATTTCTCTGTCTTTTCTCTCTCCATCTATTTCCTTCTCTCTCGCCCTCTGTTTCTCTCTTTCTCTCTCAATTTATCTCTCTTCTGCTGTCTCTTCATCTTTGCATTGTCTCTCATTTTCTCTCTCTATGTCTCTGTTTGCTTCTCTCTTTATCCCTCTCTCTCTTCCCCTCTCTGGTTCCCTCTCTGTTTATTTCTCATTGTTCTCTCCTTTCCCCCTATTTTCATCTTTGATTTTGTCTCATCTCTGCACTTCATGGAAGTCTTTCGCCACCTTCACGGACTGCTTCCAGCTCTGTCACGTCGGTAAGTTTCTGTTTCTTCTCTTCATCCCCCTCTCTGTGTTTCACCCAGTCTATCTTTTTCTCTCTGTTTCCTTTCCTTTTTCCCCCTGTCTCTCTTCTTTTTCCTTCTTTTGTTCTTTGCTTCTCCATCTTTTGCTTCATATTTCTCCTTCTGTTTTTCTCTCGCTCTCACCTATGCTTCTCTCTCCCTTCCCCTTTGTTTTCTCACCTTCTCGTCATTCTCCCCTGCTTCTTCCTTCCATTTTTCTCGTTCTGTAGGTTGGTTCTACCATGACCCGGTTCAACACAAACTGAACCGGTTCAGTTTACTCGGATCAGCCTGAACCGGTCCATCAGATAAAATCGATCCGGCCCCGTCTGAACCAGCCCGGTCTGAACTGTTTGACCCAAAGCTTTATCATTTGACTTTTGGACCCGATATATTATTTTCTGACCGTTTTGCACTGTTTTAATTAAATCTATATTTTCTATTTATATTATATTTAAAGTGTGTTTGTATTGATTTATTTCAAAACAATTTAGTGATTATTTTTTTGGATTTCAGGTCATTAATTGCTTAATTCATTCTTCCGCTTCAGGAAAGTGGGCTTTCATGATGGTGTGACTCCCGTTATTATAAATGTATATGTTTTGTGTAAGTGAATTTATATCGTAATGTGACACATGTGTGATAAATATATATGCTTGTGTAAGTGAATTTACATTGTAATGAGACCCACGTGTGATAAATGTAATATGTGTCATTCTCATTAGCTTTAATTGTCTATAAGCATGTTACCTTCATATATATGTTTGTGTAAATTGACTTATATAACGATGTGACTCTGATGTTATAATTGTATCATATATTTATTATCTGTTTAACTATTTTTCAATAATTATTATATTTCGTTAACACTTGGATAATTGATTACTGTTCAGTTATTAATGTGATTATCATGAGATAAATGTCTGAGTATGACTAATTTTGTGTAGTATGTTATCATGTTTAATTCTATTATATGTATCACTATATATTATATGATTATTTTTTTTCATACGTTAGATTCAGCACGTTATGAGGTTAATTCATTCAAGTGGTAATTAAGTAAAATATGAACTTAAGCATGACCTTTAGTTAACAAGAAATCAGGATTGTTCATGTTATGTTCTGTTAAACGAATGTGGTGCTATCTGTTCATGCTTTCGTCATACATATGGTGTTGTATGTTCACATTTTTCGTCATCTATGAGTGCCATCTGTTCTGTTGCCCAATGAGTGTCATTTGTTTCGTCGTCCGATGTATGCCATCTGTTTCGTCGCCCAATTTGTCATGACGTGTTTCAGTTAACATGTGATTAGTTCTGATTAGGTTGTTAACTGGAGGATATGCCAAGCCAAGATATGATTAAGATTGTTAAATGATTATGTTTGAGATACGTGTTATCTGCGTGCTATGCTAAGCCATGTCATGATCAAGTACTTTAGTTTATTTCATTTATGTTATATGTCAAGTTCAGTAATGTTATGTCATGATTGTATTTATGACATGTGGAGGCATGTTATTATGTGAGTTTGCTTACTGATTATTTTAAAATACTCATTCCCCTATTATTTATGATGCAAGTGGTGATGACGAGTAGCATGAGTGTGAGTTATAAATTTATTTCATAGTCTTTTACCCCTTCTTATACCAGTTGTAGCCCGATCAAATAACTTTTGATGATCCAAACTGCTGGAACTGGAGTGGTTGGAAACTGAACGAAAAGAAGTAGTGGGAATCGATGAAGAGCGTGCTAGAACTGGAACAACAGTTGAAGTTAAAGATGATGACGGACCCAAAGTAGAAACGGGAGATGAAACGGCAAAAAGGTTGAGGTCAAGAAGTACTTTCCAATCCCTTTATTGTGCTTGGAGATGCAAGGTTGCTCTGGAATAATGCATGTAAAGCATTCTCTAAGTAAGAATATGAAGAGTTGCTTTGAAATGACACATGTGAAGCATTCTCTGAGCGGGAAGATGAAATGTTGTTCTGGAATAATGCATGTAAGGCATTTCCTGAATAGAAAGATGAAACGGTGAAAGAATACGGGAGAGACGACCATAAATGGTACACAAAAGAAGAGGCGTAGAGTAATGATGTGCAATGATGGCAGAAAATTCAAATATTGTAAGTTAATTTTCCTATGTGATATTAAATACAATAGGGGAAAATGTACATGTAAAAAATCGTTTGAGAAGTCACATAAGGAAGCGTGACCAATTAGAAGCGGGAAGAATGGATTGCAACCGTGGCCGAGCGGAAAACCCATATAAACCGTTGATCCCATGATGTCCCACCTGACAGTTCAGATGTGAGCAATTGTTAGATTAGATAAACTTAGTCTGATGTGATAAGCCTAATCTAAAAGGTATATTCTGTTGATTCTTCGGGTTTAGAGGGATTTAACTAAATCTTGTAACTAATCAAGAGTCTATAAATAGAGACTAATTATAAATCAATTCATGGAAGACAAATGGAAGTAATCATATACTTGTTTCTTGAGAATTCTCTCTCTCTTATTATTCTTATTTTTTGAGTGTGAGAAATTTTTCCTTTACACTTAAACTAACCACAACATCCCGTCATCTTGGCAATGGAGCAAATTTTGCTGAACACAAAACTTGAACTTTGATGTATGAATATTTATTGAAAGGCTTATAAAAACTAAAATTATCTTGAAACTGTGAAGAAAGACCTCTAAGATCAATAGACATAGCATTACACCCGAACACGTCATAAACACTCATAAAAAGTATGTTTTAATATATATATATNCATATATATTTGTATATTATTTATTTATATTGTTTATAAATGTAACATATATATTCTTTACATATAGTTTCAAGAGAGAGAGGGATTTAGACAGAGAGAGATTCAGGGAAAGAGAGAGAGAGCTGCGAGTTTAAAGGGCTTTCAAACTTTTATAAAAATAATCATTAAATATTATGTAAAATGATTTAGACAGAGAGAGATTTAGGGAAAGAGAAAGAGAGCTGTGAGTTTAAAGGGCTTTCAAAATTTTATAAAGATAATCATTAAATATTATGTAAAATGGTATAATAGGGAATATAAGTACTTCTAGTAGCTGGACTCATAAAATGTGGATATATTTTATGTTTATGAAATTTATTGTTTATTTTTATATGAACTTTCTATAATATAGTTATTTGTAAATAAAATCTATAAATTTATGAGCCACAGGCCTGCTTTCTGTTTTAGGAAGTTAAGTATACCCAAATACATGACCTGGGCTATGCAAATTCTGTAACTTCAGTCAATATTTCTTTTTGAGAGCCATGTTCACAAAATCCCAAGGGCTAGTCTATCCTCTGCTCAGCTAATTGCTATAATCGTGAAAATGGGATTAAAATTAAAGTTTAATTAATGAATTAAGAAAATTTGCATATCTGATAGTTTGCTTCTTTGATTATAAGAAGATAAAAACACAATAATCCTAATCACACGCCTTAACATTGATCATTAATGTTACTATCTCTTCCTTCATTTTCTTTAGCACATGCTTAATTAGTCTTAATTTTCAGGGACATCATTAAGGCACAAGAACAGAGGGAACTTATTTATTATATATTTTTTTAACTTCTAAGGGACAAGTTCATTAAGGACATGTGCTTGTCTGTCTTTCTTTTCTTTTATTTTCTGAGGAAAATATAGTACAAGGATTAGACTGCAAAATAGATTTGTGTAGAGATATGCTTTCTGCTGAAAATCCTTCAAATAATAAGATTGTGTTCCCTATGGTGGACAATCATTCACGTTAAGCTTCTAACCCAATCATTGATTATTTGATTTCGCCCCTGGTCAAATCCTTTACCTTACTTAATTTATCATTAGCATGTGTTCTAAAATTTGTCTAATCTGGGACATGAAGAATCTTTATCAAACAACCTCTCTCTCGTCCATATACACTTTCCAACAATTGTGTCATTTGTCAAAATTACTAATTGTGAAGGAATTTTTTGTCCTTTATCATATTCTAACGTTAAATACTCAAATAAAAATTTAAAATGAGAGTCAAAAAATAAAATTGAGAGAATGATAGCATGTATTAAAAATGATTCAGTTAGTTTTCATATACATTTGGAGGCTTTTATAGGCGTTGCCCTCCATGGCCGTTTTCTTCATATTTGATTACAATTGATGATGATATTGTAACCGTTTGTAATAAGATCTTGAATGAGGGAGTACAGATGCTATTTATGTGGCCTACACATTGCTTCCTTTGACTTTGTCTTTTTCACATCAGCAACCACTTATGTTTTCTCCCCTTCTTATGCCACATTGGCGGTTTATTAATTACAGGAGAAAAATTCACCCCGTACATTTTTCCATGTTTTGTATCTTCGAATGTAAGCCATTGATGCAAAACACACTAAACTTTTATATTTTCTGAAGATTTGTTACCGTCATTTCCTTTCCTATCATCATTGCCTGCCCCACCTCGCTTCACCTTTCTACTCACGATGATTACATTTCTGTGGCGAGGGGTGGTGTCTTCGCTCGTTCAGCTTCGTTTTAGTCTTTTATCATTATTATTGTGATACGTCTCCTCTTTATTCTCCTTTCCACCTTTCACTATCTTTTCATTGTTTTACTTTTTATTTTCACCTTTTGAGTCCACTATTTGGCGTCTGTTCAAAGGGTTACTTAAAGAAAATTGCTTTCCTTTATTTTTCCGCGCGACCTGTTTTATGTAAGTTCTCTCTTTCTCTTCTTTGTCTTCAAAGTTGTTTCTTCAATGGCTGCTAGAATTTCCCCCACCATCCCTAGAATTAGGAATAAAGAAGAATTCACCCGTTTCATTATTCCTCATCAAAATGCTTTCCCAGAAGGAGTTAATTGCTCTTACTCCGATGGTGGCCTTGTTAACTCTCCCCTAATCGTCAGATTTTAAATTTCAAAACAATTTATAATGCTCTAGGTTTTCGTTTCCTTATCTCTCCCCTTTTCAAGAGTTTTTTTCAGTATCATGACCTTTCTCATGCCCATTTCACCACAAACACGTATAGGATTTTATTGTGTTTTCAGTCTTTGAACCATTTTCTTGGCTTAGATTTAGGCCTTAATGAATTTCATCTTCTATACTCCTTGAGAGAGAATAATGGTCATCATTACGCTGCTTCGTGTAGTGGTTTGCTCGACGGTCCCTTGATCTTGGACATGTCAAAAAGTGATAAATGGTGGAATGCTGAGGCATTCCAAGTATCTGGCGATTGGAGAGGTGGCAGCCACTCCCACATCCCCACTAAATGGAGGTCATATAGTGAGCGATTTTGCCCCTCTCCATTTTTCTTTTCTTTTTCCATCTGTTGCAACTAATTTCTTTCTTCTTTTGTTTCAGATAAGCGGAAGAACATTCGACCTTTTGAGACTCTGGACGACCGAGCTAAGATTCAAGCCACTTATAGTATTGCCACTCGCGGCTGGCAGTGGCTTTTGGATCCTGAACGGCTGTAACCCTTTGCCGTCTCACCTCCCCCGCGACCAATAATTATTTCAGTTGCCCTTCCTCCGGTCCAGAGTATAGCCTAGAGGATTCCTCCTGCTAGAGTTCCTTCTATGTCTGCTTCCTCTTGCTCTTCGTCTTCAACTTCTCCTTTAATTCGAAAGGCTTTTGAGATGAGGCCTATTCGACTGTCCATCAACCGATCTTCTTCACGTAGTGTGCATTCGCGACTGACCGTTTAGCCATCGCTTGTGGCTTCTACGATAAGGACTTTTCCAAATCATTCTGCTACCTATGCTGCTCCCTATGTTCTTTAGGTTTCCCTTACTCCTATTATTTCTCTTCCCCTTCAGCTCGATCATGTTGGGTCGATGGGGTTTATCCATTTATCTACCTCTCCCAATTTCGGGTTGGGCTTTTCGAAGCCCGTTAATAATCTTCCTTGGACCCTCTTTCCTCCTAGAGCTAGTCCGTGAATTCCTTTCGAAGTGAATCTGATGTTGGACCTCTAGTCATCATATAAGATGATGAGCCATATCCAATGCTCTGTCGATTCTGATCAACTAGCTGAAGAGTCAGTTGAAGATCTACAAAAAGCCATTTATTTACTTCACGTAATTTATTTTTCCTTTCTTTCTTTGCATATATATGTGTATTGCTTTCTTTCAAATTTGACTTTTTCCTATTTTCAGACATTTTTTACCACAATGATCTGTGTGTCAGGATCAACAACGTTGTTGGAGATCTTATTAGACACTAACAAGAGGTGTTTAATCTCAAGTGCCAGCTGGCCGCCAAGGATGTTGAGATTGACGAGTTGAAGAGCGAGTCTGAAGCGGCTAGTCTTTTGATTAAGGAGTTGTGGGCTAATGATGACCAGCGTATCCATGAGGTCACTCGAGAGCTCACTAAACATCATGGAGCATCTGTTGTCGAGGCCCTGGGGAAGAAAAAGGAGGGAACTTATGAGCAATACATTGCTCAATTTCATCCATGGAGAAGGATGCTTACACCATTGGGTATCTCGATGTGTCTCTCAGGCGCCTCCGCAGTCTTCATTAACTGAAGAGGTTCCTCCTCCTGCTGATCAAAATACTTAGAACAACCTTGCTCCTTCTTCAGAACTTCCAACGGATGCTGTCAATAAGGCAGTTGTTGCAGAGGTGGTTCATAGGCCCCACGACTTTTCTGCAGATCATATCAAATTGGATTGATCTATTTTCTTTTTCAACTATGTAGTTTTTTGTATCAATGAATGAACAATTTCCTTTCTCTTCTGTCTAAACTCTTTGCCTCATCTTCATACATAGGTTTGCAACACTTAGAATGATTTGGCGTAACTTAGAACCTTTTCTTACTATTGTGCCCCCCGCACCGCTTAGGACACTTAGACTTTTTCATGCACTGCTTAGAACACTTAGAATTTTTCATATACCACTTAGAACACTTAGAATTTTTCCTCCTTTCTAGTCTAAGTGTTACTTAAATTTTTCTTGCTTTGGCATTTAAGCTGTCGTTTGGAACACTTAGGCTTTTTTGCCTTTATTTCAGTCTAAGTGGTGCTTAGATCTTCTTTGCTTTGGCATCTAAGCGGCATCTTGGAACACTTAGATTTTTTTTGCCTTTGTTTCAATGTAAGTGCTGCTTAGAATCTTCTTTGCTTTGGCGTCTAAGCGGTCGATTGGCACACTTAGACTTTTTTACCTTTGTTTCAGTCTAAATGCTCCTTAGACTATTCTTTGCTTTGGCATCTAAGCGGTCGCTTGGCACACTTAGACTTTTTTACCTTTGTTTCAGTCTAAGTGTTGCTTACACTCTTCTTTGCTTTGGCATCTAAGTGACCGCTTAGCACACTTAGACTTTTTTCACCTTTGTTTCAGTCTAAGTGCGGCTTAAACTCTTCTTTGCTTTGGCATCTAAGCGGCTGCTTGGCATACTAAGATTTTTCTACCTTTGTTTCAGTCTAAGTGCTGCTTAGACTCTTCTTTGCTTTGGCATCTAAGCGGTCGCTTGACACACTTAGACTTTTTTTAACCTTTTTTTCAGTCTAAGTCTTGTTTAGACTCTTCTTTGCTTTGGCATCTAAGCGGCCGCTTGGCACACTTAGACTTGTTTGCCTTTGTTTCAGTCTAAGTGATGCTTACACTTTTCTTTGCTTTGGCATCTAAGCGACCGCTTGACACACTTAGACTTTTTTCACCTTTGTTGTAGTCTAAGTGCTGCTAAGATTATTATTTTCTTTGGAATCTAAGCGGTCGCTTGACACACTTAGACTTTTTTTGCCTTTGTTTCAGTCTAAGTGCTGCTTGCACTCTTCTTTTCTTTGGCATCTAAGCGACCGCTTGGCGCACTTTGAATTTTTTCACCTTTGTTTCAGTCTAAATGCTGCTAACTCTTATTTGCTTTGTCATCTAAGTGGCTGCTTGGCATACTAAGATTGTTCTGCCTTTATTTCAGTCTAAGTGCTGCTTAGAATCTTTTGTGCTTTGGCATCTAAGCGGCCTCTTGGCACACTTAAACTTTTTTACCTTTGTTTCAGTCTAAGTGTTGCTTAGACTCTTCTTTTCTTTGGCATCTAAGCGGGCACTTGACACACTTAGAACTGTTTTTTACCTTTTTTCAGTCTAAGTGCTGTTTAGACTCTTATTTGTTTTAGCATCTATGTGTCTACTTGGTACACTTAGACTTTTTTTGCCTCTTTTCAGTCTAATTGCTGCTTAGAATCTAACCAGCCACTTGGCACACTCAGATTTTTCTGCCTTTGTTTCAGTCTAAGTGCTTCTTAGACTCTTCATTGCTTTGGCATCTAAGTTGACGTTTGAAACACTTAGACTTTTTTACTTTTGTTTCAATCTAAGTGTTGCTTAGACTTTTATTTTCTTTGGCATCTAAGCGGCCGTTTGACACACTCATATTTTTCTACATTTGTTTCAGTCTAACTGTTGCTTAGACTCTTCTTTGCTTTGGCATCTAAGCGGCCGTTTGGAACACTTAGACTTGTTTGCCTTTGTTTCAGTCTAAATGTTGCTTACACTTTTCTTTGCTTTGGCATCTAAGCGACCGTTTGGCACACTTAGACTTTTTTCACCTTTGTTGCAGTCTAAGTGCTGCTAAGATTATTATTTTCTTTGGCATCTAAGCAGTCGCTTGACACACTTAGACTTCTTTTTGCCTTTGTTTCAGTCTAAGTGCTACTTGCACTCTTCTTTGTTTTGGCATCTAAGCGACCGCTTGACACACTTAGATTTTTTTTACCTTCCTTTTTTTTTTCACGGCTTGGTGTTAGTCATTATAATTAATCACAGTATGAGACACAATTTTTAAGTGGAAAACCCTTTAATGGAAAAAAACCACGGAGGATTGATGCTTTTATTAAGATAATCAACAATTCAGTTTAAACATAATACTTTCTCAAATGTAAACCATTCCAGGGTTTGGGGCGATTGGTACCTTCTTCATTAGTCAACCAGTATGATCATTTTCCACCAATTTCCCTGATGATGAATGATCCTTTCTAATTGGGTCCCATCTTTCTAGCATCTGATTGCATGATTCTTTTGAGGACTAACTCTCCAAGTTGAAATCCTCTTCCTTCCATTTTTAGAGAAGTAAGGTCACCTTTTTTTTTATTGTAGTTGCTTAATTTGATCACAGTCGCTTCTCTTCTTTCCACTAGCAAATCTTGTTATTTCTCTAGTAGTTGGGAATTTTCTCCTTGGCTGATTTCAGATGTTGTACTAGGACATCCGATTTCAGCTGGGATGACTGCTTCAGTTTCAAATGCTAAAGCAAACGGGGTCTGTTAGTTGATTCTCGAGGTGTTGTGCGATAGGCCTAGAGGACCGAAGGCAATTCTTTAACCTATTTAGCTTTTGTCACTTATAGCCTCTTCTTCAGCCCTTCGAGGATTGTTCAGTTGGATCTTTCTACCAGTGCGTTCCCCTATGGATAATATGAAGTTGAATGAAGAGTCTTAATCCTTAGTCCGTCATAAAAATCTTTGATCATCTTTCTCGTGAATTGTGTTCCATTATCTGAGATGATTATTCTTGGAATTCCATATCAGCATATAATATCTTTCCACAAGAAACTTTAAACTCCTCATTGTATATTCTTTCCAGTGGAGCCGCTTCTATCCATTTGGTAAAGTAATCTGTTGCAACTAATAATAACTTCTTTTGTACTAGAGCCATCGGCGACGGACCAACTACATCAAGTTCACATTGCATAAAGGACCACAGACTGATTAAAGTCTACAGTGATTCTGGAGCCATTCTGGGTATGTGAGCGAATCTTTGACACTTGTCACACTTCCCTGCATATTATTTTGCGCATGCTTAGATTTTTGGCTAGTAACAACCTTTGTATAAAATTTATGTGCCAAGGATCTATCCCTTATGCCCCCCGCAGATTTCTTCATGGATTTTCGCCATAACATAGCTCTTGCTTCAGCCGGATTTAGGCAATTTGGGTAGGGACTTGAAAATGATCTTGTATAACGTTTATAATTTATTATGGTATACCTGACTGCTTTTTGGATTAGTTTCTAGGCTTCTAATCTGTCTTCGAGGAGTCTTCAATTCTTAAGATATTAGACTATGAGATTCATCCAACTTGGTTCTGTGGGATTCATATTACAAATTTTTTCTTGTTCATCTAAGCTCGGAGTATCCAAGACTTCGACTGGTATATTTCTTCTTCCCAGGTGGTTGATGGATGACCCCAATGTCATTAAGGCGTCTGCATGGGAGTTTTCTCCTCTAGGGATTTGCTTTATATTGCAGTTGCTTAGTTACCCTAACATCACTTTTGCACATCGGAGATACTTCATCATATTTTCATCATTTGCGGCATAAGTTCCTGAAATTCGGTTAGCCACTAATTGTCAATCGCAATAAATGTTTAACCTA
The DNA here is from genome assembly GCA_003255025.1 of Datisca glomerata. NCBI lineage: Eukaryota > Viridiplantae > Streptophyta > Magnoliopsida > Cucurbitales > Datiscaceae > Datisca > Datisca glomerata. Next base: position 35,899 of record QANY01006236.1, read on the forward strand.
CTTACCCTAAATTCTAGTGCAAGACGGATTCCAACAATTAATGCTTCGTATTCCGCTTCATTATTTATAGTATTGAAGGTGAATGATATTGCTTGTTCAATAATTTCTCCATGGGGAGTTCGTAGAATCACTTCTGCACCTGATCCTTTATGATTAGAAGCTATGTCAACAAAGAGTTCCCATTAATCTTTTAACAGATCAACCTCTTTGAGTTTGTCATTTTATCCTATTGTGAATTTCATGATGAAATCTGTGAGTACTTAAGACCTCATGGCAGTTCTTGGGATGTTGCTTATCTTATATTGTCCAAGCTTTATTGCCCATTTTGCTAATATTCCCGTCAAATCTGGTGAATGCAGAATGCTTTGGATTGGGTATTTCGTTGGCACTACTATGATATGTGATTGAAAGTATGACTTCTATTTTCGTGATGCAACTACCAATGCCAATTTTTTTTTTCAATTTTCTTGTATCTAGTCTCTCCATTTGTTAAGCTTTTACTGATGAGTAAACTGGCTTTTACGATTTCCCTCTTCTCTAACCAGTGCTGCGCTAATGGCGTCTTCTGAAACAGACAAGTATATATACAACTTGTCTCCTGGTTTGTTTTTTAGTATAGGTGGTGAGGCTAAGTATTCTTTGATTGTTCTAAATGCCACTTCAGAGTCTTTGTTCTATCTTTGGTTCGAATTTTTTTCTAAAATTGACAAAGAAAGGTCTGCATTTGTCAGTTGGCTACGCCAAGAATCTTCCAACAGCCGCTCACTTTCCCATAATATTTTTCAAGTCTTTTAATGTATTTGGAGTCTTCATCTCTAGAATTGCTTTATCTGGTTAGGATTGGCCTCTATTCCTCTATGAGAAATCATATGTCCGAGGGATTTTCCCACTCTGACTCCAAAAGTGCACTTATCTGGATTGAGCTTCATATTGAATTTTCTCAATTCTGAGAAAGCTTCCTCCAAATGCTTTACATGATCTTGGCGGTCGACAAATTTGACCAGCATGTCATCAACATACACCTCCATTGTTCACCCAATTTGATTCTTGAATATGTGATTCACCAGCAGCTGGTACGTTGCCCCTGCATTTTTTAATTCAAAAAAGGCATTACTTTATAACAATAAACACCTTAATCAGTTATGAAAGAGGTCATCTGTTGATCTGGTGGGTACATCTTAACTTGATTGTATCCTGAAAACTTATCCATGAAACTCAACAGTGCGGGCCTTACCATCACGTCAATCATCTGATCAATTTTAGGGAGCGGATAATCATCTTTGGAGTATGGTTTGTTCAAGTCAATGAAGTCTACATAAACTCTTCATTTTCCATTCTTCTTTTTTACTAAAACTTCATTGGATATCTATTCTGGATGCATCACCTCCTTAATGAATCCTTCTTTTTTTAGCCGTTCGACTTCTTACTTTATTGCCTTCAATCTGGCACAAAAACTCTCATTTTTTCTTTATGGGTTTGACCTTTGGATCTATGTTCAGTCAATAGCATATTACTTCTTCGTGAATTCCAGGCATGTTCGTTGGAGTTTCCACAAACATATCTTTGTATGTTCTTAAGAAGTTAATAAGTATTCGCTGCTCTTCTAATGATAACATGGCTGCTATCTTGGTTACCTTCGTTCCTTGATTCAACTTCACTTCTATTAGCTCTTCCGCCACTTCTTATCTCGGAGCCTCATGTTCAGCGAGTTGGTCAGATGCATTTGTTTGTTATTATTTTTTACCTTTTGGTCTTTTTCCCACTGCTTTCCAAGCAACATCAAGTGCGGTTACTGTGCATCATCTTGCCGTTGCTTGGTCTCCTCTGATAGGTTTTATTCCATTCGGTGTTGGATAATTTAGAGTCTAATGATAAGTGGACGGAACTGCCTTCATTTTAGGAAACCAAGATCTCCATAATATAGTGTTGTACGTAGATGGTGTGTCAATGACTGCGAACTCCATCAAGTGATTGAAATGTTCTGCTAATACGAGGAGTCTTCAAAATATGTGACTTCTCCATTGAACCCCACCAGTGGTTGCCCTGGGTTTTGTAACTTTACGTCTTTGAATCTCATTTTGTCCATGTTGATTTTGCAGAGGACATTTGGTGCGCTCCCATTGTCCACCAGCACCCTCCTTGACAGGCAAGTCCCGACTTGAACGGATATCACGAGCGCATCATTATGGCTATCCAGAATGTTAACGTCCTCTTTACCGTTGAATTCATTTTTTCTTCTTCCTCTCTCACTATCGTCTTACATACTGCTTCATCATTTTTCTACTTGCACATTCCTGTTTCATCAGTGCTATTATAGTATCCACTCTCCGTAATGGTTCTGTGCTTTCCATGGTTCTTCTTCCCATTAGCCAGTTTTTCATCTGATTTGGCAACATACTTGCGGAGGTGACTTCTGTTGATGAGTTCTTCAATGTAATCCTTCAGTTGGTAACATTCTTTCATCAGATATCCATTGCTTTTGTGAAATGAGAAGAGCTTGTTCTCGTCTCTCTCGACAGGCTCCTTTCTTTGTGGTGGTGGTCTCTTCAGCCATGGTTCATCCTTTATGGTCCACAAGATTTCATTCACCAGAATGGTAAGAGGCGTTTATATCTTTTCTTTTCTCTGATTATGCTCTGATCCTCTTGATTTCTTTCAAATATGCTTTCATCCTGTTATTTCCTTTTCCTAAAAAATTTTGCCTTTCCACTTAGCAATTGAGTTAGATGCTGCCACTAATTGTTCGGACAGTCAAGCAATGCTTTTCCTCTCTTCCTTAAGATTTATGTATGTTTGAGCTCTGGACAACACTTCCATCATAGTCAATGGTTTTTTCCTTGGAGAGACCCTCGAATAATGAAGAATGGGGTTCGAGTCCTCTTCTGAATTCCAGTCGAGCTACACGTTCATCGTAGTTCTCAACTTTCATTATTTCATCTTTACATCTCTGAGTATACTCTCATCAAAATTCTCTTTTTTTCATGAAGATGGTTAAGAGGTACTCTGAGTCTTCGATAACGGCACGATATGTCGCATACTATTTCAAAAAAATAGAAGACATAGAAGAAAAGTTAGTAATAGAAAAAGAAGGGAGAGAATGGTACCACTTTCGTGCATTGCCGTCATGGCTCGTCGGAAACATCCTACACATGAGTGCATCTTCGTGTTGATATAGGGACATCATCTGCCTGAATATCCTAAGAAGCTCTACTAGATCCATTTTCCTTGTATAGTATTTAAACTTTGGGGGCATAAATTTCTTGGGAATCGGTGTTGACAGGATCTCCTAAGTTAAAGGAATTTTAGTGAGGGATTCGAGATCTGTGATTGTTGTATTTCCCAGAATCTTGGCTTCTGCCACTTTTCTGTCAAGCATCTTCTCTATATCTTGTTCAGTTATTCCTTCTTTAACTTCTTGAACTTCTGTCGCTGAGTCTTTGTTATTCTTCGATCGCGCCTCATCTTCTCCGTTGTGGTTCTCTCCGTTCTATGGTTTCTGCCCAACATTTTTCTTTGGCATTGTCCCTTCGTGACGTGATTGGCTTATTTCTTGCCGTGCTTGATGAACTTCTACTTGAAAGGTGGCAACTTGATCTTACAACGCGTGGAGTGTCGTATTCAAGATTTCAACGTTACGATTATCTAATTCTAAGATTATCTTAAGAATAGTTTCGAGAACCACCAGAATGTCATGATTTCTGTGTTTAGCATCATTTCCACTTTGACTTTAACATGCGACACTAGATCTGGTTCTCGGCATTTTTGAAGCTTTTTTAGATGAATTCTCAAGTATCTTTCAGCTCTCAATAAAAGCACCAATCTATAAGAGAATTTTTTGTCCCTTATGGTATTCTGACGCTGAATACTCAAATAAAAATTTAAAATGAGAGTCAAAATATAAAATTGAGAGAATGAAAGTATGTATTCGAATGATTCAGTTGGTTTTCGTATACATTTGGACACTTTTTATAGGCCTTGCCCTCCATGGCCATTTTCTTCAGATTTAAATACAATTGATGATGATATCATAACTGTTTATTATAAGATCTTGAATGATGGAGCAACGGATGCTAATTTTGTGGCTTACACATTGCTTCCTTTGGCTTTGTCTTCTCCACATCAGCATCCACTTGTGTTTTCTTCCCTTCTTATGCCACGTCGGTGGTTTATTAATTACATGAGAAAACCCACCCCATACACTAATCGTAACATTATCTTGTAATTATCATAACACTTGAGTCATTAAGCAACTTCTAATAAGGAGTTGATTGCAGTGACTGAAAGGAACTCTAATCATGCAAAAACATGATTAACGATTAACCGAGAGTGTTGGAAATTTAGATTTGAACGTCCATAATAAGTGCTCAGGAACTGTTAATGAAAAAAATGATTGGTAGTTTTTTTAAGTAATGTGAAAACCGAGTTTAGGAAAGAAGTCAAGAAAAATCTCCTTTAAATATAAATTTTAGATGCAAAATGAGTATTTTCGACTTACCCAAAAAAGAAAATTCATAAAAAATTATCATTCCAACTTTTTTGAACGAATCAGAATATTATTGCACAATATGAAATTAAACTCAGTTATTGATGTTATTTCTAATATTAGCAAGATCAGAACTGAAGTTTATTTTTTCTTGTGGATTGTGTATTTATAGTTTGATTGATAAGAAAAGAGTTTTTGTTGAAAGAATGTTTGACCTTCACAAATATCATATTCCCATCTCTCGCATTTTTTTCCTAAAGAACCCTAGCAACCTCTAACGTTTGTTCCTTGCCTCACGGGGAGAGTTGGTTATTCAACTTTCCATGCAAGGAGTTCTTCCACGCCCTCTTTTTCTATTCTCTCAATCCTGTAGTTGTGGATCTCCTTTCATCATCGACGCATCTCTTATCCATTTCTTCTTCACCCTCTCTGTTTTTTTTCTCCATTTTCTCTTGTCCCCATTTCTCTTTCTCCATTTTCTCATCCACCAAGCTCTTTGTTTCTTTTGTCATATATTATTCTCTCTTTGAACATTTGCCCATTCCTCTTTTCTAATCCGGCCAAGATTTTCTTAGAGGTCTCATTGTTGCTTTCTATTTTGATTATGCAGGTTTCCCTCCTTGAATTTTCTATTTTATGGGTTGCTATGAGGCATCTTCATTGTAATAGCCATATCTGTTAATTCTAGTTTCAGCCACTTAGATTTTATTTATGATGGATTTTGTTCTCCAAATGTAGACCAATAACGTTTTTGTGTTTGATGTCTGTTGATGCCCAAAATTTGATGACCGGTGATGCCCACACCCAATTTGTGATCAATAGGTCAAGTCAAACATTTTAAGGTAGCCCACGCCGCGACCAATGTCTGAACCAAGCAATGGGATTTTATCCAGATATGCACTCCAAACCAAGTCAAGCCATCTTCTCAATCAAGAAATATAGATGAACTTTAACGTGCCAAAGAGCCGAGTAAACTCATGAACAGTGAGTTTCATAGCATGTAGAGGCCATATCAGAGATAAGAAGTCAGCAAAATCATGCTGGAGGATTTTGGCGCCAAACTCATTGGAATTGGAGCCAAAGTCTCCTATTCCACGCTTATCAAATTAGATGAAGTGCAACCATGAAGCCAATTAATCCAGAGGCAGAAAGACCTCCATTGAAGCTCTCCGTTGAGCTTCCACGCACGGAGAAAATGAAGCCTAGCTTAATTTCTCTCCATGCATTTTTCTTCTATAATTCTAGTCTTTCAATATTGTAATCCCAAGCTAGAATCCACACAAATGCGATCCATGCATTCAAGCGAACAAAATGATATCATTCAATCAATTTTAGAGTTTTAATTCTTTGAACATCATAGTCTGGAAAATGCACAATGGTTCATCATCTTCTTCCCCGTGCTTAAATCTTTTTTCATCTAGACATGCTACGCCTAGCCTCAAAAGATAATGGACGTGTCAAATTCGCACACCCAAAAGGACTCTTACATGGTTTTAATTCATCAATTTGCAGTAGGCCGGAGAATGCACAGTGCTATGGATGCATTGTTCATCGTCTTTCGAGCAGTCATCCAGAAATTGAACAATAATCTGAAAGTACGCTCAATTCAACATATAATCTAGCATTCAATCATGGAAGGATCACGGACCTTCTCTTGGCAAACCCACCCACCAGAAGAGTCCCAGACTTAACTCCTGCCCTAATGTTCATGATATATCTTCGTGGTTTTCTTCATTTAATCAGACATCCTAGCCCAAGCCTAATACCAACACAGATACACTAAACCCACGTGTCTAATACCTCAGAAAACCTCCTTACAATGTCTATGTATGTTGCTGCTGGACTGCTTTAATGTTCTTGATGTAGAGGATGGTGATGGACTTATGGCATGGATCTAGGAGTTGATTTGTTGAGTTCTATTCTGTGTACGACCTTTTACATGTTTTCTTCTTCTTCTTCAATATTCTACTATTGGTCCATTCTAGTTAGTATAATTGTTTTTGTTGTATGTTGAACTTTATCATTGTTTTTTTGGTATGTCAATCTAATTGTCATAGTTAGGATATGTTGTCTTCATCTTTAGTTTGAACGAATATATTTCATTTTCTAAAAAAAATGTTTCACATACAAAAGGAATGACTTATAGGTTATGGAACAAATGAGAAGTTTGATTTTGTGATTTTCTACACTATCTGGTACGTGATTCACCATTCTCACGATGTGTTCCACTGCAAAAACAATAAGATTACTCGTATCATAACATGGATAATTCGATGCGTGTTCATTTTTTAACGTTTGTTGTTATGACAGCGTCAACAAACAATAACAAAATAATATTTTTAACATGGTTCGACAAACTTGCCTACATCCACTGATATCACATTATATCATTATTATTATTATATATTCAACATTGAGTTAACCAACTAGCTCAAATCTCATTACACACAAATCTAAATTTGACACACAAAAATTATACTTTAGAAACCATAACTAGTTTAGACAAAAGTCACTACTCTCGATCAGACTTAAGCAACCCAATTGCTTGAAAACCATATTCAACACAGACAAAACCCTCTGACTAGTCTCTCAATATTATGGAGCATATTTTCTTATAATAGAACCATATCTCACATCTTAAGACTACTCTATCTCTTAGGGTAGAGCCTCTTTACCACATGATGCTTCCTTTAGGATATATACCTTTCACCCTCTATCGAAACAAGCCAACGAACCATAAACCTAAAGCTTCTTATTTATAACCTCTCACACAACCCTATTTTCTTTCCTACTGGAACTAGGAAACTCATTCAATACCCAATACGACGTACAAATCTTTCTTTTAAAAAATCTCCATAAATGAGAAGCAAATCTCTAGAGAATTCAAGTCATATTTTCTTTCAAGTCTCCACCTTGACTCAAATTCACTTTCATCAAACAACTATCATCGTAGGAGCTTTACCTTAAACTAAACCATCTTCAATCGCGAACACATAGCTTTAATAAACAAAACTATATTTCTAGACTCTGAAACTTTTCTTCTCACATCTGACCATCACCGTTAGTGAAACACACATCCAAACCTCTCAAACTACCAAACACATAATCTCTAAAAACATAAGCATACTCTTTTGCTCAAAACACACCATCAACTCAACCTCATTTTTGTGATTTATATTATAATGCACGATACAACCACATTACACCATAAAATTCATTCACAACCCAAAATCTACACCTTCCTGATTAAGAAGAAAATGAACCCCACACCCAAAGAAAAAACTAAATAAATTGACATCTTCATAGCTTTGATAGAAATAAATCAACTATGCTCGAAAAATCATTTCAACAATCCTCAGACCACACCTTTAGCTTTTATGCCAACATCGCAGCCAATTCTAGAATAATTCACAATCGAGTCAACTTTGATACTATTTATTATAACATAAGCATAAATAAACAATTACAAAATGATATTTTTAATGTAGTTTGACTAATTTGCCTATGTTGATGAATATCTTATTATATTATCATCATTACGTATTTAACATTGACTGAACACCTAAACCACCAAATTACACCTAAATCTAAACTCAACACATATAAACCAGACATTGGAAACCATAACTAGCTTAGATAAAAAGTCACTAATCTTGATCGGATTTCAACAACCCACTAGCTTGAAAAATGTATTCAGCATGGGCAAAGTTATCTTACTAGCCTTTCAATATCACAGTGTATCCTCTCCTAGGATACTATCTCACATCTTAAGATTGTTCTTTATCTCTTAGGGTACAACCTCATCATCATAAGATTCTCTTTTTAGGGTAAAACCACCTCTCACCATCTGTCAATGCAAAACCGCCGAATCCTAGACCCAAGTTTCTTATTTATAACCTTTAAAAGTCATATTTCATTTACTACTAGAATTTCAATACCTAATATCACACAAATCTTTTCTTTAAATTTTTTTTTCCATAAAATGAGAAACAAATCTCTTAAGAATTTAAGCATGTTTTCTAATAATGTTCTTGAACAGTCAAAACCTCACCTAACACGTGGTAAGATCTAGACCGAAGATTCATTTAAAGAGAAGAAAGAATGGGAATTGTAGGATCAACTAGGCGATTATGAAGGAGAGCATCAAAGAGAATATTATGTGAAAATGTCGATCAATTCCCCAAAACTTGCTAGGAGATAGAAAGATCTATTATTATTTAATTATCATCTTCAAGTACAATTTGAGGCATATGTAACAATATAAAGGGACTCATACATACGCGACATATAGACACAACACGATACAATGATGTATGATAAGAAATATAATAGAATATCAAAAGTCTTGCAGTGATTTTTCTTCTCTTTAAAGAGTTTTTACGTATATTGTTGTGCTTTTATTCTCTCATTAATGGTTCCCTATACTGAAAAATCCTCTACTACTTTCATCGAGAATGAGAGAAAAACTCAAGAAATCCCTTCCAAAACGCTAAAAACTAAATCAAACGCTCGCTCAACAATGGAAACAAAAGTAGAAACGAAAGTGAAAGTAGAAACGAAAACGAAAATGGGTATGGAATGGGAAATGGGAATGATTTGGAAGAAGAAACAGAAACGACAATGAGTACGAAACCGAAAACGGAAATAAAGAACGGTAAACTTGTTCCTTGCATATTCGATTGGTATGTTTCTTTTACACCATTATTATTTTCTAAAATGGAAACAAAAAATGAATAGATCTGAAAAGGTCGCAGAAAGAATTGTTAAATTAATTTGATGTATGATAATAGAGTTTTGAATTTTGAATGATAAAATATCTTATCTGTAACTTGTTATGATAAGATTATCGTATTTTGAATTTTAAAACATCTTATATAGAAACTTTTTTCAATAAGATTATCTTGAATTTGAATTCAAATTCTAAATTCTAAATCATATTTTAAATTTGAAACGATAAAACATCTTACCTGAATTTTTTTTTTGATAAGATTATCTTGAATTTGAATTCTAATTCGAATTTTGAATCTTATTTTAAATTTTGAAACTTCTTATCTGAAACTCGTTATGATAAGATTATTTTGAACTTTAAATTTTAAACTAAATCAAAATTTGGATTCCAATTCAAATTTTTAATTTAAACTTATCTCAAGTAAAAAAAAATTCTTTCACGGTTGATGAACGGAAACATAAAGTTTAATCCATGTATTTTTGAAGATTTTTTCTTTCCTTTTCTATATGCAAAGTGCAAGAAAATAAAAGAAGCATGAACAAAGAAACGTAAACAACGACTCACAAAGTAATTCCGCGACGAAAATAACTAATCATTTCCTTTGTGTACCAATCTGAAGCTGCTCATAAAATGGAACATAAAATAAAAAAGACACGGATTACATGGTGATCATACACTATTTAAAAGATACAAAAATCTATTTCTTGGATAATTTTGCGGAAAGTAACTTCTTGGATAATTCTTGATCAAAAGTTATGGTAATTTTCGTACATGTCATTCAGGAAAGTAAACCAATTCACGCCCTTCAAATTTAATTTCTAAAATGTATCAATTTAGATAATTATGTAGTAAATTATATAACATTGGAAAAATATGGATGTCTACTTGTTGAAAAATTTTACAGGACTCGATTTGGAGCTCCCGATCAAAAGTTATGATAAATTTCATGAAAATTATTTAGAAAAGAAGATTATGCAGAATAGTAAATTTCAGAAATCATTCTGTTTTCGTTGGAAGATAATTATATGGAAAATCATATATTATTACAAATATATAGAATTCTACTTCTCGAAGAATTTTACAGAATTCAATTTGGAGCTCACGATCAAAAGTTATTACAATTTTCATGAAAGCTGTTCATAAAAGAAGATTATACAGAATAGTCAACTTTGAAAATTAAACTGTAGTAACTGGGAGCCAATTACATAAAAATCTTATATCATAAAAAATATATGAAATTCTACTTCTTGGATATTTTATTGAATTCAAATTGGAGCTTTTGATAAAAAAAAATACGATAATTTTGTACATGTTGTTCAAGAAAGTAAGGTTGTTCATGTCTTTTATATTGAATCTTTATAGTGTATTGATTTAGACAATATTACGTAGCAAATTATATATCATTGGAAAGATATGGATATCTACTTCTTGAAGAATTTTGCAGAACTCGATTTAAAGCTCCCATTCAAAATTATAGCATGACGCATTCAAACTGCTCAAAAGCAAAATTGACACAGACTTGCAAGACAAAATACTTGGTGTCAACTCTATTTTCTACAACAAAAAACAATGAAAATAAGGGCATAAGTCCTCAAGAGCGGGAAATTCATAAGTCCTACTCTTAAAATAAATGATGGCATAAGTCCTTGAGAGTAAACAATTCATAAGTCATACTCTCTAAAGGAAAAAAAAGGGTGTAAGTCATTGAGAGCGGATAATTCATAAGTCCTACTCTCTAAATAAAATAAGGGTGTAAGTCCTTGAAAATGGGCAATTCATAAGTCATATTCTTTAAAGGAAATAAATGCATAAGTCCTTGAGAGTGAGCAATTCATAAGTCCTGCTCTCTAAATGAACACGAGGCTATAGTTCTTTATTTGAACCTAAGTCTTTAGGAGCGGGCAGTTCGTAAGTCTTTCTCTCAAAATGAAAATAGGGCTATGGATATTTATTTGAGCCTATGTTCTTGGGAGAGGACAATTCATAAGTCAGTATCTCAGAATGAACAAAATGAACACGGGGTCATGGTTCTTTATTTGAACTTAAGTCCTTGAGAGCGGGCAGTTTGAAAGTCATTCTCTCAAAATGAAATGGGCTATGGTTCTTTATTTGAACCAAAATCCTTGGGAGCGGGAAGTCCGTAAGTTCTTTTCTCAAAATGAAAATGGGACTATGGCTCTTTATTTGAGTCTAGGTCCTTGGGAGCGAGTAACTCGTAAGTCATTCTCTTAGAATGAATAAAATGAACACAAGGCCATGATTCTTTATTTGAACCTAAGTCCTTGAGAGTGGCAAAAAGAAACCGGAGTTATGGTTCTTTATTTGGGTCCAAGCCCTCAGAAATGGGCATATCATAAGTCTTTATTTCTAAAGTAAAATTAAGTCTTATCTTCGGGAACGGATTTCACAACCGAAAAGATATTTGTTCTCAAACAAAGATCAAAGTCACAATAATGGATTCTGTTACAAAGTAAAATTGAAGGCTTGAAGTTGGTACAATAACGGATTTTCATCTCCAAAAATTTGCTAAGTCTTTAAAGAAAGAATGAAGTACATCAAAAAGAGAGTTCAATAGAAGAAAAATTGCACAAACAAAGTGATTCTTATTGATCAAAGCAGAAGTACAAAGGGGAAAATACGAAATGAGAGAAGGAAAAAGAAAATAATGAAACAAGAGAAACTCTATCAATGAGCCCGTAGCAAAGAAAACGAGATAAATTTTCCAATGAGCCAGTAACAAAGAAAACAGGAGAAACTTTACCAATAAACATTGGGTCTTAAACTCAAACTCTTACGATGGAATTATGAAATGGTACACTTATTCCTTATTGATTTCAATAAATTATTATACTATTTTCTTGTACAATATTCTTGTCACAGATCTTAATGTACGAGAGAATGAAAAAGAAAATGAGGAAATGAGAGAAACTCTATCAATGAGCCTGTAGTGAAGAAAACATGAGAAACTCTATTAATGTGCCTGTAGAGAAGAAAACGGAAGAAACTCTATCAACGAGTCCATAGCAAAGGAAAATGGAGAAACTCTATGATCAGTAGTCGTTCTCAAAAGAAAACTATAAGCCATTCTCAAACAAACCAATCCCTATGAACGGAAGAAGTGATAACAGAAAAAGAGCTACGCAGAAAAAGAAGAGAGGAAATTTGCTAAGTCTTGAGGAAAGACAAATTACAAAAAGATACAAAAGCCTTAAGGAAAGCAACATCTTCAACAGAAGGGTTGGCAGCAATATCTTCAACAGAAGGGTTGGCAGCAACATATTCAACGGGAAGATTGACAGCAGCTTGTCAAATGGTTGCTTGAAAAACTATGTCGCATGTTCCCAAGAAATACTCGTAAACGGGAACGGGAAGACATAACATCAAACGGAGGAGAAGTAATCATCACTGAGAGTAAACTGATAAAAAGTTGCTCACAGGACTGGGAAAGCGCAACGACAAAAAGAAAAAAAAGGAGAATCCTTCATTGACAGTAGACAGTAAAAAAGTTTTCTGAAAAACTACATTGCATATTTTCAAGAAGCGCGTGAGAACAGAAACGGGCAGGCATAACGTCAGAATAAGAAAATATAATCAATACACTTTAACGTATAAAATTCTATTGAGTGTAATGAAGGCCAATGAACAGTCAAGATCTCACCGTACACGTGACAAGATCTAGACCGAAGATTCAATAAAAGAGAAGATAAAACGAAACTGTATGATCAACTAGGTGGTTATGAAGGGGAACATCAGATAGAATATTTCCTAGAGATGTCTATCAATTTCCCAAACTTGTTATGAGATAGGAAGATTTATTATCATTTAATTATCATGTATAAATAGAGACATATGTAACAATATAAAAGGACTCATACCTACATGAGATACATATACGACACGATACAATAATATATGAAACGAAATGCAATGGAATACCAAAAGTCTCCTCATGATTTTTCTTCTCTTTAAGAGCTTTTCACGTAAATTGTTGTGTATTTTTTCTCTCATTCTCTCTCTAAATAATTGTCTTTATTATTCATTCATAAATGATTTCCTATACCGAAAAAAATGACGGACAATTCTACGAGGAATTACAACTACAAATTACATTGATTAAAATGCATGATTTTAACGGACTGCTCTAGCCTCAATAGACCATTGTCATGTTAGTTAAGCTAGTAACACTTTGATTAAAGTCCGCATAATGGTAATTTTTTATCAAAGAGGCGAAAACATGTTTCATATTTTTGATTCACTATAAGCAAAAATTCAAGAGAAACTAGTGCCCAAATGATTTTGTGATAAGGGAATTAGTTAATATTTTTATCACATGGGTTTGTTATGGGCTTCAGAAACGTTGATTTTATAGGTTAATTTGTGGTTCATATATTACGGAACATGTTCACATGTCTCCCCTCATATCGGCTGCCATATCTTGATATATATATTAATTTTTTTAACATATATTTTGTACATTTCGATTTTAATAATAGAATATCACATCAGTGGCTTACTATATTAACCTTTAAGATCTAATTTTTTCATTAAAAATGTCACTTTGTTGCAATTTTGCACATAATTTTGAGAAGACCTTGTCATTTGTATGTCACCGATGTCAAATTTTGAAGGGATTGATGTTCTTATGATTTCCGTAATTTTGATCTGTTAAAAGCTGTGTTTTATAGTTAGAAGCGGTTTATAAGAATCACATATTCAAGATCTGTTTCTGAGCTAATCTTATGAATCTAAAATTATGAACTTATAACATTTTTGTAGTGAGTGTATAAAGATTTTGATCTAGCTACCTTTTATATGTACATAAACGCTTTCTAGGTATACGCTAACCATCTCTTTAATTTAATCTATCTTAAGTAATTAAGTATACTGTTTCAAGCATTTTATGAACCCGCCAAACATATCAAACTATCCAAAAATTTATTTAGGGTGTGTTTTTGTTAGTGTTTATAATTAAAAATAGTTTTATACATCGAAAGAACATTATTTTAGTTCATAATTATATTGTATACGTCTTTGTGCAAAACATTTACATATATTTAAGAGCATACACACGTGCATGTCGAAACACTTTAATAAACACTCGAATATGTGTTTTTGTACAGTAGTTCTTTGATTACAAATGTATTTAAAACAATATTTGTCAAGTACATGTATGATTGGAAATAATAATTCTAATGATTAAAGTTTTTCAGATGAGACGCTTCAAAGTCACCCTTACTCTAAGAAAAGTATATTAATTTTCAGTGAAAATATTAAATGATTTTGATGTTAATTAAACCTGGCAATTAGGGGTATTCAAAATCAAATCGAACCGAACTGAAATGACCGGTTCGGTCGGTTCTTTATATGTGTTCGGTACGGTTCAAAATTTTGGTGATTTTTGAACCGAACCGAACTGAAACATTAAATTAATAATATTTTTTTATTTTTTATATATAATTTCATATAAAACCGAACCAAAATAATTTTTTGATTTTATATTTTTTTTAATAACAACATTTGAAAATGATTTAAAAAGTTATTTTTAATTAATAATACCAGACCAAACTAAAATTCACGGTTCAATACGGCTCGATTCTTTAAGCGTTCACGATTCAGTTCAGTTTTATTGGTAAACACTCCTAGAAATAATAGATAAAGTTTTCATGTCAACTTAATATTAGTACTACTAGTTTCAATTAACACATTAAATAGTAAATAATTATCAAGAATCTTGCAATTAAAAAAATTGAATTCCGACCAAATTTCTGTGAAATTGATTCTAACAAACACTTGAGAGGAAAATAAATAATACAATTAATCTTCAAAACATTAGGTTTGTTACGAACCGTTTGTCCACACTCTAAATTCTCGAAGAAATAAGGTATAATAAACATTCCCATTTCTTTATTATTTAAATTGTCAGTTTCTTTATAATAAAAAAAAATTTATCAAAAAGTTTTGAAATAATAAAATAGATCAATCCTCAACTAAAAGAACAAAAAACAAATCAAGTGTATTGGGATCACTGGGCTGAAGACAGCACATGTCGGTCGCTTTCACTAACAAACTTTTGATATTCTTACAGACTAAATATAACGAAGAAGTAAAAAAGAATCAGTTGAGTAAATAATTAAATCATTTTGTAAATATCCATAATTAATTAACAACAGACTTATCGGGTTGGTAATATAGTTTAATCTGTAAAAATATGCTGTGAAAGAATACTATTTTGTTAAATGTTAGGTAGTGTTTGGCAGAGGATGGAGCTTTCTTCTAAAACTTCGTTGTTGTAACTTTTTCTCTAAACTTTGTGCTGTTTCATTAGTTCATGGTAGTTATCATATATGGTAGCAAAATGTGAAGAGAAATTTCGTAAGTAACCATTTGTGAGAGAAATTGTTTCCATAATACACAAAAATTTACACATCACTTTTTTTTATTCTATAAGTAAAAAAAATTTTTATTTATACACAACGACTATTATCTAGTTTTCATTTTAGTGCCTAATCTTTTTGTTTTTATATTATGGTCCTCAAATATCAAAATATTTTTCGCTTTAGTCCTTATCATAAAAAAATTATGATGGAATTTTATCTCATTGCGTCTAGCTAGATATATTCATTTTGTGTGAATTATAGGGTTAAAGGCCCAAGTACTACTTTCCACACTTAGAGGTTGGTTGAACATTTATTTAATTATGTTGTTCTAGTTCAATTATTTATATCACTTATTTTAGAATATTTAAAGTGTCGGTTAATTTTATAAGATGTGTTAGAATACTATCTCATATTACTTATAAATGTGGTTGTGTTCTAGTTATAACTTATAAGGCATCAATACTACTATTCTCAATACTTAAATTTTGAATAGTGATTGAGCTGTACTTTCAACACGTTAAAATCACAACTTTCAGAACTTTTTTGGGGTGAATGTTTTTAACTTTTTTCATGTTAAGGATAAAGTGAAAAAGTGTCCTTAGTTCAAGAATATGATGTAAAAAATTATGAACTAAAATGGAAAGTTGATACTAGTTGAAGGACTAAAATAATATTTAAATATATGATCATAAAACATTTCTTTTACGCGACATGCCACAAATAGAATACCTTCTTTTAGGAGATGTTATTTCACAAATCAAGTTTATTGAGAGAAGAAAAATTCACAAATCAAGTCACTCAATAATCAATGAAATGTGGTAATTTTCACGAATTTTGTTTTTAAGATGGAGGACAATTTCTTCTAGTATTGTTTTGTTAAGTATAATTACTCTGTAAAAATATTTCACTGATAACTTTATTCAAAGAAAAAATTAATAACATATATTTTTGTAAAAAAATAATAAGCGTACATATTTAAAAAGTGCATTTTAGGGAAATAAACAATTTTTTTGCTGTTTTACTAGCAGCACCGCCGTTGTTTATTATATTATTCCATCTGAGGAGTGGACCCGCCTTATGTAACCAAATGAATTATCATTTAACAAATTCTAACATTTACTCTCTCTCTCCCCTCCTTTATAAGCGAACCTTCCTCCTCCTCTCTCACTCCCTCTCTCTCTCTCTCTCTCTCTCTCTCTCTCTCTCGGTCACTCTTCTCCTCTCTCTTTCTCTCTCTAACTTCGTAAGCGTGAATTATACTGAAATGGCCAAGGGAGGGAAGCTAACGAAGCTGAAGTCAGTTCTAAAGAAATGGAACTCATTCAGCAAGCAAAGCCGAACAGTCGCTTCTGCGGCTACTCCTTCCGACGACGAAGACTCCTCAATCTCCAGAAACCTCCATCCTGTTTACGTCGGGAAGTCTCGGCGGCAATACCTCTTGAGCTCCGACGTCGTCGACCACCCTCTGCTCCGGGAGCTGGCGGAGAGGTCTTCTGGTGAGTCCGATGCGATCAACATTCAATGCGAGGTCGTTTTGTTCGAGCACTTGCTTTGGATGCTTGAGAATGGAGACCCACAGCCCGAATCCCTGGACGAACTCGCTGAATTCTACGCCTGTTGATTAGTGCTTAATTAATTAATGTGGTTAGTTTGAAGTTTGTACATTCTCCAATTGATCAATAATGATTAGCTGCCGGTTTAGGATTAATTATATATAGATTAAGAGTGGGGGAGAGGCATGTCGTTTCAAGCATTTTGGTTGATTAAAACGGTGAGAATTAATTAACCCATTTGACAATGGCTTCTTGATTTTTCTTGGGGACATTTGTCTCTCTGTATTGGCATAAAATCATATTTATTTCATAATTTAGTACTTACACATTTTTCTTTCATCCTATCATTAATTTTATTGTTATTTTTATAATTAATCATTTATATGATTCACACATCACTTGATCCAATAACATTAATTAATGCTATTATTAGATTGCTAAGATGAGTAGCCGATGGTTAATAAGACAAACAATGAGAAGTTTCTTGCTTGTCCAATAATATATAAGATCGATCGATAATCTCTCTTTTTTTTAGAATGACCATAATTTTTAGCTATACAGTGAGAATATCATCATCTTTAACAAAAAAAAAATTTCAGGAGAGTAATATATTGACATTGAAAGATTGAAATTAAGAATGAGATGATGATGGGTTACTTAAGCAAGTACCAACCAACATTCTTTAATTAGTTATTCAACTTCTATTCTCCCTTCAAAACAAAATAATTTGCGGTATTCTTGAAGCTTATTTATTTTTTCCAAAAGTGACTGAGTAATGAATTATCATATATTCAATGGATTTTTATATATTATATTAGAAAGTATGTATATATATANATATGTAAGACAATTGGTTTTTTAATTATAAATGGACATTACAATTACTACGTGGGAGGAATACATATGATACGGGAAGAAGTTGTGACAGCATATATTGACGCGTTTGGTCTATTTCGAGTCGCATGATTACCCAATAATGGCCTCCTCGCCCAATCAAATTCTACTGATACGTCGTTGCCTATAGTGATTTTGAGATAATGCAAATGCCCATTTTTGTAACAAATTAATAGACAAGAGCAATCCTATTGATAATTATTGATGTGACTTTTGATGTAAAAATCATTAAGAATGATGGTCAACGTGGCTCTATTAGTTTTACACATCGAGAGTTTTGATACGAAGAGTTTCACTTTTATTATAAGGTGACATATGTGTCATTTATTAAGAGGCACAGTCATAATGTAACAGCCCCTCATATTTTTTATTTTTCTCTTTTTCTTCGTTAATTCTCCCAACTAGATTTTGAGCCAAGCATATGAGGAATTGATGTGTAAATTATATTTTTCAGTCAATGGATTTCATTTGGTAAGTTTTGTGGGTTTAAGCTCTCACTCCTATTTCTTTGTTTTAGTCATCGTAAACATAATTTTCCAAATCAAGTTCTCCAGTAATTTAGATTGTTTTCAGATTATCAACAATGTAATTTCAAAGTTTGAGACTTAAGGAAAAAATTTAATTGCAGCATTTTAAACTACTTGATGGCTTGACGCGAAAAAATAAATTTTAATGGTCTAAATTGAAAATTAGAAAAAACTTCGAGTGAGTAAAAGTGATTTTACCTTTTTTCTTAATTCTCTCGAATGGGTTTTAACTTTTAAGCGAAGCTTATAAGATTAATTATTAATTAACTAATCATTCAGTTAGTCATTAAGAATAGGTCAAATATTCTCTAATCATAGTCAAATACAAAAACTAATTATTTTTAAATAAGTATGGTTATTTGATATCAATGGTAAGAGGACATAACAGGTGAGTCAACAATCTTATTCTAAAAGCTAAAATTTGAGCATTTAATAGTTAATTTACAATGTTGTTGGTGTATACTAGTAAGAATAAATAATTCAATTTACCATACTAATGATTAGGTAGTTTGAGATGCTCTTTTTTTCTATTTAAGTTATTTAATTATATTTTATTTTGGGATACATGCCACACGCTTTGTAGGGTGGCTTTTTAGGTTTGTTTGATTTGAGAATTGATAGTGGTCGTCCAATCCAAGTAAGTTTTTTATTTATTTATGATTGGAGAGAAAGAAAATGATTGAAGACTTTAAAGATGGAAAATGGGAAGCCATGGAAAGATGGTTCAAAATCTTTATAGTATTAGTGTAGGTATAAAGGTCAATACTAGCTGCCCATTGCCACCCAATAAAGCTGAGATTGCTTCAATCGAAATGACAATAATCCAAATAGCGATACAGCATGATGGATCCCCACGATTTTGCCACACCTGAAGTCTTCTATACTAAAAGGAAAAATTGAACTTGTGGTGATCATTGTTTCAAATTATAAAACAATGGTGCTTGTTTGATCAACATTATTTTGATAGTTCTAAGACTATAAGATCAAGATATGCCATCATATATTGTTATAATTTGATAACGTACGTATGTAATATATAATACATGCATCTAGGTCATTATTAAAATGTAACTTTCCTTTAACCTCGAATTAGGTTTCAAGTCATTAGAAGTCCATTGGGTCGGCAACATATATCCCTTCACGTGCTCACAATTGAGACATGCGTGTTCAAGACGGGCTCAAGCTCCACCCAAATTAGCATTGTAAATAATTTTATTTTGGACGACCCAAAAAGAGTTCAAACCATAGAAAACTATCCTAAGAGAGTAACACCAGCGAATGACTAACTTATCATCAGATAGTATATTCTCGCTATATAAGAATATTATTCTAGTTCAACTTCAAACTCATTACGATTCTATCTATTTTTCACTATAAATACAAGGTGTCTAACTTCTTCAAAATATACTTATTTTCAAGTGCTCAAGTTGTTACTCTACCAAACTACTAATTGATTATATACTATTACACATTTTTCAAGTTGATATACTTTTCAGTTCTCTTTATGTTATTGTTTCTTAGATCCAACATGAGTTTAGCAGGTGAGACGTGGTGGCCTTGGACAATAGATATTTTACATCTATAATATTATATAATATTATTGATTCATAAATCATGAGAAGTATCGTGTTACATGACATTATTCTCAAACATCATGTTTAAGAGTTGTTTCGAAATAACTAGCTTAGCTATTTGTGTAGGAAAACACTTGATAATATACCAATTTATAAGCTAAATAACCTGAGAACATAGAAAGATCAATCCAATGCTTCTGGTGGAAGAAACAGAGGGGGAAGAGGATGATGAGAGGAGAGAGCAAATGGTGGTGCAATGCATGAATTTGGAAGGAAGGAAGAAGACAAAAAGAAAGAAAACAGAGAGAGACACCGTGTTTCGCGGCTTTTAATTAGCTAAAAGGAGGAAGTGGATTGGAACTTGGAAGTATGCTGATGTGGGAATCAACAAGTTGTTTTAAAGCATTTATCATCTATGTCTCTGTTCTATTTAAAACCCCATGTTTGTACGAAAGCAACCTTGTTTCACAGTCTCACCCCCAAATTCCCCAGCACACCACGTGGGATTCCGGGGTAAGTGGGGTTTCTCCTCTCCATTTCTGCCTAATTAGCCTTACACCACCCCCTCCCTCTCTCTCCCTCTCCTCTCTCTCCTCTCTCTCTCCCACGTTACTCGTGGAATTTTTGTCTCTACAATCTTTGTAGATACACTTGGGGTCGGGTGTGTTTTTGTTGAGAAATTTATTGATATTTTCCCTTTTTATGAATCTAAATGTATTGCCTATTGATATTGATGGAATGGTGTCCATGAATACAATGTATATTTTGTGCTCCTGATAAAATTTCAGTATTACTCTCTCCATAACACTTATATTTTAAGGATTACTGGGGTTGGATTTTTCAATTTGATATTATAACTTTATTGGACTTTTGTTTATGTCGTGTTACTTCAATCGTTTTAGTTTAATCTAGATTATTTGATATATTATTTTATTTGACTTACGTTATGTTTTAAAAAGACGTATTAGAATATAGTCTACATTGCTTGTATATGTCCATTCTACAATAATTACCCTACTTAATACCTAAATTTTAGGAAGTGCTAGACTTTTTAACTAATTGACCGTCCATTGTTTATTAAAATATCCTGTTTTTTTCCCGCTAAATTATCAAAACACACAGATATGTATTTTGAATTGTTTTTTGTATCATGGGGCCTGACTCACGTACGTGCATGTCAACTAACGTCACAAGACACATGTATTGTGTCCTTAAAACTTTTTTCTACACGAGCCAATTCAAGCGCAGGAGTATTATATGCACCCAACGACTTGTTTACATCCAATATGATTGAAAGCCTACAAACCTAATTTTTCTTTTGTTATGTAATTATGCTTCTGTAATCGTTTTTTTTTTTGCAAATCTAGTCTGTAATTATGATTTAATTTTGTTTCAATTGAATAGTAAAATGTGCTATTTCACGTTAAACTTGTAGTGTGAAATATATTACTGTTAGCAAGTGTTATGGACATTCCTTGACTGCCAGCAACATGACGTCACGTGTCACACCGCGCAAAGAGGTTTACGTCAAGAAAAGGCATACTAACCTAGCCAGGCTAGTTTTCAGGTAGCTCGGGCTGCACTGACCTGAGTAGAAGAAGAACGGCAGGGATGAGGTCCGCTAAAAGAGCTCGGCTGGCCCTGCGTAAGCGTTATCATTACTCACCGAAAGCGACATTCCATGTGGCGTCCTCCTATTTGACCTGAACGTTGGTCGGGTCCAATCATCATTATGAAGTGTCAGACCAACCCCAAATCGATCATTTTATCCACGTTTGGCATGACCAGGGGCATATCAACATTTAATACAAATCTCTTCACGTTAGCTCAGGGGACAAGGGCATTAAATGCCGCCTCAAACTCGTCATATCAAGGAGAAACTGTCACATCATCAAGGCTTCTTTGACACGCTTCATCCTCAAAGGCTTCAGGTTTAAATACCCCCACCTACTCCATAAGACTAGAAGAGGGTAAGCTATTTCTCCTTTTAGGAAATATCTGCCAAATTTCTATCAGGATGCTGACTTTGGCATCTGATGCCCCTAGACGAGGAAACCACCCCCTGGTTCTCTAACGTCCTCGTCTCACTCTGAAAAAATCCAAGACGAGAAGGGGATCTACCCTCGTCGCCGGGAGAAGAACTTCCTACTGATGTGATAATCATATGATGAAAAAAGAAAGACTCAGTGGCCTCGCTCTCCAAAATTGTCAGGAGGCTGAGGAAAGACATGCTGGCCCTCACCAACATCGTGGCGGCCTCTTACGAACAAGGGCCCTCCCTAACAACCATGGAAACAACCCTCAGCAATAGAAAGACTCACCGGCGAAAGTGGATTCATCCCGTGACTGGGGGCCAAAGAAGGAGGACCGTCTGGGAAATGGTAAAATGGCCCCTGATGTAGAGGCACATACCAAAGATAAAGACGACTTCCCCACCAAAATCATGAAAATGATGGAGTTTACTAATAACACTGCGGAGAGCTTTGGGCAATAGACCAAGATACAAAAGCTTCAGATGCAAATAGATGAGTTAAGGAAGGAGCGAAGATAAATGCCGGGACATCTATCGAGGCGCTTCTGAGGCAAATCGAGTCGCCTTACTCAGTAGAGATCCAACAGCTCCCCCCAAAGTTCAAGATGCCCCCAATCACCCTCTATGATGGGACTAAAGACCTGTTCGAGCATTTGGAAACTTTCAAGGTATGGATGGACTTGCACCATATCCTAGACCCCTTGATGTACAAGTTATTCCGCCTGACCCTCAGCGGACCTGTCTAGAAATGGATAGGACAACTGAAGCCCAACTCCATTCACTCTTTCGCCAAGCTTTCAAGGCTATTCACTGGGTAATTCTTGGGAGGCAGAGAATCAATGAGGCCAGCCTCCTACTTGATGATAGTAAAGTAGCGGCCGGGAGAGCCACTCAAGTAGTACATCAACCGTTTCAACATGGAATCCTTATATGTTGACAACGTTAATGAGGACATGATGGTAGCCGCATTGAGAAGTGGGATTACTCACTCTAGGATGAGGTGGTCAATGGCCAAGTACGACCCTGTCTCCCACATCGTGCTTCAGGCTAGAATTCAGAAATACATAAGCATCAAATAGGTGATCCAAACCGAGAGGGAGTTGAAAAGGCCAAGTGGTCAGAATCCCCAAAAGGGAAAAGAACCACAAGAGGACAAAAGGAGTTTCCCTCTCATACCCTCTGACCCTACGCCTACTTCGTCTGAGAGCCACCCGCCCCTTCCAAACTGACACGAGGGGATGAACCTTTACCTGGCCAGCAAGTTCATCACCTATATGCCCATCACGGCCAGACGATATGAAATCTTCAATGTTATCAAGGATAAAGCCTGCTTGCCCCAGGTGATATGAGCATCTAATGAGAAGAAGGACACCACGAAGTACTGCAGGTATCACCGGGATTCTAGGCACAACATGGAGGGGTGTTTCAACCTCCACGAACAAATTGAGGCCCTAATATAGAATGGGTACCTTAAGGAGTTCATGGCTAGCTAAAGGAACCGCGAAGACGATAACCCCTCTAGGTAGGAAAGAAGGATTGAGAGACAACCTGAGGAAAAGGCAAACTGACCATACAGTCCAGTGTGAGAAATAGATATGATATTCGAAGGATCTAACACTTTAGACTTTGATCGGAAAAGAAAAGGGGCAGCTTAGGAGGCAAAACACTTGGTGGTCTTCAGCGTCCTCCCTCGACCACCCCAAATTAAGGCAGATGAGGCAATCGAGTTTATTGAGGAATGGGCACACCGGATCCACCAACTACACACTGATGCTAGTCATCCCCCCTAATTTCCAATATCAATGTTTGGCAGACCTTGAAATATGATGGAAGCTCGATTAACATCCAGAACTACTCTTCCTTCCTACAGATGAAACTTGATCCCAAATAGCTCCACCCAAGATCTTCTCCTTTAGTAGGATTCAGAGGACATGAGATTATCCCAGTGGATGTGATGGAGCTCCCCGTGACCCTGGGTACATCCCTGCGACTTACCACCAAGATGGTCAAGAAAATGATGGTAAGGTGCAGTGATGTGTACAATGCCATCCTTGGCCAACCCGCCATCCATAAATTCAAAGTTGTACCATCCACATACCATAAAACCATGAAGTTTCTTACCTATGCGGGTGTGGGACTAGTAAGAGGGGACCAAAAGACGTCGAGGAAGTTGAACAGACTAAATCCAATCTTACACGTGATGAAATCTGGACCGAAGAATCAACACAAAGAAAAGAAAGAACGGGAATGATATAATCAACTAGGCGGTTAAGATAATGATTTAATTTGAGAATATTCTTTTTAAAGCTTATCAGTTCCCCTCTATCAACTATGGAATAGGGAGAATTTATTGTAATCTTGATTGTAAAATTTATGTACAAATAGGGGTGGGCATCACCTCACAAGAATCAATCGAATACAAGCTCTTAAACTCTTGAGTTCCTATTCTTCTCACTCTCTCAAAATTTATTATTTCTGTTCATTCATAATTGATTCTTTCCTCATCGGAAAAATCTTTTACATTTTAGTGCTTTCATTGAGAGTGAAAAGAAAGAAAAATCCTTCCAGAACTAAAACATTCCTAGAACCAGATCGAACGCTGCCCTCAACGGGGGAAACAGAAATGGGAATGGGGATGATCACGTTGATCAACCAGCTCCACCAGTTGTGATGCTCTAGACGATCCTCACTGGAATGTAAGATATAGAGCAGCGAAATACTATAACACTTCCAAGCGCGTGGAAAATGATGCATGACCAAATCAACGCCTTACAACAGGAATTGGCGCAAACAAGAGGAACGGGAAAATCGTCTAGAAGAAGGTGGACAAGATTCCAGACAGGAAGATAATGAGAATAGCAGAAACGTGCAGTACGAAGACGGGGAAATCCAGTCCCAACTTCATACGAAGTAGACAACGGGAGAAGCCCATCCACTAAAAATTATAATAGAAGTAGCAGTGGAGAAGATGTTAGAGAGAAATATGTTGAAGATAAGAAACCTGGGAGGTACGGGAAAAGCCGACCTCAAATCACTCACCTGAACTCCGTTGTGTCTGGAGTTTCTAGCAGCTCCAATATTGAAGAAGTTTGTAGCGCCTAATTTCAAGTGTTACTAAGGAAAATATGATCTGGTGGATCATCTCATGTGATCAAACCAGTGATGGTGCTTCATTAGCATGAGATGAATTGATGTTCAGAATGTTTCCTACCAGTCTTGATAGGACTGCCTTAAAATGTTATCATTCTCTTCCCGCACATTTAATTACTGTTATGTCTTCTATCTTTTTGGAACAGTATTCTACT
The DNA here is from genome assembly GCA_003255025.1 of Datisca glomerata. Classification (NCBI taxonomy): domain Eukaryota; kingdom Viridiplantae; phylum Streptophyta; class Magnoliopsida; order Cucurbitales; family Datiscaceae; genus Datisca; species Datisca glomerata. Next base: position 61,373 of record QANY01006236.1, read on the forward strand.
TACCGTGCAGTAATGGAGGTACGGAATACCTCTTGACTATCTTTGCCAAGAAAGGAGACTCCCTGCTGGAGTATACTCATAGATTTGAAGACGAGATGACTAAGGTAGAAAACTGTGACGATCAAATAGCCAGATTGGCTTTCAGACAAGGGTTGGATCCAACCTCACCCCTTTTTGAAGATTTATCAAAGATGAAACCATTGACTATGGATGAGACACTCCAACGGGCACATACCTACATCACGCTGGAAGAAGAAAGGATGACCTTGTTGAAACTAGCAAAATGAAGGGCTGGGGAACCACGAAAAGGAAAACGGGGTTCCAGATCTGACAGAAAGAGGACAGAGAGAACGGGAAGAGATAATGAATGGGTGAGAGAAAACAGGAAGGACTGGATGTTAAAAGGAGACATGCCGATACGGTTCATCCCAAAGATAAGGTCTATACACCTCTCACGATGTCGGTAAATCAGATTCTGAAGATAATCAAGGATAAACCTTGGTTGAAGAGGTTAGTTCCAATCACTAAAGAACCTCACTATAAAGACATAGACAAGTATTGCTCTTACCATAAGAGTAACGTACATTACACAATAGGCTGCTTCAACTCAAGGATTACATTGAATGACTGATTAAGGATTGATATCTTCAACAGTTTGTGAAGAAAGAAGAGTAGAAATGAGAAATCGAGAAGGAAACCCATGATGAAGGAAAACGCGATAACGGGAAACCTCTCTGGATTTTCAATACAATTATCGCATTGAACAAGCAAGAAGGAACTACTAAGAATGGGAGGAAAACATATTATAAGAATCCTATGTTATAGGAACACAGGGAGAAATGAAGCTCTTTGAGTGACATCGGGAACCTTCCGTTGATATTTGATGACTTGAATTTGGAACACGACGAATGTCATAATGGTGCTTTGGTTATTTCAATACAGGTTGGCAACTGTTTGTTGAGGAGAGTATTAATTGACGACGAGAGCGCTGATAATGTTTTACACCACTCCACCCTTAAGAAGATCTCCATGGGACATCAGCAGCTGTAAGGTCCGTCACAACCACTCATAGGCTTTAACGGGGTTGTCATTTATTCTGAAGGAATTATTGTTGTTTCCGTGATTGCGGAACCCTTCAATCATCTAATAGAATTTATAGCGTTGGACATCTCATCCCCGTACAATGCATTCTTGGGAAGAACCTGTTTGCACAAGATGAAAGTTGTACCGTTTACCTTTTACCAAGTGTTGAAATATCCATCTCTAGAAGGAATCAAGACCATAAAGGAAGATCAAGCTTTATCCGTATTTACGCTGTAATCGCATTAGAATCTTCTAAGAAAATGACAACGGAAAAGAAAATAGGAGAGGAGGCCGCGGCTATGAAGCAATGGGTAGGTGGGCCCAAGGTACAAGGCAAAAGAAAAGGCTGAGCTCATTTTACCTAGATGAGGAAACTCATAAGACAACCAACATCGGTGCCGACCTTAAACAAATAGAAAAGAAACAACTAGTAAATTTCTTGTAAAGAAATAAAGACATCTTTGCGACTATGACACAAGAGATGACATGTATTCCCGAAAAACTATTATGCCATAAATTGAATATAGATCCCGCTGTCAAATTGGTAAAGCAACAAAAGAGGAGTTTCGCTCTAGAACGGAATGAGGTGATCAAAGAAGAAGTAGAGAAACCTTTGGAAGCAAGCTTCATCCGCGAAGTGGATTATCTGGAGTGGCTCGCCAATGTAGTTATGGTAAAATAGAAGAACGAGAAATGGAGAATTTGTCTGGACTTCACCGATCTGAATAAAGCCTGCTCTAAAGATGATTACCTGCTGCCAAGAATAGACTAGATTGTGGATGCTACCTCAGGACACGAACTTGTCATCTCCATGGATGCCTTCTCCAGATATAATCAGGTGAAAATGTTCCACCCTGAATAAGAAAAAACCTCATTTATAGCTAAACATGGTACTTTCTGTTATAAGGTAATTCCCTTTTGGTTAAAAAATGCAGGCGCAACTTATTAAAGGCTTGTGAACAAGATCTTCCACAAAGAAATTGGAAAAACTATGGAGGTTTATGTAGATGACATGTTGGTAAAGAGTTGTAAACGGGAAGACCATATTAAGGATCTTGACGAGGCCTTCTCAATCTTAAGAGAAAGCTCCATGAAATTGAATCCAGAGAAATGCACATTCTCTATACCTGGGGGAAAATTCTTGGGCCATTTGGTTAGGCAACAAGGAATTAAGGTTACCGCAGACCAAGTGAAGGCCATCATGGAGATGAAGTCCCCCAAAAATTAAACGAAGATACAAGGCTTGACAGGAAGGTTGGTAGAATTATACAGATTCCTCTCAAGGTCAATGGATAACTGCAAACCCTTCTTCACAAAATTAAGAAAGAATTTCGTTGACAGCTAGGATGAAGAATGTGAAGAGGTCTTTAACAGAATCAAGGAATCCTTATCAACACTCTCGTTGCTATCAAAACCAGTACTTGGTGAGAAACTACTTTGTACATGGGTGTATCGCAGAGAAGAAGAAAGGAAATAGAGACCCGTGTATTTTGTGAGCAAAAGTCTAGTTGTAGTTGAAACCAGATACAGAAGAATGTAGAAATTGGTGTTGGTTGTTGTGACAGCTGCGAGAAAGCTAAGACGTTACTTCCAAGCACATAACATAAAAGTACTAACAGACTCACTGATCGAAGTTTGTTACACTAATCTGAAGTCATCTGAAAAATGGTGAAATGGGAAATTAAGCTTGGCCAATATGAAATCCATTATGAGCCAAGAACGTCGATCAAGGGGGGAAGTTCTGGCTGACTTTGTAGAAGACCTCAACAGCGATGGAGTGGAAATTAAAAACGGACCACAGATCAGAGGAGAAAACGTGACCTGGAAGTTGTAGGTTGATGGAGCCTCAAATAACTAAAGGGTCAGAGCAGGAGTAGTAGTACATACCTCATTCGGAGAAACGCTAGAACACTCCATCTATTTTGGTTTCAACGCCTCAAATAATGAAGCAGAGTATGAAGTCTTGATAGTGGGCATCTCCATGCTACATGAATTTGAGGTAACAAATGTGAAAATATTATGTGATTCAATGCTAATTGTGAACATGTTATGGGAGAATTTACAGTGAAAGATGATAGGATGATAAGTTATTTACAATGGGCAAAGAGCTATTAAGCATGTTTAAAGGCTACGAGATTCATCAGATCCCGAGAACATATAATGGTCATACTGATGCTTTAGCAAACTTGGGGTCAATGCTATAACTCCTGCACAAGAGGTGTGTTGGTAGAATTTCTTGAAAAGCCGAGTATTTTATTCATGTTGAACAATGTAGCAAATGTAGAAGTCGAGAGATAACCAAGCTGGCAGGATGACACAATCCATTACTTAGAGGATAGGACGTTGCTTGATGAAAAACTTCGAGCAAGGAAAGTCCAGTAGTAAAGTTTCAAGTACTGTTTAATTAATGGGTTATTAACAGAATGTCTTTTTCAGGTCCATATTTGAAATGCCTACAGGAAAAGGAAGCACAGTATGTGTTAGCCGAGATCCACGAAGGAATATGCAAAAATCATATAAGGGGAAGATCATTATCTCATTAAGTTTGAATGAAAAGTATTACTGGCCCAAAACGCATCAAGATGCCATGCAGTATGCAAGAAATTGTGACATCCCATAACCAAAATGGCTCTCGGAGAGCTCAGCACAGTGGCAAGCCCGTGGCCGTTCATGTATTGGCCATTTGATATTGTTGGACCACTTCCCATGGCGCCAACTTAGAAATGCTTTCTATTGGTAGCAACGGACTACTTTACCAAGCGGATTGAAGCCGAAGCTTTCTTGAAGGAAAAGTTAAGGGGTTCTTATTGAGAGTATAATATACATATACGGAATTTCACTCATCTCCGACAACGGTTTTCAATTCACAGGGAACATGGTGAAATATTTCTGCGAGGGCTTAAAAATTTCTAATCGATTCTCTACGTCATTTTATATGCAAGGGAACAGATAAGTCGAACCATATTATACTTGACTGCATGAAGAAATGAGCGAAACACCTTTCGCTTTAGCATACGGAACATAAGCGATAATATCAGTTGAAATTAGGAACCTGACTATGAAATTAGAACTGAACGAGTAACAAAATAAAGAACTTTTGATGGAAAGCCTTGTTATTTTGGAAGAAAGAAGAGAAACATTTCTGATCTAGATAGCAAATTACAATTAGAAAAGAATAGCTTACTTTCAAAGAAGAATCCAAAGAGTGGAATTCCAGAAAGGAAACCTAGTCTTGAAGGTCTTCTAAACAGAAGGAAAGCTTGGGCCATCCTGGGAGGGGCCATATATTGTTAGCAGAATTCGTGGCAGTGGGTATTATCATCTAATAACGGAAGAAGGAGAAGATTTGGAAAAACCATGGAATGATGTCCATTTGGAAAGAAATTTTATTTAAAGTGTAAACATTTTATAGTGAATACTTTTCTGTCATTTTTTCCCGTAAGGGTTTTCCATGTAAAATACTTGGTGTCAACTCTCTCTCTCTCTCTCTTTTCTTCAATAGAAAATGGAGAAAATAAGGGCGCAAGTCCTTGGGAGCGGGCAAGTCGTAATTCTTACTCTTAAAATGAAATAAAGACACAAGCCCTTGGGAGTGGCAACTCGTAATTCCTACTCTTAGAATGAAATAAAAGCGCAATTCCTTGGGAGTAGGCAACTCATAAGTCCTACTCTAAAAAAGAAATAAGGGTATGGGTCCTTAGGAGCGGGCAACTCGTACGTCCTACTCTCAGAAGGAAATAATGGTGTGATTCCTTAGGATTGGGCAAGTCGTAAGTCCTACTCTCAGAAGAAAATAAGGGTGCAAGTCAGTGGGAGAGGGCAAGTCGTAAGTTCTACTCTCATAAGGAAATAAGGGTGCAAGTCATTGGGAACAGGTAAGTCGTAAGTCTTACTCTCAGAAGGAAATAAGGGTGCAACTCCTACTTTCAGAAGGAAATAAGAGCGCAAGTCCTTGGGAGCGGGTAACTCATAAGTCCTACTCTCAGAAGGAAATAAGGGCACATCCTTGAGAACGAGCATTCCATAAGACTAGTTGTCTAAAGCAAAATGGGGCTAGAAGCTAACAACGAATCTGTTTAAAAAAATTGTAATGCAAAGAGCATTCATTCCTTGAAAAAGGACCAAAAATAAAATCATAAGTACTTGAGAACGGATCATGAAAAATTGAACGAGTTATTGGTCCCTTTTTTGTAAAAGATGAAGAGAGATTCAATGCCAGATGATGGATGCAACTAAAATCACTGTAAGTCTTGCAACGAATAATACTAGCTAAATTTTCTCAAAGTCTTCACAAACAAATTTCATAATTGTTGACTTAAGTTATTGCAAGTTCTTTTTAGTTGCAAGATCTTTTCAATTTTACTAAGAGTTCAAAGAAAATCAAGGTATGACAAGAGAAAGGAAAATTTTCATTGATGATGTCTGCTTGCATCCAAGCTCGCCAGACGGGAAAATGAGCTCAACTTAGAGAAAAAATGTATGGCTAGCCTCCACAAGGAAAAAAATGATGTTAGTTTACATCCTAGCTTGCCAGACAGGAAAAGGAGCTCTAGTCAGAGTAGGTTTGTTTGGCTAGACTCCATAAGAAAAAAAAAGAGATGTCTGGCTTGCATTATAGCTCGTTAGGTGGGAAAAGGAGCTCTAGTCAGAGTAGAAATGTCTGGCTAGACTCCACAAAGAAAAATTTGATGTCTGGCTTGCATTCTAGCTCATTGAATGGGAAAAGGAGCTCTAGTAAGAGCAAAAATGCTTGGCTAGCCTCCACAAGGAAAAAAGTGATGTTTGACTTGTATCCTAGCTTGTTAGACAAAAAAATTAGCTCTAACTAGAATAAAAATGTCTGACTAGCCTCCACAAGAAAAAGTGATGTTTGCTTTACATTCTAGCTCGTTAGACCGAAAAAGGGCTCTAGTTAGATCATAAATGTTTGGCTAGCCTCTACAAGCAAAAAAGTGATGTCTGATTTGCATCCTAACTTGCTAGAGGGGGAAAAGAGCTTCAGTGAGAGCAGAAATGTCTGGCTAGACTCCACAAGGAAAAACGTGATGTCTTCCTCAGGTTGACCCAAGGGCAAAGGAGGAGAGACCTTCATGTCTAACTTCACAGCAACATCAACAACTCTCACTGGTTCCAACTGGGGAGGGATTCGCTCCACAGGTTGACGCGAAGGTAAATGAGGGGAGACCTTCGTGTCTAGCTCATTGAAAATAGATGGGCCCGACATACTTGGGAGCCCCAGGGATACAGGTGGGGACTTGGGCCTGTCCTACTGGACAAGAGGAGAGCATAGCATCCCGACAACTTTCTCTGACCAAGAAAAAGCCTGAGTAGCCTCTACATCTAGTCCTCGCAGTGACCAAGATGCCCCAGCATCGCTGCTTTAAAAATTAAGATATTCAAAAAGGAATCAAGTCGAGAACTAGATGAAGCATAATGAATAAAAGAATCGTTAAACTAGAATTAGTACTTATGTCAAGAGTTTGCTCCACAAAACCATCAGAAAGCCCCGCCAAAGGCTCGTCGAGAAGACTGATTCCCTTCTCGGGATCAATGTTCTTGGAACACCAATTGAGACTGAAGGTGGGTTGGAAATCTTTCCAGCCTCTTCCTAATCATTGTAAAGGAAACAGTATAAGTTAACGCCTAAAGTAAAGACAAGCAGACCCCCCCCCCCTGGAAGGGCGAGCTCACATTCGGTCTCGAAGATCTTAGGGACCATGTGCACCAGCTGTGAGTCACCAAGAAGACCATCGCATAACCCGAAGATCATTAACCAACTATCCTTCCAATCCTTATACCAGGTCGGGATTCCACTCTTGATCCCCCTAACCCCTTTAGAACAACTAGTAATATAGTAGTAGCCCTAGTCACTAGGAGGCACCCCTCTGACCTTGCACATAGGAGGAGACTTCTACAAAAAAACAAAGTCAAGTTCATCTAGTGTGTGGTCCTCACCGTGATGTGATCTCTAGAGCACCCAACAGCCAACCAGAGTCCTCCATGAGCGATACCCATCGTAGAAAACCACTCCCTCGGGAAAAGGGTGTGAGGGAAGCCTCAACCCACACTCTAGTGAGCCAAATACAACCTAGTTCCCCCGTACCGTAGAGCATTTATCTTCTCGCCCACCTCCGACAGTCGTAACTAAATATAGTCTGGGATATGATAAGCCCTCTGAATAGCGCCCAGGTCATCCTCGGTCAAGGAGGAAAGATATTCGTCAGCCTCCATCGGTCGACGAGCTCACTCTAGCCAACATGGGTCTTGGAATCGGCACGGGGGTTAGTGGCCTTAGTTGACACATCAACATAAACCATCCAGTCTACGATCCCCCCAGAACAAAATGATATGATGAAAATTTAGAGGAAAGGAAAAAATCAAGAATTAAAAAACCAAGGCGAAGGAAGAGCAACTTACCAAGTAAAATGATGACGTCAAGGAGTGAGTGTCGGAACAAGAACGGGTAAACTTCAAGAAATCTTCCTAGACAACAGAACGGGAGAATGCATGCCTAAACTAATAGAAGAGAAGAGTTTCTGGTTTTGAAACTGGAAGGGCAAGAAAAGGAGAATAAAGAAAAGGTGGGATGACCCAATTCTGGTTTTGAAAGAACAAATGAAGTTTTTGCAAAGGGTTTCACTATCTCACCAGGAGTAAAATGGTTGAAAGAAGGGAGGAACCACCCATTTATAGGACGTGGCCCATACGGCGATCGAAACTGTTATGTCGATCCAACGGCAAAGAAGGTACCATTCACAGGCCAATGAAGCGAGCTCGGGCACTCAAGCATCGCTCATAAATGTATGGAGGTGACATATACCGTATCATGGAGTCAAGCATCATGAATCTCGTTCTTCGCTTCACGCGCCCACACATCATCATTATGACCACCTCAAAGAATAGTTGATTAATAAATTTAAAAAAGGTGAAGATATGCACGTATGCGGGTAAATCACTCAAAAGGACTGCCAAGTAGCTGATTCAATTAATCGTGGGTCTTATGGCCGAACGAGGTTCAAATGAAGTCTTTGAGGTGGTCATAATGATGATGTGTGGGTCTTATTGAAAAATGAAGTCTTCAGACCTGGGCGGACATAACCTCCCAAATATTTGATTGGGGGCACCTGTTATGGGCATTCCCTAACTACAAGCAACATGGCATCACGTTTCTAACCACGCAAAGAGGTTTACGCCAGGAAAAGGTATTGGGGGCTCGAGCCCCCAAAGGGAGGAGGCTGACCTAGCCATGCCATTTCTAGGTAACTCGGGCTTCACCGACCTGAGCAGAAGAAGAGCGGCAAGAATGAGGTCCATTAAAAGAGATCGACTGGCCCCTTATTAGCTTTATCATTACTCTTTGAAAGTGATACTTCATGTGGCATCCTCCTATTTGATTCGAACGTCGACCGGGTCCAATCGTCATGATGAAATGTGAGATTAGCCTGTAATTAGTCGTTTCATCCAAATTTGACATGACCAGGGGCATGTCAGGGTTTAATACATATACCTTCACGCTAGATCAGGGGATAAGGGCATTAAATGCCACCTCCAACTCATCATATCAATGAGGAACCGCCACACATCAAGGCTTCTTCGACACACTTCGTCTTCCAATGCTTTAAGTATAAATACCCCCACCCACCCCAAAAGTGGGTAAGCTATTTCTCCCTTGAAGAAAATTCTTCCAAATTTTTACCTGGATACTGACTTAGGCATTAGAGAGAAAACCACCATCGATTCTCTTCGTTCTTTGGGTTCTTTATTTATATTTTACAGATTTTCAGGCCAAGAGGGTTCCCAACCAAAAGAGGGAGCCAACGTATTCTTACTGTTGAGATTTTAGGCATCAACAACTAGCAAGAATTAAAATTAAAGTCTTAAGTAGCATAATTCTATGCTATTCAACACAAATTTTGACCCGGCAAATTGTTTAGAGAATCAAGCTTCATTATTTGCTAGTAGAAATTTTTTATACTTTGTTTGCTATTAGAAATTGTTATATTTTAACCAATATTGAATCAAGCTTCATCAAATATATCTAATTGGAGAAGAATTTTGAACTCGTGAGATTTGAGAAGAGTTTTGGGTGGCTATATAGATTATCCTCACGACCAACTTATAAGAAAATTGTAGATAATTTAACAAGGTATTCAAAATTTATGAGAGATATATGGGATGAATAATGGGGAAAGCTCATAAATTCTTTGATTATGACAGTAAGATTGTGTTTTTTATTATTTATAATTAGAAGTGTTTTACATATTGAAATAACAACAATTTAGTTCATAGCTATGTCATATATATTTTTTCAAGTTGCAATTGCGTAAGTTTTAAAACATATTCATGTGCATGTATAAGCATTTTAGGAAATATTAGTGTAAAAGGAAAAATGTCCTCACTCTAAAAATAAGAATAATAAGAGAGAGAGAGAGAGAATTCTCAATAAATAAGTATATGATTACTTCCGTCTGTATTCAATGAATTTACTTACAATTGACCTCTATTTATAGACTTTTGATTAGTCACAAGATTTAGCTAAATTCTGCTAAATCGGAGGAATCAAAAGAATATACCTCCTAGATTAATCTTATCACATCAGACTAAGTTTATCTAATCTAACAACTGCTCATATATGAATCGCCAGATGGGATCCACGGTTCAGATGGGCTTTTCCGCTCGGCCACGGTGGCAATCCATTCTTCCGCTTCTAATTGGTCATGCTTGCTTATGTGGCTTCTCAGATGATTTTTTACCTGTACACATTCCCCTATTGCATTAATATCACATAGTGAAATTAACTTGCAATATTTAAATTTTCTGCCGTCATTGCACACCATTACTCTACGCCTCTTCTTTTGTACACCATTTATGGTTTTCTCTCCCGTACTCTTTTGTTGTTTCATCTTCATGTTCGGAAAATGCCTTACATGTGCTATTCCAGAGAAACCTTTCTTCTTCCCACTCAGAGAATGCTTTACACGTGTCATTTCAGAGCACCTCTTCATCTTCCCGCTCAGAGAAGGCTTTACTTGCGCTATTCCGGAGCAACCTTTCATCTTCCCACTCAGAGAATGCTTTACACGTGTCATTTCCTTACTTGTCAACAGTCGCGTCTTTTCATTTCTTATCTTGTCACTCAAATCTCCCAAGTCGTCGTTCAAATGGTCACATTCCCATTATCTTCAGTCCTCGATTGACCCGTTCCAACAAACCGTTCTTTACTCTCATTTGAAATCTTTCGCTTATATATAAGGTTTCCTTCCCCATTTTCTTCCTTCACTTTCTAGTTTTCTATCTTGTAAGTTCTCGTTATCATCCTCCTTTCTTCCTCTTTTCTTTTATTTTCTTTGATTATGGAGAAATGGAATATTCCTGTACCCTTAGCAAGAAACTCAGAGGATTTCATCCTGTTTATGGCCCGTTACCGAGAATATTTTCCTTTAGACATTTTATGCACGTTAGGAGGGAGTGAATCCATAGGCATTCCATCTTTTCCTTCAGACTCTTGGCCCTATTGTCATAACCCTAGGACTTAAGCTCACATTTTCTCCTTTGTTTTCCCAGTTCTTTCACACAGTAGGTTTGGCTCCTTCTTAATTTACTCCCAGCTCATATAGGATCCTCCAAGGTGTAGATGCTTTGAATAGGAAGTACCATTTTCGTTTAGGACTAGACGAACTCCTTCAATGCTACATAGTTAAATTTTGAGTTGGCATTTATTACCTTTCCCCTCATCCTTCTGAAAAAAGGGAGTTTAGTAACCGATATCCCAAAAGGAGATAAGGGTTGGGAGAGCAATACGCTCTTGATTGGTGGGAACTGGGGCGGTGATGGCCACTGGACACTTCTCAAGAAATGAGCAATTTTCAGTTAGTCGTTGGATCTTCGGTTCTTGCCTTTATTTTTATTTTTCCCCTATTCATTCCCTTTATTTTTAACTAATGTGTTTTTATTTTTACTTTCTTCTTCTGTAACAAAGAAAAAACAAAGAAATGGATTGGAAAGTACTTCTTGACCTCAACCCTTCTATCGTTTCGGCTCCCGCTTCTACTTTGGGTCCGTCATCATCTTCAACTCCAACTGTTGTTTCGGTTCTAGCACGCTCTTCATCAATTCCCACTCCTTCTTTTCGTTTAGTTTCCAACCAGTCCAGTTCCAGCTCTTCGGATCATCAAGAGTTATTTGATTAGGCTACAACTAGTATAAGAATGGGTAAAAGATTACGAAGAAAATTCGTGGGTCCCATCGAGAAAAGGACCCATATTGACACCTTAACCTCTTCCTGTTTAGAGCTTGTGGCAGCCGCTCCCATCACTACTGATCCCACTCCCACCGTCCCGTTATGAGGATTGAGGCTCCCCTGAGCTCTGAGCTACCTCATCCTCTGGCTCACACTTCAACCTTTGTTGTCCCGCTTCCGCTACAAGAATTCCTAATTTGAGATCTGGAGATGTTGCAGTTCCTCCACCATCTCTGTTGAAGCTAAGGTACGTTTCTAGTGTTCCCATCCTGGAGACAGTTTACTTTTTGAATGATCTGGTAGCTTCTCACAATCATGCTTTGGGGCATTCAGTCTCATTCTGATAATGACATCTTGAGGAGGCTTCCAATCGGCGATCTTATGAGCAAACTGAGCCCCGATTTGATGTGGGTAAGTTTTTCTTTTTCTCCTCTTCTTCCCAGAAGTGGTATAATTTTCTTCTTTTGTTTATTTTTCTATTATTTCCAGGCTACTATTCATCACAATGCTCTTTAAGATTTTCACACTCAGCGTGATCAAGCCTTGACCCAACTCTGGAAAGAGCTTTCGTTGGTTAACTCCACAAATGCTCGTCTTCAAGCTGAGAAGGATCAGTACATTGCCAACGAGATTGAGATTCAAAAACCTTTGGAGAAGATGGCACATGATGCTGGGGTCGCTACTGTAGAGGAGCTGAGACTGGTAGAAGCCATTGAAACTGCAAAGAAAGCATTATATGAATCTGAGTTGGCCATGGTTGAAGTTGAAAAGGTAAAAGATGCATCCATTGAGAGGGAGGTTGCTTCCATGTGAAGTATCATGCTCTGTTTGAGCAAGGGGAGCTCATGGTCTCTAGCGCGGGCTACAAAGAAGTAATGGAAAATCGTCCTCCCAAACAGCCACTTGTTCCAGAAGTTGAGGACTCTGTGGTTGCTTTAACAGAATATGCACTTGCTCAAGTCACGCTGTGTGTTGCCATTCATTTTCCTACTTCTGAGGAGGGTGTCCCCAAGGGGGATCCTGAAGTTATTGTAGTCTAGGCTTCTTTCTTTTTGCTTTCCTTGTCTCTTTTTATTTTTCATTGTAATTTTGCCTTATAATCAATGAAAAATGTGTTTTGTTAAGCAATCTCAATTGATCCTTTCTTACGTAGATGTTTCTCCTCTGCATTTCTGAATCTTTTCCTTTTCAGACTCCCTTCTTTTTTCTTTTCCTTTCAAAACTTTCTTTCTTTTTTGTTTTCTTTAGAGGGTAGTGATGCAGACACCATTCCTCTTGGTGAGCTTAGGGGCCCATTTCTATTTCCTTTAGAATGTAGAAGTTTTCATGGATATAAGCTCTTGGTGAGCTCAGGAGTTCGTTTCCATTTCCTTTAGAAAGCATAATCTTTCATGGACATAAAAACTCTTGGTGAGCTCAGGGTCCCGTTTCCATTTTCTTTAGAAAGTAAAAGCTTTCATGGACATAAGATCTTGGTGAGATGAGGGGCCTGTTTTCATTTTTGAAGGTGATAAGGAACACTATATTTTTACGTGGAAGACCTTTAACGGGAAAAACAATGGGTATAAATGTTTTCACTATTTAAAGATAATTACACATAATATTTACATAAATGTAAAACATGAAGGTCTGGGCAAGTCACTTCCCTCATTCGTCATTAGGTAATAATAACCATTTTCTACTGTCGCTTAGACTGTGAAGGGTCTTTCCCAAGTTGGTCCCAATTTTCCTTCATTTGACTGAAAAATCCTTTTTAGCACAATATCTCCTACTTGGATCTGCCGTCCACTAACTCTTTTTTGAAAATACCTCCTTCTTTTTTATTGTAATCGGCCATCCTTATCAGTGCGACATCTCTTTTCTCCTCCAGAAAGTTCAGACTTTCAATCATCCGTTCAGCGTTGGTAACTTCGTTCATTTCTGATCTCACAGTGGGACATCTAATTTTCACTGGTATGAAAGCTTCTGCGCCAAATGTTAAAGAAGATGGCATTTCTTCAGTCGACTCTCGCAATGTTGTGCGGTATGCCCAAAGCACTTATGGTAATCTTCAACCCATTTTCCTTTAGCAGATTGTAGTCATTTTTTTCAAATTTTCCAATATCGTTCTGCTTGACCTTTATGCCTGCTTGTTGCCTTATGGGTAATATAGAGTTGACAGTCTATTCTTTATCCAGAGATCATCGTAAAAACTTTGGACCCAGATTCCAGTGAACTAAAGCCCATTATCTGAAACAAGTACTTTAGGGATCTCGTACCTGTACACAATGTTTTTGCAGAAGAATTTCCTTACCTCTTATTCTCGCACTCTTGCTGATGCTTCCACTTTTGAGCAGGAGCCATTGGCAGTGGGCCAACTACATCAATTCTCCATTGTTTAAATGGCCATGAGCTCAGTAGTGTCTGTAATGCACCAAGAGCCATTTTTGGGATGGGAGAGTATCGTTGGCATTTGTCGCACTTCTTCATAAAGGACTTTGCTTCCTCTTACATTTTTGGCTAGTAGTACCATTCGTTTAGTAACTTTTCATTGTAACTTCCGCTTGAACATACATCTTTGCGGTTGGTTCACTTAAATACTCCATAATCATTGTTGTCTGAACGAAATTTGGGCTAACGACCCAAAGTTGGCTAATGCATCTACCTTCGAATTTTCTACTTTGGGAATTTATGTAATCTCATGGTCTTTGAACAGCGGAAGCATTTCCTTGGCACTTTGTAAGTATTCTCTCATCCGGTTGTCTTTTGCATTGTTTTTTCCTGCGATTTGGTTAGCAACTAACATTGAATCATAAATATTTTTACTCTAGTTACCTTGAACTCAATCATGAGGGGCAGCCAGCTAACGATGCTTTGTATTATGCTTCATTGTTTGATGCCTGGAAACCAAATGACAAAGCTTGTTTGAAAGTTTCTCCATATGCAGTCTGGCTACCACTCCTGCTCTGGCTCCACGATAATTGGACGCCCCGTCTACGAATAGAGTCCAAGCATCTTCTTTTTTTTCCTCTGTCGTTGAATCATGTTTCTATCATCGTAAGTAAATTCTACAATGAAGTTAGCTAGGACTTGAGCTTTTATGGCGTTACAAGGAGCATACTGGATGTCATATGCCCCAAGCTCTATTTCCCACTTCACAAGTCACCTAGATATCGCAGGCGAGTATAGTAGACTCTTTATTGGAAATTCAGTCACCACATTTATGGTGTGCTCCTGAAAATAGTGTCAGAGCTTCCTTGCAACAACCATCAAGGCGAGCACCAGCTCTTCCATTTTCCCGTATCTAGTCTATGCGATTGCAAAGCTTTTGTTCACAAAGTAAACGGGTTTTTGACAGCCTTCTTCTGTTCTAACGAGTGTCACATTTACTGCGGTTCCTAACACTGCGAGGTGAAGGATTGTTCTTCTCCTGGTAAGGGCTTTGACGGTAGCAATGGCGATGTCAAGTACTCTTTAATTTTCTGTAAAGCATCTCCACACTCTTCATCCCTCTACTGTCGAGAATTCTTCTTCAGCTTGACAAAGAACGGTCTACACTTGTCTATTTACCTGGATAAGAATCTATTTAAAGCCGATAACTTTCCTGTCAAGCTTTGGATCTTCTTTTTTGTCTATGGTGATTTCACATCCATGATTGCTTTTATCTGATCTGGATTGATTTTGATTCCCTACTATTCACCAGATGCCCTAAAACTTTTCCTGTTGCCACTCCAAAAGTACACTTTTCTGAATTCAGCTTCATATTACTTCTTCTCAAGGTAGAGCATGCTTCTTCCAAGTTACGAATGCGATCTTCCCTTCTTTCTACCTTTATAAGCATATCATGTACATATACTTACATCGTCTTCCCAATTTGCTTCTCGAAGACTTTATTAACCAATCTTTGGTATGTTGCCCCTGTATTTTTCAGACCAAAAGACATTATAGTGTAGTAATATATTCCAAAATCAGTGATAAAGGATGTTTTTTTTCTGATTTGAATGGAATATTTTCACCTGATTATATCCGAAATAAGCATCCATGAAACTTAAGAGCTCGTGCCAGAATGTGGCATCTATCATCTGATTAATTCTTGGCAACGGGTAATTATCCTTTGGGCAGGCTTATTTAGGTCTGTATAATCCACGCAAATTCCCCATTTCCATTCTTTTTCTTTACCATGACAACATTTTCTAGCCATTCCAGGTAACTGACTTCTATGATGAACCTTACTTCGAGCAACTTTACCACTTCTTCTTTTATTGTCATTTTTCTCTCTGGAGCAAAGGAACGTTTCCTCTGTTTGACAGATTTAACGAAAGGATCAGCATTCAGTTTATGTCAAATTATCGATTTGTCAATACCTGACATTTCTACCATAGTGGTGATACAAATATCCACATTCTTTCAAAGGAACTCGATGAGCTCTCCTTTTTCTACTTCAGATAGTCCTACTCCCACTGTGGTTACTTTTCCTTTTCCCAGGTCTACAGGTTTTGTCACGCTTCCAGCTTCATCCCTTTGGTTCCTCTAGCTGGTCATCACGGCGCGTGCGCGACGGAAGCGTGGAGGCGCGTGGCCTTTTAAAAATTTAAACTTTTAATAAAAAATGAATCTTTTAATAAAACAAAACTTGCGCAACGCCACAATAACCAAATAAAAACTTTTATTGAAAACTCTTTTTCAGTCAGTCAAGATCCATTATATGTTTATATGTTAAATCTACAACATGCAAGGTTAGGAATCATATACCTCTTATAGTTTATATCAAGTGTCCTTGCAAAACCAATCGATCATCCATTCCTACGAAATCTTTCCAACGATCATTAGATGCCGAGATCCACATCAAGATCTTTCAAGTCAATCCTCAACGCACTAGAATGTGTGTGGGCATGTAGAATATTACAAGACACTTTTTCTGTCTCTAGATGTTCTCAACACATGAGATCTAAAAATTTACTGAGAAGGACTTTAGTGATGATTCTCTAAAAGAACAGGATGATTATTCCTTTAAAGATTTGATTAATGTTTATGCATAGAAGAAAATCTCTCTAACACCAACCATGTTCTCGATTCAAGTGTTGATTGACGAACTGATGATCTGATCAACTGATTCTCTCCTCTTATTTCTGCCACCATGGCCATTAGAGTAACATCCGTATATATTCTAGATAATGGTGTATCAGATTTTTAGGGATAAACTGAAATAATATTTAATTATAAAATTACCAATTACAGTGGCACCCACTGTAATTGTGTACAACTGGTAATTTTACAGTTCTATTCTAATCTAGAAGTAGTTCCATATATGGACAAGTCACTGATCTTGTACTTTGATAACAGTGGGGCGATAAAAAATTTCAAAGAACCGAGGAGTCACAAAAGGAGCGAGGACATAGACAGGAAATATCATCTTGTTAGAGAGATCATGCATAAGAAGGATATGACTATTATGAAGATAGCATCAGAATAGATCTGGCTGATCCTTTTACAAAGACACTTCCTGCAAAATCATTTGAGGGTCACGTGCGTAACATGAGATTAAGAGAGATGCCACATTTACTTTAGGGCAAGTGGGAGATTGTTGAGATTATGCCGTCAAAGCATGTGTATTGACATTTTGATATGAAATTTAAATAGCATTACATTTTTCTTATAATTGTTCTTTTAAATTATTGTTGAATAATTTATATAAATATCTAAAAATTCTATATTCATTAATGAGACTATGATCTTGTATTAATATTAGAGGATTGAGATAATAGATAATGAATAAAATTGTCAGCAACATATTAAGGCATTGAATCTTTAATGAATGATTACTAGTACAGTTCACTAAGCAATATAAATGCGTGTGATCTAGATCTGAATCATTGATGTAGATAGACATCTTAGTGAATGTACTTTATATAATAAGATCATATATGACATGACTGATGTGAATTAATATCTTTATTAAAGTTTCGTTTATCATAAAGATTTAATACACATCAATTTGATAATCATATGTAGATCAGTCTGAATCCTGAGTAGTCATGAAATCCTATGCATGTCTATTGGATCTTTTGATTCACTCGTTTAAGTCTATTTTTAAATTAGGCTAGTGACTTTTGTTTTGGAGATTCAGTAATGTGGATGGCTGGGACATGATCTTACAAGATTCTGAATTTAAGTTTTTCTAATGGATTGTATATTGGTTCCATTAAGTGTTAATTTTAGAAATGAATAGTTATTGAGCTCAACTTTATAATAAGATTATAAATTAACCATTCACTAGTGGATTAATGGTACTTAAGGATCAAGAGCTAATTAAAAGGGTAAAATAGTAATTTTGACCAGTTCTAATTTACGGACCAATAATTGGAGGACCGAACTACATGAAATGATCATGTCAGTAGACTACATGAAATGATCATGTCAGTAGACTACATGAAATGATCATGTCAGTAGACTACATGAGGATACTATATAAATACATTCTCTAATATCTAAGAGTGCAATTCCATTTTTATCGTGGAGTAATATTGAAATTAATAAATAAGATTATTTAATTAAAGAGTTTAATTAATAATTTAGTTTATTGGAGCTTAGGATAATAGATCCATGGTCCCCAAGTCACCTCTATACTACGGTGTCTAGGGTGTAAATATTTCAGAACATGAGAAAATGACTGACTTACAATTTAAATCAACTAAATTTGTTATTTGTGAAATAACAGATAAGTTAGTTGGTAGGAATAATCAGATATGTTAATTTTTAATTAACTGTTATCTAGATAATTATCTTATTAAAATAAATATTTAATTTGCAGTAATTATCACGTGTCAATCACTGATAGTGTATTAGAAATTGACATGGACTATTGTGATGTCACGTGGCACTACAATAGTGAAAGTGACAATATATTATCTTTATCCCTTGGATCTAGTTCCTTTGTAATGGGTTGAGGCCGTTTCAACTCAATTTCATCTTGGTAACTTCAAAAGTTTGATTTACTGGGTTAGTCAATGTGGTATAAATTCTGTCCCTGGGGTGAATTCCTCCAGCTAGACTTATTTTCAGAATGTTCTAATCCACACTTTCACATTCTCGTGCTATTGTCATCCTTGCGATGCAAATGATTCCGTTGCTCAATCAACTTTTGAATGCTTTTCTTTTCTTCCTCTAGGGCTATGTACGTCTATGCTTGGAGGAAGGTTTTTGCCATGGTGAGGGGATTATTCTTGGATAGATCTTCAAATAATTGAGAGTTGAGATCTAGGCCACATCTGAATGCTAATCTAGCCACATCTGAATGCTAATCTAGCCACACGATCATCACAGTTTTCCACCTTGGCCATTTCATCATTGAAACGACGTGTATAATTTCACAATATTTCTCCTTTCTTAATTGTAATCGTCATGGGGCATTTTGAATCTTCCATCATTATTCGGTAGCTAAGGTATTGTTCCAGAAAAATAGAAGACATTCTAGTTAAATTATCAATTGAACAATGGGGTAAATAGTGGTACAACTTTAAGGCATTCCCATCCAGAATGGCTAGAAACATTCGGTGCATCAGTTTATCCTCATGCTGATGAAGTTCCATCACTTGGTTGAAATGGTGTAGGTGGTCAACATGATCTTACTTTCCTTCATAACATTTAAACTTGGTATCGGAGCAGATAGAATTTTAGGGCTTAGTGGGGAGCGAGTTAAAGTTTCCAAATCTGCTACTCCGCTCGCTCCTAGTTTCCTCATCTCAATCATCTTTCGCTTTAACATCCTTTCTAATGCTCGCTCCCTGACTAGCTGGACAGGTTGGTTCTCATCAGTGATTCCTTTCCCTTGATCAAGTGAAGTGGCTTTAGAGTTTTCATGACGGGAGTTGTAGCTGGATACTGGTTTGGTTGCTGCACGTCTGCTCCCTTTGCTCTTGGATCTGATTTTCTACATCATGCTCTCGTGCCACACTATTAAGGCTGACTTTAGCTCTCGTTTCTGATATTTCCTACTGCAATGTGGAAATCTGCCCCTTCACGATCTTCCACGTGTTCTGCAGTGCTTCACTTGTGGTTCTCCATTTCTTTCATCCCGCTCAGTATGGACTGAATCATGTCGTGCACTCATGTTTGCTGTGCGGGTTGATCTGGGGGACCTACAATGGGGTTGGGGTCATTTCCAGCTTCCTGGACAGTAGGTGATCTAGTGCGAGGCATCTTCACTTATCTTTTTGTGTAAGAACTCTCAGGCTCTCAATGAAAGTACCAAAATATAAAGGAAAAATTTCCCTACACTCAAAAAATAAGAATAATAAGTGAGATAGATGGAGAGAGATAGAGAGAGTTCTCAAGAAACAAGTATGCATACTGCGTTTGTATTCAATGAATTGATTTACAATTGACCTCTATTTATAGGCTCTTGATTAGTTACAAGATTTAGCTAAAACTCTCTAAACCCAAGGAATCAGCAGAATATATCTCCTAGATTGAACTTATCACATCAGACTAAGTTTATCTAATCTAACAACTTATCACATCTAAACCATTAGATGGAACATGATGGGATCAACGGTTCATATGGGTTTTCCCGCTCGACCACGGTGACAATCCATTCTTCCCGCTTCTAATCAGCCATGCTTGCTTATGTGGTTCTCAAACGATTTTTTACCTATACAATTAGAATATCCATATTTTTTGTAGAACTACCTCCTAATATCAAAATATGTTTGAAACAACAACAATTGTCAAATATTTATGATTGAAGTATCATTGTTTAATGGATTAAAGTGATCTTAAATGAAACATTGTCGAACTCATGAGTTTGACATAAAATCTTAATTACGATGTAAGTATTATTTTTATGAATAATTCTAGACCGACTAGGTTATTAAGTAAGCCATGGTGTCAATCACTAATAGTTTGATCATAAAATCTTGTTAATTATTACTTGTCGCAATGTGCACACGACGCAGAACGATAATTGAAAAATTATTTTGAAAAAAAAAATTCAGAGTCGTCACCAACCTTTTAGGATGTGATTAGTCACCCAATTTTAAAAATAAAAACTTTTGGTCTATGAAAATTCAAAGTTGATTCAGGAGTCATTTGTGTGGGGAAAAGTATTAGCACCCCACAACACTCGTTATTAAAATGATTACCAAATTCAATCAAACGCTATCCAAATCATATTAAAAAGAAATGAATAAATAAGAGTGAACATTTTTATTTTTGAATGTCCCATTAGATACATTGAAAGTAATTTTTTATTTTTAACTTTATTTGAAAATCAAAGCATGATTGGAGTCATTCTCGATATCCTAAAAAATAATTTTTACCTCAGTAGTTCGAGAAGTTTGGTATTGCAAAAATCTCAAAATCCGCCATCAGATTTTTAGTGAAAACTAAATAATGAAATTAACAAGATTTAAAATCTAATCATTATGATCGTAACTCATACACACATACATACATATATATTAACTCCAATGCTAAAAGAATGAGACAACAATCACATTAAAAGCGTGACCACATGACAATGATGCATAGGTAAAATAGAAATAAGAACAACAACAACTATAAAGAAGAACAAATAAAGCAAAGGAAAGAAAAATTAAAAATGATAGAAAAAGTGTATGAAAATTTTGAGGAGAATGTGTAGAGTAGAAAAAGAATATGTAGAACATGAAAAAGAAGAGGGATGAAAAAATGTGGAGTGAAATAAATATGAGATTTAACCTATGTTAATAACAAAAAAAAATTTAAATAAAACCAAAAGAAAAAGAAAGAAGCAAATATATATATATATATATATATGAACAAACTATAATATATNTTCATATTAAATATTTTATGTAAAAATAAATTTGTGAGAATATTAGTTCAACAGAGCGTCACAAAAACGATGAATAAAATTTAAAAAAAATAAATATTTTTGGGATATAAATATACCATTTTAATTTTAGACTACTTAGTTTATTAATTACCATTATTTATTAATATATATCATTGTTAATCAAATAGAAATGAAAAGATTACGGGCGGTAACTAGTTCAAACAAGTGTCAGGAAAATAAGATCTAAAAAATCAACTATTGAGAATATTAAGAAACGATTCAAAAAATTAATATTTTCATAATCTTTATCCATATAGATGTTAAACTCTCTATACGGTATTTTATGCATTTTTTATATATGAAAAATTATCATAGGATATTTTTTGCATACAATGTACACTTTCAACCCATTAAAAGATTGATTCACATTGAATTAATTTGCACATCTCAAAAACTTTATCCTCATATTCATTGATTGAGTTGATGACAGAGATATCTTATTATCAAGTTTGAAAAAAATCATCAATGCATTGAAATAAAATTCAAGATTAAGAGTAAAAAATGAAGAAGAAGGGAACATAGACTTATACTTTTATTTATGGAAAAGGAAACACTACATGAGTATGAATGAGAAATGATGAAGAACAATGAACAATAAATCTTATTAGCTAAGGTACAAGAAATTTACACTATATTAAGAAAAAAGAATGAGAGAAGATGAATAGATGAATAGAAATGTAAACTTTCATCCCCCCTCTCTTGAAAAATCTTACATATTTCTCACAATATCTCTAACAATATCATTGTTCTTCTTTCAAAAGAACTTCTCTCCTTCTCTCTCCCCTAGACCTCCTTCAAGTGAAGGACTCACTCCCTATTTATAGGAAAAATTAGGGTTTTTCATTTTACTTTTAATCCTTATACTCTTTTTTTATTTAGTTTAGACCTTGGACTTTTTTTCTTATTTTTAGTCTTTGGGCTATTTTTCATATTATTTCTATAGTCTTAAACTAGTATATGAGCAAAACAAATGTGTATTTTTGAAGAAATGTGAAATGGATTTAGATATACACAGGCTTCAACTTGACTCAATTTGGGTTCAATTTAACCAGAGGTATTTGAAAAGAAATAGACCTAGATAGACACACGATTTGACCTCGACTCAATTCGGGTTCGATTTAACCGAAGATATTTAAAAAGAAACGGAGCTGGATAGACACAGGTTTCGACCTCGACTCAATTCAGGTTCAATTTAACCGAGATTTTAAAAAGGAAACAAACCTGGAAAGACACAGGTTTCGACCTCGACTCAATTCAGGTTCAGTTTAACTAGGATATTTGAAAAGGAAACGAACCTGAATAGATATAGGTTTCGACCTCGACTCAATACATGTTCGATTTAACCAGATATATTTGAAAATAAACAGGCCTGGATGGGTAAATGCTTCGAATGTGACTCAATTTGGGTTCGATTTAATCGAATATATTTGAAAGGAAAACAGACTTGGATAGACACAGGTTTCGACCTCGTCTCAATTCGGGTTTGATTTAACCAGAGATGATTGAAAAGAAGTGGACTAGATAGACACGGGCTTAGACCTCGACTCAATTCGGGTTTGATTTAACTGAGATAATGATTGAAATAGACCAGACGCTGACACCGGGCTTCTACCGCGACTGAGTCAGGTTCGATGTAACCATATTGAAAATGAACGCACCTGGTACCGACACCAGTCTTCGATCACGACCAAGTTAGGATTGATTTAACCAAATTGATTTTACCATATTGATTAAAATGCACTAGGAGCTAACATTAGGCTTCGACTGCTACTGAGTCATGTTTGATTTAACCATATTTATTGAAACTGACCAGGTGCTAACACCAGGCTTCAACTGTGACTGAGCCGGGTACGATTTAATCATATTGATTGAAACGGACCAGGAGTTGACATCGGGCTTCGACTGTGACTGACTCAGATTTGATTTAACCATATTGAAAATGAACGGACCTGGCATCAACACTAGGCTTCGACCACGACCAAGTTGGGTTTGATTTAACCAAAAATAAAAGTAAACGGACATGGTGTCCATACTAGGCTTCGACCGCGATCAAGTCAGGTTCGATTTAATCATATTGATTAGAACGGATCAGGCGCTGACATCGGGTTTTGACTGAGATTGAGTCGGTTTGATTGAACCATACTGAAAATGAATGGACCTGGCACTGACACCAGGCTTCGATCGTGACCAAGCCGTGTTCAATTTAACCATATTGATTTAAATAAACCAGGCACTGACACCAGACTTCAACCACGACTGAGTCAGGTTTGATTTAACCATATTTAAAATGATGTTGAAATTGACTTATGCAAGTCTCATATGATAACAAAAGCTAGATCAATGCAAACTATACATATTGTAGTGTCGATAGATTTCAAATGAATATTCTTGATGACTTGAAATAAATAAAACTACTAGTATGATGCATGTCTATACAATGAAATTCTTGACTTATACTGTAAATGAGATGATCAGGACAGTGTGAACACCATGCATGATTACGAACATTTTGAGAAAATCTTACAATATTTTTTTTTATTTTTTTCTGGAAAATGGGCCATTGTGGTAATCTTCATTATCCTTCAAAACAGTTGCTTCGACTAGGATCATAGACAATGGGATATCAAGCATGTGGCAGAGGAAATGGTGTGTTCCTTTGTATCAGTTCATGCCTTGGTATTTAGCTTTGTCAATGGCAAAGGAAAACAAATTATTTTCCTTATTTTACTTTTTCCCTGCATTTGTAAATGCATAAAGCATCCAATAGTGTTCTTTTGAGCTTTTACCATGAGCATACTGTCTCGTAGCACAGTCTCACCCACTTGTCTATGGCGCGATTTTTAGATTTTCTCTATAACTGCAACTCTTCTTCTTTTCGTCGGATCATGCTCTAAGATTTGAACTTTATTTTTGTGCCAAAGGCAAATGACAAAGTGGAATTTTATCTCGATCCATCTTGTAAAGTGTCACAATATCTCTATGTGTTTTCATTGTGCATATGCTACATTGTAGTTACAACCCTACTTGTTTTTCCATGGTACCCTTTCAAGTTTTTATCGTGCCTTCACACTACATTTTTCCTTTTCCTCTTCTTCCTTTTTTTCTATTATTTTGCCAAAAGTCATGCTTCTTAGTAATTTCAAGAGTAATTTACAATGTTATCTACATGCTCTTGAATGTTGTGGGAAAGAAATGAACAAAGTAAGAATGATAGAATAGATATGTGACTAGGGGCTTTTTATTGATCAAGAAATGATGATGAATAAAGATTTGAAGAGATTATCAGAAAACACTGTGGAATAGGATATTTCTCAATTTTCATAATGACTCTTTTGAGAAATAAAAGCATTTTACATGACTTTACTTTCCACACTCATAGTGATCGTTCTTTTTTTTTTTCTTTTTTTTGAAAGATGATTGTCTTGCTCATCATAGATATATATTGAGGTATTAACTTATTTAAAGTCATGCTCTTATTGTGATATATCTTCTCTGTTCGAAGAGGACTTTTATTTGGACTGTAATGTAGGATAGGTTTTATAGTTGCCAAAAGAAAGAATATCAAAGGCTCAAAACGCATATGAAAAAGATGTGTCTAAACCAATGATCATCGTTGGGAATTATGTCGAAAAAAGCTACCCCAATGTGGGCTTTGACATTTTGTCTTGAGAAACCAAAATTGGATATTTGCATATGAACTTTTTACAACACTACCCCCAGTTTGAAAAAATACATTCATAATTTCTATTGAATAAATTTTCCCCTAATGTAAGAGGACGGTCTACTTGGCTTTGACTTTTTTGCAATATTATTTTATTTTTTTGCCTTGGTCTTTTTCTTTTGCCCTAGTTTGAGAAATTTTTCAACTTTTGAGACATATATCTTGACCAAAAGAATAATTACCCTAGTGTAGGGAATTATCATTGGTTGGATGTCATGAAATGAAGATTTTTTAAGACTCAATTGAGCTGGAAATGGATAAACTTGTTTGGGGTAGAAGAAAGAATGCCTCTCCATCATTTCCAGTCAGAAATAAATTCAATAAGAACATGACCTCAAATAAGAATAAAACTTTTTTGCAATGCCTTTATTCACCAACAAAGGACTATTTTCATTTTCATTTGTCTCTTCACTAAAAATAAGATTGTCAAAACTATATCTGATATTGCTTATGCTTTTATACTCAAAATCATCATTCCTAATCATTGTTGGTTTGTTGGGTGAAAGGAAGAATATGACAACAATGAATGAAACATTGGAATTCATTAACTTTGAAATTCATAGAAACATGAATGCAATAAACTAGAATTGAAACTAGGAGAGAACTAAAAATAGATGAAACATGATAAGAAAATGCATAGCAAAAGTTGTTTTTCATACATTGGGTAGAGCTGCTAGAAAATTGACATTAGCTCGTCACTGTTGAAAGTTCCTACGAACAATTGACAACTCAGTGACATCTCAATTATTGAACTTATATTCAAGGTAACAATGATATATGAACACATCAATACATTACAACTATCGAAACATTCACCACATCAACTTGTTCCATTATCACATGAAGAGAGGTACTCCACGGAATTTATCATGATATTATCATGCTCTGGTGGACAGTTAGAACTAATTATGGGTTATCATAAACTTTTTTGAAGTTTAGCCAACTGACTTTGATTAACATTTGAACTCTATCTTTCAACATTGTGTAATTTTCATTTGAATGTCCTATCGCCCCAGCCTGATAATCACATCAAGTAGTTAGATCATACCACCTAGGATATGGTGGCTGAAGAGACTCATAAGGTACCGATACTAACTGGTTATTCTATATTAATTGTGATAATAATTTTGTATAAGATATCGAAATTGAGTCATTTTGGACAAACCATTGGTTATTCCCTTTGAGGCTGGTGAACCTGACCAACTTTGCTGGTGAGTTGGTGGTCTCACACTGAATCTTGGGTTGTTTGAAATGTTGGTTCTTTGGAGTGATAATTGTATGACACTTATGAGGTATTTGCCACACAAGATGTCACAAATTTAGGTCGTTCACTATATTTTGGAAATCTCGACCCGAGGGTCACAGCTTGTGATGGATACAAAAAAATATATTGTCTATATATCTCCCTCTTTTTGCTTCAACGGTGGGTCTTTTTCTACGGAGGACGCTTCTGACGCAGCTTCTGAAATTCTACATTTTTCATCTCATATTCTATTCTTTCACCAAACACTATCATATAAGAAAATGTGTTTGAAGCATTCTGAATCATTCTATTATAGTATAGAGACCTCAAGGTATTGATGAAGATTGTGGTCATTTCTTTTTTTTTATAAGACGGGTTACACCTGAGTCACTAATTCCCTCCACCTTTGAGCATATTTTTTAAAGCTTTCAGTAGACTTTTTATCCATCCTTTGTAGATCAAAACAATCAATAGCCATGTCCATATTGTACTTGTATTGTCTCAAAAAAGCATCAACTAAGTCTTCCCATCCTCAAATATGTTGACTATTCAACTGGATGTACCAGCGAGATGCAGCCCCCATTAGACTGTCTTGAAAAAAATGGATGAACAACTTATCATCATGCATGCATGCATCCATTTTTCTACAATACATGATAAGGTGACTCCTCAGGTATGTGCTACGATCATATTTTTCAAGCTCAGGTAGTTTTAATTTTTGATGGATGGTTACATCTGGGACTAAGCACAATTGGATCGCATCAATGGTATCATACGCATTTGTTCCTTTTATATCATGTAACTTCTCTTCCAGAAAATCCAACTTATCACTTGTCAGTGTATTTCGCTTAGCTTGGTAAAGGGCCTCTACGATTTTGAGTCATCTAGACCAGGTATAATGATTGGCTCATTATCATGTTCTCCTTGTGAGGTAAAAACTTGATTGTGGCCAAGTGCCAGTGTTAGGGTGTTGTACCTAGTTTTTCTTGAACGCATCAATTCATGGGGACTTGGAAATAGGTATACATTTACTGGTATCGATGGAGCATGTTGGAATTGATCCATCTGATGATGTTGATAGGTTGGACCGAATCCAAGAGGGTAAAGTGGAGTATCATTTGAAAATTGATCTAATGATAATGGAGCCCTTTCTGAATTTTCAAGACATGCCATTTTCTCTTCCAGCTCCCTAATCTTGTGTTTCATTTCCTCTCATGATTGCTCTCTCTATTGTTCATCTATGATTCTAGCTTCAGACTATAATCGTTAAGGATAACAGAGGCGCAACCAATGAGTTTGTTTTCTCTTTCATTTTTTATTTTTTCAAAATGAAAAAAAGAAAGTTATATTAGTGGTGCATGAAGGAATGAAAGAAACTACAATGCATGAAGGAATGAAAGAAACTTCAATGCATGAAGAAGAAATCACAATGCATGAAAGAATCAATGACCTATAATATAATGAAGAAAATGATAAACCTACGATGCATGAACCTACAATGCATACAAGAAATAATGAACTTCTTATGCATGAAATGGAGAATTATATACAAATCATTCATTACAAAAAAATTGATGAATGATGTTAATGAAAATTCTAGAAAAATGGAGAGAAATAAGATTCGTCACTAAAAATTTATTTGACTTGTATGCTAAAATGGTGACAATAGTAATCAATGATGTATATAGTGATGAGAATGATACATCTATGGTGATGAGGATGATGATAAGGATGATGATGATGATGATATGATGACGATGATGATGATATGATGACGATGATGACGATGATGACTCATTTGGGAAAAAACAAAAAAAAATTATGACAAATAACATGCACCACATGAATATTCAACGCACCCTATCTATCACATTTA
Organism: Datisca glomerata; assembly: GCA_003255025.1. NCBI lineage: Eukaryota > Viridiplantae > Streptophyta > Magnoliopsida > Cucurbitales > Datiscaceae > Datisca > Datisca glomerata. The sequence continues at coordinate 89,389 of QANY01006236.1, forward strand.
GAAGACCCTAGGATTTGTTTTTTATTGATCATTAGGGGGCTTTAAGGTTGTCTAGATATGTGTGGTTATGGTAAAAAATCTCTTATTAGCCTCTCAGACTGTCCACATTATTATCTAAACAGAGTAACAGGAGCCCCAAAACCGTATCCTGAAAGGATCGACCTGAGTGATAACTTTTATTAGCCTGCACGGGAACCGCAATTCCATGAAGTCATTTCACTAATCATTCTCAGTAATCCTAAAGGGAAAGCCCAGGTACGGGGCTAGTGTGTGTGTGTGTGTGTGAAGTTAGAAATTATACAAGGAAATGTACACCATGATAATAAACTATATACAACTACACGATGTTGGGGGTTATGCACTCAAAGCATGTGTATTGACATTTTAATATGAAATTTAATGGAATTACATTTTTGTTATAATTGCTCTTTGAAAGTATTGTTGAATAATTTATATAAATATCAGAAAAATTCATATTCATTAATGAGACTATGATCTTGTATTAGTATGACAGGATTAAGATCATAAATAATGAATAAAAATGTCAGCAGCATATTAAAGTATAGAATCTTTAATTAATGATTGCTAGTACGGTTCACTTAGCATTATGATTTAGATTCGGATCATTGATATGGATAGACATCTTAGTGAAGGTACTTTATATAATAAGATTATATATGACAGGACCAATGTGAATAAAAAATCTTTATTAACATACCGCTTATCATAAAGATTTAATACACATCAATTTGATAATCATATGTAGATTAGTCTGAATCCTAAGTAATCACGAACTCTTATACATGTCTACTAAATCTTTTGATTCACTCGTTAAGGGTTGTTTGTAAAATAGGCTAGTGACTTTTATTTTGGAGATTCAATGATATGGAAGACTGGGGACATGATCTTACAAGATTTGAAATTCAAGTTTTCCTAACGGATCGTATATTGGTGCTCGTAAGTGTTAATTCTGGAACTGAATAGATATTAAGCTCAAATTTATAATACGATTATAAATTAGTCATTCAGTAGTGAATTAATGGTACTTAAGGATCAAAAGGCAATTAAAAGAGTAAAACGATAATTTTAATCAGCTCTAATTTATGAACCAATAATTGGAGGACAGAACTACGTGAAATGATTATATCAATGCACTACACGAGAATACTCTATAAATACATTATATAATCTCTAAGAGTACAATTTCATATTTATAGTTGAGTAATAATAGAATTAATAAATAAGATTATTTAATTAAAGAGTTTAATTAATAATCTGGTTTATTGAAGCTTAAAATTATAAGTCCATAGTCTCTAAGTCACATTTGTACTACGCAATCTAGAGTGTGCCTGTTTCAGGTTATAAGAAAAGGAGTGACTTGTAAAAAGAATTTTTATTCTGGGGCAAGTACGTAATTATGAGATAATTAAGTTTGATTAATTAATTAAAAATTAAACTNGATAATAATTTGAATCAACTAAATCTGCTATTTGTGAACTAACAAATAAGTTAGTTGATAAGGACAACGAGATATGTTAATTTTGAATTAACTGATATCTAAATATTTATCTGATTAAAAATAAATATATAATTCATAATAATTATCGCGTGTCTATCACTGAATGAGAATCACAAATTGACATGAACTTCTGTAGCGCCACATGGCACTGCAGTAGTTGGGGCAATACTGTAGCACCACATGGCACTGCAGTAGTTGGCGCAATACTGTAGTGTCACACGACACTGCAGTAGTGAGGGCAATACTGTAGTGCCACAAGACACTGTAGTAGTGGGGGCAATACTGTAGTGCCACATGACACTGCAGTAGTGGGGCAATACTGTACTATAGTAGTGCCGTGAGGCACTGTGATAACTCACGACAACTGCAGTGCCGTGTGGCACTGCAATTATGCACAAATTACAGTGGCTCGCACTGCAATGGTAATTTTAAAATTAAATATTATTTTTAGTTTATCATTAAAAATTTGATATGCCATTATAAAAAAAATATATAGATATTATTCTATTGGCCTCAGTGTTGAGAGAGAGTTGTGAACACAATTGCTATCAGGGTAAATTTTTTTCGTGAATATAAAGTTAATAAAAAAGCTTTGAAAGAATTATCATTGTATTCTTTCATAGGATTGTCTCACAAAAATTAATCATTCTCAATAAATATCTAGATCTCATGCGTTGAGTATATCTAGAGACATAAAAAGTGTCTTTGATTATTCTACGTGTCCACACACGTCCTAGTACGTTTGAGGATTGACTTGATAGATCTTGGTGTGGATCTCGAAGTCCGTTGTTCATGGGAACGCAAGAGATACATGATTCATATCCATGTATATCTTAGATTTAATATATAAATATATAATGGATCCTGATTGAAAAGAGTTTTCAATAAAAGTTTTTATTTTGGAAACCACAGAGTCGTGCTTGTTTTCGTTTTATCGACAAACATACGATTCGTTCTTAATAAATTTTTAAAAGCCACCACACCTCTGTCGCGCTTCCAATAATTGGTATCAAAGCGGTCATTATATATTTATAATATTATGTGGGTGTTCTTACATTGTTCATAAATACATTTTGATATATGTGAATGAATGGATGGTCATTTTTTAATGTATGGTTAAATAATGGATCGTTAATTGTATGATAATTATTAGGTTAGACTTTATTTTTTAATTTTTTTCTTAGATCTTGTGTGAGACGATTTGGGGCTTGGAAATTTTTATAATTTTATTTTGAATATTATATTGTAATTATTCTGATTGTGAAAAGATGAATAATGCACGAGATGAACGAGGAGGAAAAAGAAAAAATAGGAATCTCTAGGAATTCTAGCACTGGAACCGGAAATAGGATTTTTGGTGGCGAGTCCGTTGGAAAATTGGCACCGACGGTCAGAGGGCAGTGGTGGTGGACGTACGACGGCGATGGTGGGTGGCGGTGGGAGAATCCTATCATTGGTGACAACTGTTGTCACATCTAGGGAAGTTTGCAGAAACTCTGATACCAACTTATCCTATCATTGTAATGTTTTATAACAACCCTAACTCTTTCTATTATCTTTTATATTTTAAAATTAATTTAATTTTAAATTTAAGTATTAGTTTTTAATTTTATGAAATTTAAGGATTAATTAATTGATTGTGTTTGGCCCAAGTTTGACCAAGCCAATAAATTATTTATTGACTAAATCAAATTCAATAATTTTAAAACATAATTATAGAGAACTTTTAATTAATAGAACTAATTTTCCTAATTAAAAGGATTTTGTTCGAAGCTTGAAGATTATGAAGTTGAAGATTATGAAGATGAACATCAGGTGGAGAAAGAGATATTTTAGAAATATGTAATCTTGAAGTCCTCTTTGAAATTTTATTTTTTTATTTCGATAGTTGTAATTTAGAAATATCCAATAATCACTAAGTCCATTATTTTTTATTTAACTGTTAAATAATGTTTATTGATATGATTGATAATATGATCATGTATTAGTCGATCACGTGCCATACATGAAATCTCACATAATTTTATTTAATCATGCGTCTCATCAGTAGAACATGATGTATTAGGATTGTCTTAATATGTTTATATGAATTGTTTTGAGAAATCAATTGCATGTAAACTGCTAGGTTTTAATTAGTTAAAACTTGATAATCACACCACTCTAAAAGATATAATAACTTTTTAGGATAATCAACTTTAGTAAAAGATTTTTATTAAAGTTTGATGAATGTAATTAATTAGTTAATCTAAGTTCACCTAATTATGACTTAAGCACTTTAGAAGGTTAAATGAACTTAGACCAATTAGATTGGATTAACTGTTAATTTCACATTCATGGGGTTATTATTTTAACTACTAATTAATTTAAAATTAATTAATTAGTTAAAATAGAAACACATTATCCTAAAATAGTGAGTGGGAAAGGTTGACATGTCAATATAAGATATGTTCTCCATTATTAGTACAATACCATGAGGTACAGTGAAAGCCTCGAGATGGCTTTGTTTTCATCCCCCTAAGGAAGGTTTTGAACTGTATCAATACCAAGGTGAAACTTCTTAAGAAGATGGGACTAAGTGATGTAGTTCAGTTTTGACCGACCCTAAAGTGCCATATTCTAAATCAAGTCACGAAATCTAAAATCATAGGTTACACTCACAAATTCACAATTAAGCTTTCATGTGGATAAATATGACTTGACCGAATAAGTGATACATTATTGTTAAAAGAGAAAATATGAGAATGTCTCATAGACAATCCAAGATTAATCTGACCGACCCTAAGGCGGCACGTTAATTGTTAGGTTTTTTTATCGTGGATTAGTAAATAATATATTTGTGTGTTTAATATGCTGCATTCATGCATCATGTTTACTTTCTGAATTCAAGATATTTATTTCATTTAAATTGAATAATGTATGTTTTATTTTTCAATTATTATGTCTATCATGAGCAACCCTATTACTGCTTTACTTGCACTTGAGAAACTGAATGGTGATATTTCATAAGATGAAAATCAAATTTAAACTTGATGCTAGTTTGTGAGAACTACAAATTTTTTCTTACTGAAGAATGTCCTGAGGATCCCGGTGTCAATGCTCCTAAAAATGTTAGAGACAAGTTTGATGTTTGGATTCAATCTAACAACAAAGCGAAGTGCTACAAGCTTGTGAGCATGAATGTTCTGAGAACCAAGCATGAGAGCATGGAGACCGCCTATGAGATTATGGAATCACTACAGGCGATGTTTGAACAGCAGTCTTATAAAAGTCATCGTGAGACTACTAGGAGCTACATGACGACTAAGATGAAGAAAAGTACTTTTGTGCGTGAACATGTTTTGAACATGATCAACATAATGCATGAGGCAAAAGTACATAGGGCGATCATTGATAAACGATCTCAAGTCAGCATTATACTTGAAATTCTCACACCTGCTTTTTCTGCGTTCACCACTAACTATGTTATGAAGACATTGCGATTCAACATGTCTCAATTGTTGAATGAACTGTAAACTTTTGAGTCACTTAATAAGAGTATAGTCAAAGAGGGTGAGGCAGATGTTGCCAAGAAAAATCCTTCTTCCACATGTCTTTAAAAGTAACAAGAGGAAGAAGATCAATGGTAAGAGCAAAGGTAAGAACAAGAAAGGGTAGAGAGCCAAGACATCGCCGAAATTCAAGAAGAATAAGAATGACAACAAGCCCAAGAAAAAATATTTCCATTGTGGGGTTGAAGGTCACTGGAAGAGAAACTGTAACAAGTATCTCTCCGAGTTGAAAAAAATGTAAATATGACTTACTTGCACTGGAAGCTTGTTTAATGGAATATGGTTTGTCATCTGGGATTTTGGATTCAGGAGCCACTAATCATATATGTTCTTCTTTGCAGATGTTTGATTCGTCAAGGGAGCTTGCTGATGGCGAGGTCATTATGAGAGTTGGCAGTTGTGGGCTTGGGTCACCGAAAGCATTGGGGGTAGTCCGCCTTAATTTTGGAAATAATTATTTAGTTTTGAACAATGTTTATTATATTCCTAGATTTTTGAGAATTTTGATATCTCTTTCGTCACTACATGAATTTTTTTTTTCAAGTTTCTTTAATTAATAATGAGTTTATTATTTCTACAAGTGGATTCAATATTTTTCATGCAAAAGTATCAAATGTATTGTATATGCTTAAACCAACTGAATGTGTGTTAAACAATTTTGAATTACTTAAAGTAGCAAAATCTAAAAAAAACAAACGACAAAGAGTTTCTCATGACGATAATAACACATATCTTTGACATCATAGGTTGGGATATATTAATCTAGATAGGTTAAACATGTTAACAAAGTATGGTGCTTTGAGAGAACTAAAAGTTGGAACTCTTCATGTTTGTGAATGTCTAAAGGGTAAAATGACTAAGAAACTTTTCACTAGAAAGGGCCAAAGAGCCAAGGAACCACTTGAGCTAGTGCATAGTGATGTCTGTGGACCGATCAATATATAAGTTAGATGTGGGTCTGAGTATTTTATCACTTTTATTGATGATTACTCAAGATATGGTTATACTTATTTAATGTATAGAAAGTCTGAAACTTTTGAAAAGTTTAAAGACTTCAAAGCTGACGCTGAAAAGAAATTAGGTAAATCATTGAAAATCCTTTGATCAGATCGAGGTGGTGAATACTTGGATTTAGAATTCAATGATTACTTGCTGGAGTATGGAATCCTATCCCATCTCACAGCACTTGGAATGCCCCAACAAAATGGTGTTTCTGAAAGGAGAGATCGAACCTTATGGTTAAGTCGATATTAAGTTACTCATCACTACGACTTACATTTTGGGGATATGTATTATACACGGCAACACACATTTTGAATGTACTGCGTTCTATGTCTGTAAGCGAGACACCTTTAAAGTAATGGAATAGTTCTAAACCCAATTTGCATCATTCCTATATATGGGGGGCTGTCCAGTTCACATTCTTAGATCCAAGACTGGAAACTTAGACTCAAGGTCTGAAGTATGCATATCGTTGGTTATGCTCCAGAGACTAGAAGTCGGTACTTCTATGTTGGTAGTCACGGCGCGTGCGCAGCGAAAGTGTGTGGCGCGTCGCCATTTTAAAAATTAAAGTTCTAATAAAAATCAAATCTTTTAATAAAACAAAATCCCGCAACGCTATGATGATCAAATTTTTTTATTGAAAACATTTTTCAACCAGTCAAGTTCTATTATATATTTATAAGTTAAATCTATAACATACAATGTTAAGAATCATATACCACTTGTAGTCTAAATCAAGTGTCTTCACGAAACCGATCGATTCTCCATTTCCACAAAATCATTACAACGATCAGCAGACTCCCAGATCTAAACCAAGATTTTTCAAGTCAACCATCAACGCATTAGGACGTATGTGGGCACGTAGAATATAACGAAGACACTTTTCTATCTCTAGATGTACTTAATAGATAAGATCTAGAGATTTTACTGAGAAGTACTTTTCTGAGATGATTCTATAAAAGAACATGACGATGATTCTTTTAGTGATTTGATTAACTCTTAATCGTAGAAAAATCACTCCTTGAGAGTTAAGTTATTCTCTCTCTTGATTGATGAATAGATTCATTGATTAACCTAATTGATTGAACTGATTAAACTAATTAAACTAATTCATTATCTTAGGCCATCAAAATAATATATGTATATTTTTCTTGATAATGACGTATAAGATATTTTAGGATAATTGAAATAATATTTAATTATAAAATTACCAATAACAGTGGGACCACTGCTATTGTGCACAACTGTAGTGTGCCGTGAGGCAGCACAGTTTCTCACGGCACCACTGTAGTGCCATGTGGCACTACATTCGTCCACGTCAATCTATGATACTCAATCAGTGATTGACTTACGATAATTATTACGTATTACATATTTATTTTAATCAAATTAAATATTTAGATATTTGTTAATTCAAAATTAATATATTTGATTATCCCTATCAACTAAATTATCAGTTATTTAAAAATAACATATTTAAATGATCCAAATTATTATCTAATAATAATCTAATTATCTAATTTCATAAATTTGATATTTTGTCTCACTTATCGATAATTAAAAAATTGATAATTGTTTATATATTAATTCTAAAAATTATATATATATATATATATTTGCAAATAAGTCCTTTTTCATGTTCTGAAATATTCACAACTTAAACTGCATAGTACAGCGGTGAAATGAACTTATAATCCTAAGGTCTAATGAATCATATTATTAATTAAACTCTTTAATTAAGTAATCTTATTTATTAATTTCATTATTACTCCACTATAAATATTGAATTGCACTCTTAGAGATTATAGATTGTATTTACAGAGTATTCTCGTGTAGTCGACTGATATAATCAATTCATGTAGTTTTGTCCTCCAATTATTGGTTCATAAATTAAAACCTGTTAAAATTATCATTTTACCCTTATCATTACCTCTTGATCCTTACGTACAATTAACTCACTAGTAAATGACTAATTTATAATCTTATTATAAATTTGAGCTCAATAAATATTCAATTTTAGAATTAACACTTAAAAAGAACCAATATACGATCCGTTAGGAAAGATTGGATTCTAAATCTTGTAAGATCATGTTATCAGTCATGCATATCACTGAATCTCCAAAACAAAAGTCACTAGCATGTTTTACAAACAAACATTAATGAGTGAATCAAAAGATCTAGCAGACATGCGTAGGAGTTCTTGACTACTCAAGATTCAGACTGATCTACATATGATCATCAGCTTGATGTGTATTAATTCCTTATTATAAACGACACACTGATAAATATATTAATTCACCACGGTCCAGTCATTAATAATCCCATTATATAAAATATTTTCACTAAGATGTATATCCATATCAATGATTCAGATCTAGATCACACACATTCATAATGCTTAGTGAACCGTACTAGCAACCACTCATTAATTTTCATATCAAAATGTCATCTCGTACTAACACAATATCATAGTCTCATTAATGAATATGGAATTTTTAGATATTTATATAAATTATCCAACAATAATTTAAAAGAATAATTATAAAAAATAAATAATTCTCATTAAATTTCATTTCAAAATGTCAATACACATGCTTTGAGGGCATAACCCCCAACAATCTCCCACTTGCCCTAAAGAAAATGTGGCATTTCTCTCAATCCTATGTTATGCACGTGACGCTCAAATGACTTCGCAGGAAGTGTCTTTGTAAAAGGATCAGCTAGGTTCTATTATGATATTATCTTCATAATAATCGCATCTCCTCGATGCACAATCTCTCTCACAAGATGATATTTCCTCTCTATGTGATTGCCCCTCTTATGACTCCTCAGTTCCTTGGAATTCGTTACCACCCCACTGTTGTTACAGTACAAGATCAGTGGCTTGTCCATATCTGAAACTACTTCCAGATCAGTATAGAAGTTTCTGAGCTATACTGCTTTTTTCGCAGCTTCACAAGATGCTATATATTCGGCTTCCATAGTGGAATCTGCAATGCTTGATTGTTTAATATTTCTCCAGACTACAACTCATCCACCTAGGGTGAATACTAATCCAGATATCGACTTTTAACTGTATCTGTCTGATTGAAAATCACAATCATTATATCCAGTGAGTTTCAGGTCTCCACCTGAATAAACAAGCATATAATTTCTCGTTCTCCTAAGAAACAAGCATATAATTTTTCGTTCTCCTAAGATACTTGAGAATGTGGTTTACTGCAATCCAATTTTCTATACCTAGATTCGATTGATAACGACTGATAATTTTCACTGCATAATAGATGTCTGGTCTCGTACACAACATAACATACATGAAACTTCCATCTGCTGAAGCATGAGGAACCTTTCTCATATCCTCTTCCACCTGAGGTGTCTTATGACATTGTTACTTGAAGAGGGAAATTTCATGTCTGGTCGATAGTTGACCTTTTTTAGAATTCTTCATAGAAAATCTCTCAAGTACCTTATCAGTATAAGATGTCTGAGAAAGAGCCAATAGTTTATTCTTTCTATCCATTAGAATTTGGATGCCCAGAACATAGATCATTTTTCCCAAATCTTTCATTTGTAATTTCTCAGCTAACCACTTCTTTAACTTTAACAGAGTTTCTACATCATTCCCAATAAGTAGAATATCATCAACATAAAAATCTAAAAAATCATTATCTTATCTTTGATGTATTTATGAACATTGGCTTCATCAACATTTTTCTCAAGACCATAATACTTTATAATCTCATCAAAGGTAAGATTGCAAGATCTAGATGCTTGCTTTAATACAAAATAGATTTAAGCAACTTGCATACTTTCTGATCTTACCCATTTTGTACGAACCCTTCTAGTTGCATCATATAGATGTCTTCTTCAGACATTCAAAAAAGCTGTCTTGACATCTACTTGCTATATCTCATAATCAAAACTAGCGGCTATGGACAAAAGGATGCGAATGGATTTCAGCATGGCCATAGGGGAGAATGTCTCTTCATAATCGACTCCCTCCCTTTGTGTATAGTCATTGGCTACTAACTGTGCCGTGAAAGTCTCTACCTTCCCATCTGCACTTTTTTTTCATTTACATCTGATGGGCATGACATCTTCATGTAGATCTACAAGTTCTCAAACGGAATTGGATTACATAGATTCCATTTCCCGGTCCATGGCTTCTTGCCATTTCTCATTTTCAAGATCATCCATTGCTTCTTCATAAGATAATGTATCATATTTATCAATGTATGACACTAGGATATATGCTTCTAATTCGTAGTGAACTAGTTGTCTCACAACACTCTCATTACAACGTGGCACCGGGGTTTCCTTTGTAGGAATTGTGGTTTCTCTCCTTTGTCGTTTATTAATAGAAATTGAAAGTGATCTTATCTCATCAGCTGCTAATTCCTCGAGAATTATTTTGCGACGAGGTTTGTAGTTTTGTATATAGTCATGCTCAATGAAGGTTGCATTAGTCGACACAAACACCTTTTGATTTTTTTGACTATAAAAGTACCCACCTTAAGTCTCTAGACCATAGCCTACGAATATGCATACGTCAGATCTTAAGTCTAACTTTTTGGTCTTAGGCTAAGAACGTGAGCTGGACACCCCGGATACGGAAATGACGTAAACTAGGTTTGGAGCCATTCCATAACTCTAAAGGCATCTTGCTTATAAACTTAGAGGATACTACATTCAAAATATAAGTAGCTTTGTGTAGTCCATATCCCCAAAATGTAAGTGACAGTGATGAGTAGCTTAACAACGGCCTAACCATATCCAATAAGGTTCGGTGTCTCCTCTATACAACATCATTTTGTTGTTGTGTTCTAGGTGCTGTGAGTTGAGATAGGATTCCACACTCCAACAAATAATCCTTGAATTCTAAATCTAAGTATTCATCGCCTCGATAGGATCAAAGGGGTTTCAATGATTTACCTAATTACTTTTCAGCTTTAGCTTTGAAGTCTTTAAACTTTCCAAAAGTTTCATACTTTCTTTGCATTCGGTAAATATAACCATATCTTGACGAAATACTCATGCACACCTTTAGTGTGTACATTGATCAGTCCACAGACATCACTATGTACTAGCTCAAGTGTTTCTTGGCTCTTTGGCCCTTTTTACAGAAAGATCTCTTGGTCATTTTACCCTCTAGACAGGATTCACAAACAGGAAGAGTTCCAACTTTTAATTTTCTCAAAGCACCATGCTTTATTAACTTGTTTAACCTATCTAGATTAATATGTCCCAACCTAAGATGCCAAAGCTTTGTGTTATCATCATCATGGGAAACTCTTTGTCGTTTATTAGTTTTAGGTTTTCTATTTTAAATAATTCAGAATTATTTATCGTTCATTCAGTCAGTTTAAGCATATACAGTCCGTTTATTACTTTTGCATGACAAATATCAAATCCATTCTTAGAAATAATAAACTCTTTATTTTGAAACTTTGAAAAACCGTTCTTGCAAAAATGAAAGAAAAATCAAAATTTTCAAAAATCCATGAATATAATAAATATCATTCAAAATCAAATAATTATATCTAAAAAGTAAATGAACTGTCCCTAATGTTTTAGCTGACATGAGCGCACCACTGTCAACTCTCAAAATGACATCGCCATTAGCCAGCTCCCTTGACAAATCAAGCATCTACAAAGAAGAACATACATGGTTAGTGGCTCCTGAATCAAATATCCAGGATGACAAATCATATTTCACTAAACAGGCTTCAAGTACAAATAAATCATATTTACCTTCCTTTTTTAGCTCGGAGAGATACTTGTTAAAGTTTCTCTTCCAATGACTTTCAACCCCACAGTGGAAACATTTTCCTTTGGGCCTCCTGTCTTTCTTATTCTTTTTGGTTTTTGGTGATGTCTTGGCTTTCTTCTCTTTCTTGTTCTTACTTTTTCCCTTTCCATTGATCTTCTTCATTTTGTTACTTTTAACAGTGGAAGAAGGTTTTCTCTCGACAACATTTACCTCACCCTCTTTGGTCATTCTTAGGTTGAATGACTCAAAAGTCTACAGTTCATTCAACAATTGGGTCATGTTGAATTTCAACTTGTTCATAACATAGTTGGTTGTGAACGTAGAAAAAACTGGTGTGAGCGACTCAAGTATAATGCTAACTAGAGTTCGCTCATCAATGGCTGCCCCATGTACTTCTGCCTCGCGCATTATGTTGATCATGTTCTCGCACAGAAGTACCATTTCTCATCTTAGTTGTCATATAGCTCCTAGTGGCCTCATGATGACTTTGATCACACTGCTGCCCAAACATCATCTGTAAAGATTCTATAATCTCATAATCAGTTTCCATGCTTTCATGCTTGGTTCTCAGAACATCATTCATTCTCACAAGCATGTAGCATTTCGCCTTGTTGTTTGAAATGATCCAAGCATCATATTTGTCCCTAACATTCTTAGAGGCACTAGCAGGGGGCTACTCAGGGCATTCCTCAGTAAGAACGAACTTATGGTTCTCACAAATTAGTATTAAGTTCATATTTGATTTCCAATGTATGAAATTATCACCATTCAATTTCTCGAGAGCGAGTAAAGCAGTAACAGGGTTGCCCATGATAGACATAATAATGGTAACTGAAACTTAAAACATACCAGAATTCAATATAATTGATAAATATCTAGAATTCGAAAAGTAAAAGTGATGCATGAATGCAACATAATAAACACACAAAATTTAACATTTTACTAATCATGATAAAATAACCCAACGATTAATCAGCTGTCTTAGGGTCTGTCAGATTAACCTCAGACTGTCTATGAAACATTCTTATCCTTATTAATTAAAACTTAAAATATCTCATATTTTCTCTTTTAACAATAAGGTATCGCTTGTTTGGTCAAGTTACAAATATCCACATGAAAGTTCAATTGTGACTTTATGAGTGTGACCCATTATTTTGAATTCCATGACTTGATTTAGAATATGCCGTCTTGGGGTCAGTCAAAACTAAACTACATCACTTCCTCTTATCTTCTTAAGAAGTCCAACGTTGGTATTGGTACAGCTCGAAACCTTCCTTAGGTGGATGAAAACAAAGTCATCTTGAGACCCTCACTGTACCCCACGATATTGTACTAATAATGGAGACCGTAGGTTACATTGATATGTCAACCTTCTTCCACTCACTATTTTAGGATTATGTCTTTCCATTTTAACTAATTAATTAATTTTAAATTAATCACTAGTTAAAATAATAACCCTATGAATATTTAATAATCAATTATGTAAATTTCATTGGTCTAAGTTCATTTAACCTTCTAAAGCGCCTAAATAATAATAATGTGAACTTAGATTAACCAATTAAATATATTCATCAAACTTAAAAAAAAAACTCTTTTACAAAAATCGGTTATCCTAAAGGTTACTATAGCCTTTATTGTGGTGTGATTACAAAGTTTTAACTAATTAAAACCTAGCAGTTTACATGCAATTGATTTTATAAAACAATACATATAAACATATTAGGACAATCCTAATAAATCATGTTTCTACAGATGAGATGCATGATTAAATAAAGTTGTGTGGGATTTTCATGTATGGCATGTGATCGACTAATGCATGAGCATGTTATCAAACATAACAATTAAATAAAATAATAATGGACTGAGTAACTATTTGGTATTTTTAAATTACAACCCTTCAATAAAGAAATAAAATTACAAAGCGGACTTCAAGAATACATATTTCTCAAATACTGCATTCTCCTCCTAATGTCCATCTTCATAATCTCCAAGCTTTGAACAAAATTCTATTTAATTAAGAAAAATATTTTCTCTTAATTAAAAATATTTTCTATAAGTATCATTTTAAAATAGTTGACTTTGACTTAATCAAATAAAGAGTGTTTATTTGATTTGGTCAAACTCATTCAACCTATTAATTTCTATATTTCATAAAATTAAAATTAAAAATTAATTTCTAATTTTCATAAAATTAACATTAATTTTAAAATTACATCAATTTCAAAATTTAAAAAGATAATTGATAGATTGAGGATTATTATCAAACCCTATGGTGATATGGTTGGTTGGTATCAGGGTTTGTATGAAACTTCCCTAAAAGTGACAACAGTTACCACCGACAACAGGACTCTATATCGCCGCCCCATCATCGTCAGCCACCGTTGCCGCCGTCAGTCCCACCGTCGATAGCCGATAAATTATGTACTTGATTAATTAATCACACATAATTATCTCATAATTATGTACTTGACCCAGAATAAAAATTTCTTTGCAAGTAAGTCATTTTTTCATGTCTTGAAATATTCACACCCTAGACTGCGTAATATAGAGGTGACTTGGGGACCATGGATCTATTATTCTAAGCTATAATAAACTAGATTATTAATTAAACTCTTTAATTAAATAATTTTATTTATTAATTCAGTTATTACTCCACTATCAATTCGTGTAGTTATGTCCTTCAATTATTGGTTCATAAATTAGAACTGATCAAAATTATCATTTTACCTTCTTAATTATCTCTTGATCTTTAAGTACCATTAATCCACTAGTAAATGGCTAATTTATAATCTTATTATAAATTTGAGCTCAATAATCATTCAGTTCCAGAATTAACCCTTAAGAGAACCAATATACAATCCGTTCTGAAAACTTGGATTCCAAATCTTGTAAGATCATGTTTCCAGTCATGCATATCACTGAAGCTCCAAAATAAAAGTCTCTAGCCTGTTTTACACAAAAACATTTACAAGTGAATCAAAAGATCTAGTAGATATGCATAGAAGTTCATGACTACTCAGGATTCAGACTGATCTACATATGATCATCGAATTGATGTGTATTAAATCTTTATGATAAATAGTAAGTTGATAAAGATATTAATTCACATCGGTACAATCATATGCATCTCATTATATAAAGTACTTTCACTAAGATGTCATTCCACATCAATGATCCAGATCTAGATCATCGTACTAGCAATCATTCATTAAAGATTACATACTTTAATATGTTGCTGGTAATTTTATTCATTATCTATGATCTTAATCCTCTCATACTAATACAAGATCATAGTCACATTAATGAATAATAAATTTCTAGATATTTGTATAAATTATTCAACAATAATTTAAAAGAACAATTCTAAGAAAAATATACTTCTAATTAAATTTTATATCAAAATATCAATACACATGTTTTAAGAGTATAAACCCTAACATTTTATTGCCACAGGGATCAAAAGGTGTTTGTATCGATAAATGCCACCTTCCTTGAACATGACAATAGGAAAAACTACAAACCTCAAAGTAAAGTAGTTCTCGAAGAATTAGCGTCTGATGAGATCAGACCACCTTCATTATCAACTGATAAATGACAAACCACAGTCCTTGTTAAGGAAACCCCGATGCAACGTCGTAGTAGGAGGGTTATAAGACAACTCATTCGCTATGAACTAGAGGCACATGACCTAGTGTCTAGATAAAGACGATCCATTATCTTATGAAGAAGCTATGGATGATCCTGAAAAGAAGAACTGGCAAGATGCCATGAACCAGAAAATTGAATCGATGTATTCCAATTCCATCTAGGAACTTATAGATCCACCTGAAGATGTCAGGCTCATTGGATGTAAATGGATCTTCAAGAAGAAAATAGGTGTAGATGGGAAAGTAGAGACTTTCAAGGCACGGCTACTTAGCCAAGGGTTATACACAAATGGAATGTGTCGATTATGAAGACACATTCTCCCATGTTGCCATGCTAAAATCCATTCACATTCTTTTGTCCATTTCTGTTTTGGACTATGAAATATGGAAAATGGATATCAAGATAGCTTTTCTGAATGGTTATTTTGAAGAAAGCATATATATGATGCAACTAGAAACGTTCGTGAAAATGGGGCAAGATCAGAAAGTATGCAAATTGCTTAAATCTATTTATGGATTAAAGCAAGCTTCTAGATCTTGGAATCTTACCTTTAATGAGATTATTAAATCATATGGCTTCGAGCAAAATGTTGACGAAGATTGTGTTTATAATTACATTAAAGATAAGATAGTGGTTTTCTTAGTTCTTTATGTTGACGATATTCTACTCATTGAGAATGATGTAGAAACTTTGTCAAAGGTAAAGAAACGTTTAGCTGAGAAATTGAAAATGAAAGATTTGGGAGATGCGAGCTATATTCTAGGCATCCAAATCCTAAGGGATAGAAAGAACAAGCTCTTGACATATTCTCAGGCATCTTATACTGATAAAGTGCTAGAGAGATTCTCTATAGAGAATTTCAAGAAACGTCAACTACCGACCAAACATGAAATTTTCCTCTCCAATTAGAAAAGTTCCTTAAGCTTCAGCTATTGGTAGTCTCACGTATGTCATGTTGTGAACAAGACCAAACATCTATTATGTAGTGAAAATTGTCAGTCGTTATCAATCGAATCCAAGTTTAGAATATTGGATTACAGTAAAGAACATTCTCAAGTATCTTAGGAGAATGAGAAACTATATGCTTGTTTATTCAAGTGGAGACATGAACCTCACTGGATATACTGATTCTGATTTTCAATCAGACAGAGATAGTCGATGTCTGGATTAGTATTTATCCTAGGTAGAGCAACAGTAGTCTGGAGAAGTATCAAACAATCCACCATTATAGATTCCACTATGGAAGCTATGAAAGAAGAGGTATGACTCATAAAGTTCTATACTGATCTGAAAGTAGTTTCAGATATGGACAAGCCACTGATCCTATACTGTGACGATAGTGGGGCAATAGCTAATTCTAAAGAACCAAGAGTCACAAGAGGGGTAAGCACATAGATAGAAAATATCATCTTGTAAGAGTGATCGTGCATCGATGGGATGTGACTGTTAGGAAGATAGAGTCAGATAAGAACCTAGCTAGTCCTTTTACCAAGACACTTCCTACGAAGTCATTTGAGGGTCATGTGCGTAACACAGGGTAGAGAGAGACGCCACATTTGCTTTAGGGCAAGTGAGAAATTGTTAGAGTTTATGACCTCAAATCATGTGTATTGACATTTTAATATGAAATTTAATGGAATTATATTTTTCTTATAATTGTTCTTTTAAATTATTGTTGAATAATTTATATAAATATCTAAATATTTCATATTCATTAATGAGCTATGATCTTGTATTAGTGCGGTATGATTAAGATCAAAGATAATGATAAAATATCAACAACATATTAAAGTATGAGATATTTAATGAATGATTATGATCTTGTATTAGTGCGGCATGATTAAGATAAGAGATCATGATAAAATGTCACAACATATTAAAGTATGATAATGAATGATTGCTAGTACATTTCACTAAGCATTATGAATGCATGTGATCTAGATCTGGATCATTGATATGGATAGAAATCTTAGTGAAGGTACTTTATATAATAAGATTATATATGACATGACCGATGTGAATTATTATGTTTATTAACATACTGATTATCATAAAGATTTAATAAACACCAATCTGATGATAATATGTAGACTCGTCTAAATCCTGAGTAGTCATGAACTCCTATACATATTTGCTGGATCTTTTGATTCACTCGTTAATGTTTGCTTGTAAACAATGCTAGTGACTTTTGTTTTGAAGATTCAGTGATATAGATAGCTGGGAACATGATCTTATTAGTTTTAGAATCTAAATTTTCCTAACCGATCATATACTAGTTTTTTTAAGTGTTAATTCTAGAACTGAATGGTTATTGAGCTCAAATTTATAATACGATTATAAATTAGTCGTTTACTAGTAAATTAATGGTACTTAAGGATCAAAAAAGGTAATTAAAAGGGTAAAATTATAATTTTGACCAGCTGTAATTTACGAACCCATAATTGGAGGAAAAAACTCAGGAAATTATTATATCAATAGATTACACGAGAATACTTTATAATACATTCTATAATCTCTAAGAGTTGAATTCCATATTTATAGTAGAGTAGTAATGGAATTAATAAATAAGATTATTTAATTAATAATCTGATTTATTGAAACTTAATATTATAGTTCTATGGTCTCCAAGTCACATTTGTACTACGCAATCTAGGGTGTGAATATCTCAGGACATGAGAAAATGACTGACTTGTAAAATAAATTTATATTCTGGAGCAAGCACGTAATTATGAGATAATTAATTAAAAATTAATTAATTGAATTATTTATATATAAATTTTAGAAATTTCATATGTGTATATATGTATAATTATATCTACTAATTTTATAATTATCGATAAGTGAGACAGAATATCTAATTTGTAAAATTAGATAATTATAAATTATTATTAGATAATAATTTGAATAAACTAAATCTGTTATTTATGAACTAATAGATAAGTTAGTTGATATGGATTATCATATATGTTAATTTTGAATTAACTGATATCTAGATATTTATCTTATTAAAATAAATATTTAATTCACAGTAATTACCATGTGTCAATCATTGATTAGGATTCAGAGATTGACATAAACTACTATAGTGCCATGTGGCACTGTAGTAGTGGGGTGCAATCCTCTAGTGCCACACTGGACTATAGTAATGTCGTGACACACAATGCCTTGAGACACTGTGATAGTTCACAGCAACTGCATTGCCGTGTGGCACTGCAGTTATACACAAATTGTAGTAAGTCCTACTACAATGGTAATTTTGAAATTAAATATTATTTTCAATTTATCTCTAAAAATCTTATATGCCATTATCTATATATATATATATATATATATATATTATTCTATTAGCCACAGTGTTAAGATAGAGTTGTGAACACAATTGCTATCAGGGTGAATTTTCTCCGTGACTAAAAGTTAATAAAAAAGCTCTGAAGAATTATCATTGTATTCTCTTAGAGGATTGTCTCACAAAAATTAATCATTCTCACTATATCTCTAGATCTCATGCGTTGAGTACATCTAGAGATAGAAAAAATGTCTTTGATTATTCTATATGCCCACACACGTCCTAGTGCATTTGAGGATTGACTTGGAAGATCTTTATATGGATCTCGAAGCTCATTGTTCGTGGGAACGCAGGATCGTTGGTTTACGAGGACGCTTAACATAGACTATAAGAGGTATATGATTCTTATCCATGTATATCTTAGATTTACTATATAAACATATAGTGGATCCTGATTGAAAAGAGTTTTCAATAAAAGTTTTTATTTTTGAAGTCATTGCATCGCGCTTGTTTTTGTTTTATCAAAAAATATACGATTTGTTTTTAATAAGTTTTTAAAAGCGACCATGCCTCCGCCGCTCGAGCGTTGGGTTTTTCAACACAAGTATGAGTAAGAACAACAATGAATCGAATAAACAAACAAAGAGCCACATAAAAAGGATATCATATGATAAAATTTTGGCTTGACTCTCTATCGATTGAAAAATGGTCAGACTGATTGTGTCCCTAGTAGAGTTGCCAAGCTATCGTAACGTACATGCGATTGGGAGCGGCGATTAAAAAATTATTTTAGAAAAAAGAAATTCGGAGTCGCCACCAATCATTTTAGGACGTGATTGGTCACCCAATTTTAAAAACAAAATTATTTTTACGAAAACTCAAAGTTGGTTGTGGAGTTCTTTGTGTGGGGAATGTATTAGCACCACATAACACTCATTATTAAAATGGTTACTAAATTCAACCAAACGTTATCCAAATCATATTGAAAAGACATGAATAAATAAGAGTGAAAGAAATTTATTTTTGAATGTCCTATTAGGTACATTTTTATATCATAACATGAATAAAAATAAATGACCTTTAATGGGTGGTACAATGACCACTGAAAAGTAATTTTTTAAAACTCAAAGCATTATGGAGTCATTCTTGATATCCCAAAAAGCAACTCTTTATCTCAGTAGTTCGAGAAGTTCGGTATCTTAAAAATCTCAAAATCCATCATCGGGTTTTTTAGTGAAAACTAAATAATAAAATTAACAAGATTTAAAATCTAATCATTATGATCAGAACTCATACACACACATACATATATATTAACTCTAATGCTAAGAGAATGAGGCAACAATCATATTAAAAGCATGACCACACGACAATGATGCTAAATAAAATATAAATAAAAAGAACAATAACTATAAAGAAGAATGAATAAAGCAAAGGAAAGAAAAATTAAAAATGATAAAAAATGTATGTTAAATTTGAGGAGAATGTGTAGAGTAGAAAAAGAATATGTAGGAATATAAAAGAAGAGTGATGGAAAAAATGTGGAGTGAAATAAATATGATATTTCACCTATGTTAAGAAAAGAAAAAATATTTAAATAAAACCAAAAGAAAAAAGAAGAAGCAATATATATAATAGGGGTGCGGGAGTAGCTCGGCTGTATAGCCGCAGCTTTATACAGAGGGGGCAACCCTATTTGATAGTATATATATATATAATAGGGTGGGGGAGTAGCTACGGCTGTATAGCCGCAACTTTATACAGAGGGGACAACCCTGTTTGATAAACAGAGTGTTGGTCAACCCTCTGCACATAGAGTTGTTCAACCCACTTTTTTTAATTTTGATTCTTAAGGTTTAGTATGATATATTTATAATATTATAGATAAATTAATATTAAATATTTTATGTAAAAATAAATTTGTGAGAATATTAGTTTAACCGAGCGTCACAAAAAATGATGAATAAAATTTTAAAATAAAAAATTGGGATATAAATATACCCTTTTAATTTTGAACTACTTAGTTTACTAATTATAATTGTTTCTTTTTTTATCATTTCTAATCAAATAGCAACGGAAGAATTATGGACGGTAATTAGTTTAAACAAGTGTCACGAAAATAAGATCTAAAAAAATCGATTAGTGAGAATATTAAGAAATAATTCGAAACTTTAATATTTGTATAATCTTTATCCATATAGATGTTTAACTATCTAAATGGTATTTTATACATTTTTTATATATGAAAAATTATCGTAGGGGACTTTTTGCATACAATGTACACTTTTAACGCATTAAAGAGTTGATTTATAGTGAATTAATTTGTACCCCTCAAAGATTTTATCCTCATATTCATTGATTGAGTTTATGACAAAAATATTTCATTATCAAGTTTGAAGAAAATCATAAATGCACTGAAATAAAACTCAAGATTAAGAGTAAAAAAATGAAGAAGAATGGAACAAACACTTATACTTTTATTTATGGAAAAGGAAACACTACATGAGTATGAATGAGAAATGATGAAAAATAACAAACAATATATCTTGTTAGTTAACGTGCAAGAAATTTAAACTATATTAAGAAAAAAGAATGAGAGAAGATGAATAGATAAATAAAAATATAAACTTTCATCATCTCCCTCTTAAAAACCTCTCCTATTTCTTATACTATTTCTAAAAAGATCATTCTCCTTCTCTCAAAAGACCACCTCTCCTTCTCTCTCCCCTAGCCCTCCTTCAAGTCAATGACACATTTCCTATTTATAGGTAAAATTAGGGTTTTCTTTTTTATTTTTATTCATTATGCTCTTTTTTATTTTTTAGTCCTTAGACTCTTTTTTCTTATTTTTAGTTTGTGGTCTATTTTTTAAATTATACACATAGTATTATATTAGTATATAGGATAAATATAAAATATCTATTTTTAAAGTATTAGATCAGATAAAATATCATATCTACGTTACTTTTACTATTTAGACATAGACAATCATCCATGGTCTAAAATTTTGTTTTAGTACATTAGTCAAGATTTCCAAACCAAATACTAGATGATCTAATGGACCATTTCTTTTACACGATACCGACACCATGAGTCACCAGAATTTACGTACATATACGTATAAAGTGGTCCTAGAAAATGCAATCAACAAACAGGCCGGGCCAAGAAGAAAGTGACATATTTTTTATGAGGGAACAGTGTTAATATTGTCATCTACCAAGAATATAAATCGAGACACTAACAGTGATTGACATTTTGACTATACATTCTTCACTCGATTTTGATGAATTGATGTAGACAGGTACAAACAATTATGTACTTGTGAAATAAATTAGCAGCTTGCCAATAAACCTTCACAGATAAACCCTTTTGGTGTAAGTTATATAGGATTATTTTGATCTAAGAAAATTGCTTCATTTGATTGGGCATGATAATTTTAAATGAATTTTCTAAGATATATTTGTAAAAAAATAAAAAGTTGTTGGTTTAATGATAAGATTAGACTCATACAACTGCTTATAATATATCCTTGACATATCAATTATTGAGTTCATGTATCCACTTGTTAGGGTTAAATTACTATTAAACATTGTTTGGCTGTCAGTACTAGACAGTACTAAAAAACTGAGCAATATTATTTTAGTACTATCCTAAGTTTGATTTGACAGACTGTCCAGACTAACTAACACGGTGAGACTAAATAATACTTTTATCATCATATGAACTAATATGGTTCTCATCACTAGGACTCGGTCGGACTAAGAGCCCTAAAAGAGATTTTTTTATAGACTATTTTTTCACATATTTACATAATATTCACATTTTATGTCATAATTGAATGTATCTATTAATATTGTTCTTTATAAATTTTAAAAACTTTTTATTAATGGAATGTATTGTCTACTTAAAAATGTGAAATATTTTGTTTGTAATAGAAAATGTAAAATACATGTAGCTTCAGAAATGAATGATGAAATATAATTTTACAATCTAATACTATCATGTACCAAACAGTATACAATTAATATAATTTTTTAACAGATATAACACAAAATATTGGACTACATTATCTAATCTAATACAATACAGTACAATTTAATCTGATAGATTTAGTACAATATAATCTGATACTCTCCTGACTGTCAAATGAGACCTTAGTCTCCATCTCGCTGAAAAGCTTGAATTTCGATCCAAACATGACAACAGTGTGGTGCACTGAAAATGTGGTATGACTGTATGAGTGACATGGAGCAATGGTCCTAATCGAATCTATGGAGTTGCTTCAATAAATAAATATAAGGAAATCAATAACTCTAAACTAGAGGTAATGGGTAATTCATGCATTATTCAAATAAGGGTCGTTATGTCGAGACCGTTATAGTCTGATATAATAGACCTAAGTGGGTTCACGTTTGTCGAAGTCATTAATGTGATGTATTGGCTCTTACGAGCTGCGACCGCTCGCAACAATCTATGATGGTCTATGATCGAAGAAAGTAAATAAATTGATTTGACTACAAAAACTTCATGCCCACAACGTCCCTCAATTGATTTTTGTGAAATCATGATCACGACCCAACAATTATTACAACCATGATTTAAAACTCTAATTTCACACCAGTTATATTGTCACTTTATAGTGGTACTCAACGTCATATTACATGGCAATGCTCTCATTACAGTCCACGTACATGCATTCACATGTTGTACTCAACCCAATGGGATGGAGAGAGAGAGTTTAAAAAGCTAATTATTACAAGTCACTAAGAAGTCAAGAGAGAATGATGCAGCCAAGTTGATAACAAAAAGCTTTAGGAATTAAGGGTTCTACACATTTCATATTTTGATGCAACTAATCAATAACCATTTGCATGTGATGTCGCAAAAAGTTGAATTTTTTTTGGATAAATATATATTTTTCATTTTCCTTAAAAAAATTTATACCCATTTTTCAAAACAAAGAATTTTATATCACTCTCACTTATTTCACATCAGCGCTTATAATTTCTCTGTTCACTCATCATTTCTTTTTATTTCTCAATGCACATGATAAATCAGTTTAATAATACTTCTTCTTATTATTATTGTTTATTTTTCAACGAAGTTTTTTCTTCTACTTAAATGATTCAAGTAGTTTTTTATGACTATTTTAACCCTTCAAATAATTTTTTGTTGTCAGTCAACACTCATACACCAAGTGACTATTTGAAGGGTTCAAGTAGTTGTTTATGACTACTTGAACCCTTCAAGTAGTTGTTTATGACTACTTAAAAGATTCAAGTAGTTATTTTTTGTCAGTCAATTATCCATACACCAGGTGACTACTTGAAGGGTTCAAGTAGTTGTTTATGACTACTTAAAACCTTCAAGTAGTTATTTTTTATTTGATCGGTCAGTAACTCAAACACTAGTGACTACTTGAAGGTATCAAGTAGTTTTTTATGACTACTTGAACTCTTCAAATAGCTTTTTATGACTACTTGAGCCTTTTTTTACATAAAAAAATAAAAAATGAACGTTGAGTACTTAAAGGGTTCAAATAGCTTTTTATTACTACTTGAACCCTTTAAGTAATTATTTTTTTTGTTAGTCAGCAATCCAGACATCAGGTGACTACTTGAATAATTCAAGTTGATGTTTATGACTACTTGAATGATTCAAGTTGATGTTTATGACTACTTGAATGATTCAAGTTGATGTTTATGACTACTTGAAATGTTTAAATAATTATTTATGACTACTTGAAGGGTTCAAGTAGTTATTTTTTGTCATTTAACAACTCATATATCGGCTGACTACTTGAAGGGTTCAAATGATTATTTATGACTACTTGAACCCTTCAAGTAGTTATTTTTTGGTTGGTCAGTCAGCAACCCAAACGTCAGGTAACTACTTGAAATGTTCAAATAATTTTTTATAACTACTTGAAGGGTTCAAATAGGTTTTTATGATTACTTGAACCTTTTTGCATCCAAAAAAGTAAGAGAAATGGAACGTCGAATACTTGAAGGGTTCAAGTAGCTTTTTATTACTTAAATCATTCAAGTACTCAATGTTCCTTTTCTCCTTTTTTTTAAACGCAAAAAAAGGCTTAAGTAGTTATAAAAAGCTACTTGAATCATTTAAATAGTCATAAAAATCTACTTGAACCGTTCAAGTAGTCACCTAGTGCTTGCGTTGTTGACTGACAAAATAAAAAAAAAATACTTGAAGGGTTCAAGTAGTCATAAGCAACTACTTGAACCCTTCAAGTAGTCAAAAATAACTACTTGAACCCTTCAAGTAGTTATCTGATATCTGGATTGTTGAGTGATGAAATAAAATAATTCCTTGAAGGGTTCAAATAGTCATGAAAAAAAGCTAGTTAAGCCCTCCAAGTACTCAACGTTCACTTTTTCTTATTTTTTGGAAGTAAAAAAAGGCTTAAGTAGTCATAAAAAGTAACTTGAAGGGTTCACGTAGTTGTAAAAAGTTATTCGATACATTCAAGTACTCACTAGGGTTTGGGTTGCAGACTGATCAAATAAAAAACAACTACTTGAAGGGTTCAAGTTGTTATAAATAACTACTTGAACCCTTCAAGTAGTCACCTGGTGTATAGGTAATTGACTGACAAAAAATAACAATTACTTGAAAGGTTCAAGTAATTTTAAACAATCGTATGAACCTTTCAAGTAGTCACTTGGTGTATGAGTTGTTGACTGACAAAAAAATTACTTGAACCCTTCAAGTAGTCATAAACAACCACGTGAACACTTCAAGTAATCACTTGATGTCTGGGTTGCTGACTGACGAAAAAATAACTACTTGAATGGTTCAAGTAGTCATGAAAAGCTACTTGAACCCTTCAAGTACTTAATGTTCATTTTTTTCTTATTTTTTTGAGGTAAAAAATGTTCAAGTAGTCATAAAAAACTACTTGAAGGGTTCAAGTAGCCATTAAAAAATACTTGATACCTTTAAGTAGTTACTAGTGTTTGGGTTGTTGACTGATCAAATAAAAAATAACTACTTGAAAGGTTCAAGTAGTCATAAACAACTATTTGAACTCTTCAAGCAGTCACCTAGTGTATGGGTAATTGACTGACAAAGAAAAATAATTACTTGAACCCTTCAAGTAGTCATAACAATTACTTGAAGGGTTCAAGTAGTCATAACAATTACTTGAATGGTTCAAGTAGTCATAAATAACTACTTGAACCCTTCAAGTAGTCACATGATATATGAGTGTTGACTGATAAAAAATATAATTACTTAAAGGGTTCAAGTAGTCATAAAAACTATTTGAACCCTTCAAGTTGATGAAAAAACTTCGTTGAAAAATAAAGAAGAAGAAGAAGAATATATTATTAAATTGATTTGACATGTGCATTGAGAAAGAAAAAAAATGATGAGGGAAAAAAAAAATTACAAGTGATGATAGGAAGTGGGTGAACGTTCTTGTTTGAAAAAAAAGGTATAAAAACTTTTAAGGAAATGGTTATTTGCATAAATATACCATTTTTATTTTTTTGTTAAGATTTTTATACCCCTTTCCAAAAACTAAGAATTTTATACTTCTCGTCCACTATCAACATCAAGCATGCAACTCTCTCTTTCTTCATCATTTACTTTCCCTTCGCCATGCAAAGATCAAATCAACCATGGTTAACAAATAACCATTCTCCCACTCTTAACTCCCATTTCAAGCTTCTTCTCTCTTATTCTTCAACAAAAACATCTTTTTCATCTTCTTCTTCTCTTCATATCCCACAATTTGTTTCTTTTATTTATGTTGGGAGATTTGGAAATCTAGGAACAAATTTGTCTCTGAAAAACAAATTTGTAAACCTGTCTCGACAACTTTTCAAGATGAAAAATACTGGATGAAATTTTCTGCCCTAAATTGTAAGCCATTACCTGTCGTAATCTAGATGAAATTTCTCATAGCTCCAGTTGTCCTGTTGCTGAAGCCTCGAGTTTTTCTCCCCCTTCGCCATGGATTACGCCTCTGGAAGAGATGGTGCATCTCTATTCTGATGCAATGTTCTCTTCCTCTTCTGATTTTTGTGGCTTAGGGTTAACTTCGGGTTTCGGGTCTCTCTCAGCCTATGGTGAACTTTTGGCAATTAAAGAAGCTTTCAACTGGGCCTTTTTATCTTCAGGCTGGTCTAAGGGCATTATATATTGGGCTTTTGACATGGGTAGTCATCATTCATAAGTGATTAATAACAATAGCTCTATAAAATAGAAACTGTAAATATGACCCATCAATTAATATAATTAGTAATTAGCAACAATAGCTCTACAAAATAAAATTTATTACTTCTCACCATCACTCACACACAAACACACTCCATTACCAAAACTAACTCCTACACATTCAAGAAAAACAGAACGGTGAGAGACCACCAAGCAGGACTCTAGCCACCAAGTCAAGGAGAGTAGCCACCGGTCCACGTTCAACCACCGTGTCTCTCCACTGTTGAAACCCACTCCAACAACCACTGCCAAAACCCACTACTGAAACCCACCCTAGCCTCCGAGCAAGGATTCGAGCCATCGAGACAAGGGAGTAGTCACCGGACCACAATGAGCCACTGAATGCCACCACTGCCGAAACTTACTCCAACCTCCACTGCCGAAACACACATTCAAAAGCACCAACCCGAGAAACCCTTCCACAATCAAAATCACCAAAAAAATTTCAATAGATTTCTTCAATAGATTGCCTCTCAAAACTTGTTTTCAAGAAATTTCTCTCGATCTCCATCAATTTTCAAAGTGATTGTCACCAGGTAACAAAATAATAATCGATTGTTTTTTTTAATTTGTTTCACTTCATCATATTTCTACTAGCTTTGTTATCGATGTTGAGAAAATCGCACGTTGTTGTTTCAATGTTTTACTATTTGTTGTAGTTTCAGATCATCATTGTTCTACTAGCTCTGTTTTCGATCACCATTATTGTTGTTGCTCTTGTTAATGAAGTTATTCTTATTGTTGCTGTTGGAGAATATTAATCATTTGTAAGAAGTAGATGAACTTTTGTGTTGCTAATACTAAATTAAACTAAGGGTAACTGACATTGAATGGCCTTTATTCTTTATATGAAAATCAAATCATAATTAGTTGTTGGCTTTGTTATTTCTCATGAAAATAATGTTGGCTAATGGTAAATAATGGTACAACTTTTGCCAAATTTCTTATTATAAATCCTTTGATCATTCTAGGAATAAGACATACTATAATCTTCTGACTTCATTATGTTAGGCATGTAGAGATGGTACAGTTCTGTATGTTAACAAATGGTAAAAATAATGTTAACAGATGATAAATAATATATTTACAATACACTTAAAGATCTTGAACACATCAATTGTAAATATTATGCTAACAGATGGTAAAACTATTCTTTACAGTACTATTAAGAATACTTGTAGACAATCGAGTTGAATTTTAATGATTTTCACGACTTCCCTTGAGTTTTAAACAAATATCTAGCTTAATTTTTTTATTATTAACATAAATCATGTACGCGATTGGGAAACATAGCAATGAGAACTCAAAGAGGATCAAAGAAGAAAGTCTCAAAGAGAAATTCTCAAAGGAAAACAAAGAAAAAAAGAGAAGATCCATCATCATCTTCAAAGACGACAATGTAAGTATATTTGATTTAATGTTAGCCACATTGTAGTTTGATGAAAAGGGATGTAAACATGATACTATGGTTACATAACTTGTAAAAATTAATTTTACATTATGTAGAAACTTAATATATTTTATAAACTTCAAAATTTTATAGCAGGAAGAGAGCCCCTAAAAAAGAAGATGTAGCTTAAGGTTACAAATTAATGTCACATCTTCAAAAGCAAAATGCAAGGTGTCAAAAGAAACCACATTCCAATAAACTCCGAGAAAGTCATCTGAGGCTTTTGTAAATACTACAACTAAGTACAACATAAGCAATGGGGATAATAATAGTAGATAAAATGCTTGCACAATAATATTAAAATTGTATATTTCTTCTATTTATATCACTAAATATCCTTGTTTCATTAGGTTGAAAGTGAAAATACTGAAAAAGCAAGTCATGAAGAATCTAATCAAAATGAACAAGACAGCCAACGTAGAGGCATCCAAGAGTCAATACTTACGTAAAATGAGGTACTTATATAATTAAAAATAATTATATGTCTGGTAAACATATAGTTAACATGTTGTCAACTATATGTTTACATTGTTTAGTCATATTATAAATAAATAATTATTATTTTCAACATTGAAGGAATGCCATTTTTAATCCCAAGATCAAAGTGGATGCGTTTGCAGCGCACAGTTCTATATTCATATTCATCCTTCATAACAACATTAAAAAGATCACTGAATCTCATCCAAGCAAAGAAGTGTAGATAAAGTTTCATTGATCACTTACTGGACTTGAAGGTGAGCAAGTTTCCTTCACAACTTATGGTACATCTTTTTGAGAAGACAATGCAGGAACAACAAAGACAATGAAGTACTCTTCAACCTGGAGGGTAATATAATTAAGTTTGGCTTAAGGAAATTCGCATTGGTGACGGGGCTTAATTGTGGCCCATAACTGATTGGACGAAGAAACATGTTTTCAGAGGGTGAGATAATAGAGAAATATTTCAATAATGAGAGAAACATCTCTAGGAAAAATCTAACCATGATCTCCAATGCACTTTGGTATGACCAAAGTGAAAGCAAGGAAAATTGGCAAAGATATACTGTTTAGAAACCTTGCTCCTACCAAAACATGAAAATACAAAAATAAGTATAAATCATTTGAAGATGGTTGATGATGATGAAATGTTCAACAGTTTCCCATGGGGGCGACTTTCATATGAACTCACACTTGAGTTCATACAAAAGTTTGTTGCCTTACGCGATGCAAAAAGGGCAGCGTTGGGAGGATTCCCCCTTGCTTTAATCATATAGGTGTACGAGGTCCTACCATCCATATCTGAAGGGTCTTCAAAATATGCAACGAAAGTGAGAAATGGACTTCCGTGCTTATGTAATTGGAAATCAAGCATTCAGTCAGATTTGAGAGCATTAGAAAAATACATTTTTAGGAACATCGGTGTGAGTAACATATATTACAACAATTTTATTTACATTCTTAATTATTGAATTTCAATTTTGATATATTCAAGCAAATACGTAACTAACATTGAAAAGTAAATTACAGTTTCAGGTGAAACCATTGCAACCAACCGAAGAAGAATGGGCAACCACGTACATGAATCCCTTCACCAAAAGAAGGCCATCTTCGAATCAAAATACAGAAGAAGACACAAGAAGTGGAGAGCACATTACAGACTCGTTTGTGAATTTAATTCTTACACCTATCCAATCAAACATTAGGGGGGAAACTGATTTGGAAAAGATGGTAGACAAATTGGAGGACTTGGAGAAATCTCAATCTGAGATTTCTGAGAAAATGTCAAGTAAGACAACAATGATGATTCAAGAATTTAGTGAAATGCGACAACTAATCAACAATTTGATCAAAACAACCAACAAAAAAATAAGATGAACGGGTATGAAAAATCCCAATAATATAAACAAAATATTATGGAAATCTATTAATAGAGGAATGTTTTTCTAGAAAATGTAGAAAATGGTGAAGCATACAACAATGAAGGATATGGAGCTGGTGGTTCTCACATGGGGACACCAATTGCACATGCAGAAAACCTAAATGATGTAAGTTTGCACAATATGTAAATATTTGGTTAGTAAATAGATGAAGTAAGTAAAAGTTTAGTTAACTAAGCTTATGTAAATGTTAACCTAAATTATGATTGGTCATAGCAAACATTTTGTGAAACATAATTTTAAAAACTGATGTGTGCAGGAAAATGTTGAACATTGTGAAGCTTACAACAATGAACGATATGAAGTTGTTGGTCCCACATGGAGATGCCAATAGCAAGTGGAGAAAGCTTGAACAACGTAAGTAAATTATTGTTAACATATCATTAGAAAATATTTACTAATCGTAAGAAAAATTACTTGCACAAAATGTAAAAGCAGGATAAAAATGATGTTGTGGGCTCTAGTGGAAAAAGTTCAAATCAACATAAAAAAAACAATATAAGTATAGAAATATATGTTCTTGAAATAGACTAGTAATACATTAATTAGTTTTAGAATAATAAGTTCGAATAATATTGCTGAAAATATTGTATAAACTTATGAGTGCAAGTTGAGTATGGTGTAAAAGTTGGTGGGAAAGAAAAGCAAACAGAACTGTAACGGGGAAGTCAGTCAATAAATATTTAGTTTACATGTTTTTACAAAAAATAAAATGTCTTTCTATTGATTTTAGTATTGTGTCAACAAAGTGATCTAGTTTTAAATTTATGACACTTAATAATAAATTCC
Source organism: Datisca glomerata (assembly GCA_003255025.1). Lineage (NCBI taxonomy): Eukaryota > Viridiplantae > Streptophyta > Magnoliopsida > Cucurbitales > Datiscaceae > Datisca > Datisca glomerata. The sequence continues at coordinate 120,561 of QANY01006236.1, forward strand.
AGTCCCCATTAAAACTTATATGAGTGTAGATTAATGTTATTAGAAATTTAGGCAAGGCGAAAGAGATAATGACCAACTGTTTTATATGATGGGAATAATATCTTTTTATATCATGTGAATAGTATCTTTAATTAACTCATTTTTTTAAAAAATGATTATTCTTTTTAGTGATCAATAAATATAGCTCTTTACTCATTATTTTGAACTTGTCTTTCTGTTGGTTTTTAGATTCTTGCTACTGGAAATTTAGAGAGGGGAATAGTAATACACAACAAGTATGTAATGAATGCGTAAGTCTGTAAACAATTTTAACAAATAGTAAAGAATGTGTTTACATAATATTTTGATTACTTGTTAATATTTTGAATCTTTGAATGAAGGAAAACAAACCGAAAAGAAGGAAGCTCATTAAAGTGCACGAGAAAAAGAGATTTCAATAAAAAAAGGCTAATAAAGTCATCCCCAATTTTGAACTCTTCATACACAACGACATTTGGGTTATCAGCGGACAAAGAGAAACCAAAGCAACAACCTGACAAGGTTGACCTCCTATGCAACAAATCCCCATAATTGAGATACCTACCTTTGATATTCTTTCACAAGAGGCAATGCAATACCTAGAAAAAAAATTGTTTGAAATATTTGAAAAGTTTAAAAAAACATACATAACTTTTTTTATGTTTGGATTTATTAACGTTTGGATGTTTCAAAGGATATTTGAATGTTACATATGAATTAGATGAGGTAGATGATTAGTACTTCATTGATATTTTGATGAAGATAGAGAACTACTTTATTTGGATATCAACTAGTTAAATTTTAGAAGATTATGAGTAATTAGTAGTTGAATGTTACTATACTACAAATTTTCTAACATATGATTAACTGATGAAGTAATATCAAGATTAATTACAACTTATAAATCTATATGTATTACAAGGAAATAGGCAGAAACAAATATGGAGTAAAGTCCACTGCATCTCCGGTAAAAAAGGTGTTTACGAGTCATAAACATGTATGTAACCTGACAAATATTTATTCAAAATAAAAGAGATAGCAAAAGTACGATGCTTATGGTTCTCCTATTTCAAAAGAGTACATAAATTGTCAACAACAAAAAAACATAATAGGCAGAAACAAAGTACACAGCATCTCCAACTCAATACGTTAAATATATGTTTATGACCGGTAAATATTTATTTAACCAGACACATTTTCTATTCAAAATAAAAGAGACACTAACAATATGGTGCAAAGTTTCTCCTTCTTCCAGAACATAAAACGGTAAATAAATGGTCAAAAATAGACATTTTCAACGAGAAGAACTAACTGCTACATTTTTTGAGTTCTTGCACGTCCTTTTATTATGAACAAATGATCACACGAACCACATTTCACCTTATTCTTTTCATCAACAGGTGGAATCCTCCTTTTTCTAGGCCTCTCAGGTTGACGCCTAACCATCAGTGGTATAATAACCTCTTCTTGCACTTCGGATTATAAATTTCACTCAAATTTATTTCCAACAGGATTGATATTTGAAAAGTATGTTGCAAATAGTTCATTCTTAAAGTAATAATTAAAAACATAAGGGTAAAGATTCATGCCCCTATGAGAAAAAATCGCACAAGCATGTGCACAAGACAGGTAATCCAAATCCCACATTCTGCACTTACAAGTCCTATCTTACAAATGTACAAAATAGTGAATAGAACCATCCACAACGTGAAACTTATTAATGTCCACAACAATACCTGAAAGAGAAAAAAAATTAACAAGTTGTGGATGGTTCTATTCACTATATTGTAAAAAAATGAACTTATCAACATGTTACGTCCCGCAGTAAACATCACCCGTAACTCTCTTTCAGCCCACTTAGTTAATGAGGTAATAGTGTAACTAGCAGCCGTCCTTCGATCATAAAATCATTCTTGCAACTTCGCCTCAATATGCTCAATGAAATACCAAACAGGCAATTCTCTAGCATCCTTGAAAAGAGCATTTATGCTCTCAGTTATATTAGAGTCCATTATATTATATCTACGTCTAACAAAGTGGGAACTCACCCAACTCTCATAGACAATACCTTCTAGATAGCTTTGAATGCCTGGACCAATTGATTCTAGTCTTTGCATATATTGCTCAAAATCAACGAAACGATACGCCTTAACACACAAATAGAAAATTATGTCAATTGTCGAACTTTTCCAAGTCGACTTAACATTCATCAACAAGATGCATACAATACCTATGTTTCACATCATGAACCGCTTTAACCACAACTTCTGGTATACTCCAATGCCGATCAGATACAAATACAAGTTGCTCACGATCACCATATGCACATTGAAGCTTCTAAAGAAACCATGCCCAAGACCTATTGTTTTCAGTATCAAAGAAAACATTAAATGAATGACAATTATGTTCATAGACACATTATCTAAGCAAATATTAGGCAAGACTTTACTTACCACGATTATTCTCTTTCAAAGCAACACAATATGTAGGAAGAATTGCATATGACTCTTCCGAAGATCCACGAATCAACTCCAATGTTCCACACCATGTTTGCAACGAATATAATCTACAATCTCCTTAGGAATAGTATTATCCCCAACACTAGTCATGTACCTACTCTTAACAAACTCACTAATGATGGAAGAAGTTGCTTGATAATGACCACTATGCACAACCGTCAAAGAGCAACTATAGTCATTAACATACTTATGAACAATCCAAAGATCACTATCATCAAAACATGTAGCACGAAAGTGCCATATACAATTCTAGTGCACGCAACGAAAAACCAAACGAGAATGATTGGACTTTACAGTTCTATATTCAAAATGGGCCTCAATGCAATAACCTTCAATGCTTTTATCAACACGTCCTTATTAGAAAAAATATGTTGTTTCCTAATAATAAAAGATGGAGGTAAATTCTCTACATCTATATACTAAACAAAAACATCATCATTTGCTATTGGTTCAACAACCATAGATGACGATGAGGCAACATGAGTAACTGAATGTGCTATATCAGCAACTTTCTGAATCATATTGGTACTATTAACATAACTGGAGACAATTAAAGAACAATTTAATACCTTCTCATTCTTAATCAGCGCCAAGTACCACCTAACACACATGAGTCATCCTTAATCTCCAAAGCACCATATTCTAAATTTTCATATAACTGAATTTCTCGAGCTTCTAAACTAATGTCTGACACCAACAAACCAATCAAATAATTATAATTTGAGTTGTCATCAATAAATAATGGCTTCATTTTATAATCAACAAAGTTCTTGGTAACATTCCAATCCTCATGATAAAAGACAACAATAGGGATTTACATCTGACAAAAACAAATAATACTAGAATTATAAATGTTCCACTACACCAAAAAAAATCACCTCTGTTACACTACATATGAGGATTAAATGACATGAATTTTAACAGCTACTATATAAACACTTCAAAATCAACAAAATTGTTTCAATTGAACACACCAAAAATTCTTTTATATTTTATCAACTTAATATAGATGCACTCATTAGATTTGACACTTGTAAACTTACCTACCTCAACATAAAATAAAGACAAGTTATTAAGTTAATATATTTACATGCCCAAGAATAGTAATTATGAGTCATACATGCCTAAACCTAGCTAAAAGGACTAATTTATATATTATAATATGAATAAAATCACATAAGTAAGATGAATACGTGATAGACAAGAAAAACATAGCCAATAGGACAAGTTTATATATTAAAATAAGAATACAATCACTTGGTCAAAATTAATCTGTGATAGATAAAGAAAGAAGGAGAAATACATACCTCTGCAATTCCAAACGAAGATGAAATCAGAGAGAGACAGAACTCGCCTAATAGAAATATATATATATATATATATATATAGAGAGAGAGAGAGAGAGAGCCAGACAGAGTCATGTAATAAGTCAACAATCGATCAAATTTTACTAAGACTTACCAGTGAATACGAAATGGGAGAAGATGCCAATTAAAGGGAGAGAAAAAAATTTGAAGCAAAATTCCACTAAAATTTGTTTTGAACATGATAAAATGTTATAGAATAGACATAAAATTGTGAAAACATTAAAAAAATTTAACTGCAGATTTGATTGAAAACAACGAAGGAACGTCAATGGTGGATGTTGAAGAAGATGTAGTTGGAAGCTAATTAACGCCACTTTAAATTTTTTTTGTAACAAAAATAGTTATTAAGGGTAAAATAGTAACTTCAATATAACTAAAAAATCTTAAACTTAATTAGAGTTATTTTTACATGTACTATAATTAAGGGTGTTGCTAGTTGTTTTTAAAATGAGGCTACCTACTATAATCTTTTGAACGATTAACTTTTAAAAGTTAAAAATTAAAATTAGTTTAACGTCAAAAGATTAAAAAGTTAAAAATTAAAAAACTAAAAGTTAAAATTGAAGAAATTAAGAGTCAAATTAAAAACATAAAATATTTGAGTTATTTATGAAGAAATCGAGACGGGACAAGTCGGGATCAAAAAATTGTCTCGTGTACCGTCCCGTCCCGAGAAACCGGGATAAAAAATTTGTCCCGTCCTATCCGACCGATTTGGGATAAGATATGTATTTTGAGACGACTACACATTCCTGATAAAAAATCATGTCTATATCTATAATAAGTTTTGGTCAGTAAAAGTTTCAACAAAAAAATGTAAAATAGAAAGGAGGAACACTTTTGGTTGTGACGGCGACTAAGGACTATATATGTGTGTGTACAGAGAGAGAGATTAATGACAAGATACAGCTAATCAACTAATTTATCACATAAGCAGAATTAAGACAGCTCATCCAGCAGATTTGATTTAGAACATGGTACTACAAAAGGCACATGACATGCCAAAAGGCACATGAATTCATATCCATCCAAGAAAAAATATTGCTTCCAAAGTACAATCTCCTCATAACCAAATTTTCCCAACCACAGACTGATTTATATAAACTAACAAACCTTTGGTGGAATGGTACTATGGAATATTTTCTTTATCAGGCAAGATCTGCACATAAGTTAATATATTTATAATCTTCAGAAAATAACCAAAAATTATTGTTATTATGAGAATCAAACATCTACGATCCATTCCAAATTGTTGAGTATTAGAAGAGTAGATGTATCTAGATTGGCAGAGATGCTCAAAGAGTGCAGTAGTGAATTGATGCATAATTACAGTGAATAAGTTAAGACTCTTTTTTATATACGAAAAAAAGGACACCGTATTTTGGTCATGATAAAAGAATTGCTTCACATTCAAATACGAGACATTGTTCACATCCCGTAAGAGGAGCTACATGGTTAATTTTTACCATTCGGTAAATAAACTCTGTCCCATACCCCAGAAAAAGTTTCTATCTAAAAGTTACCTAATGTTTGTTACATGTAATAAAATGAAAAAGAAAATTAAGAATTACATGAATACAAGGAGAGTAGAGGAGACCCTGCTGCATAGTCAGCCCTAAAATCTGGATCTCTGCAAGAGCAGCGTACTCACTTATTCGTCAATGGATTCTGAAGTTTCAGCTGCAAAGTCACCATGCAAAAACTTAAGTAAATTAAGCAATACTAAGATGTTTCCAATAACTGCAACTAAAATGAGATTTTCTTTTTTGTCACCATAAGTAACTACCTCCTTTAAACTCGTCTACCTGCATCAATAATTTAAAGAGTCCTCCACTTTTTCCCTCATACTCTGTTTGGTGAAGTTAGTTTTTGATGGGGTTTCAAGACTTTCCAAAGTCATTTTGTACATTATCAAGATTTCATAGCGAAGAAGTTGCTTATTGAAATATAGCAGGATTGATTTTTCTTTCTTTATTTTTTTAGGAAACTCAAAATTTAGCAGGATTAATGAAAATGCTTTTTAGCTAATTAGCTACTATCTCCATATGTTTGGCTACTTATAGTCTATTTCACGTTGTGCAAATAAGGTACAAATGGAAAAAAAATCGGTAGCATGTTCTAAACATGCTCAACGAAACATGACAAGAAGTGATCAGATGGAAAAATAAAACTTACCTGAGTTGTCGTCAGGATGATCCTTCTTATTGCTCTCCATGCACTTCAGAAGGTATTTGAATGTCTCAATCTCACATGGGATAGTGAGCCCGCCGCTATGATCAAATCCAAACTCCTCCTCAACCTTTTCCAGCAACAGTTTGAACAATGAGTGGCTAAGATAGCTAGTGGGAATTATAAACCTCCGAAGCTCCGGCCCAACATAAACAGCCAAATACCCTTTAGGGACATCAGGTGGCGGCTCAGGGCTCTGGCAGCTATCCTCATCCGAATCACAACATTGGATGTTCGTCAGCCTTTTGTTAATTGCAGGTGAAATACCACCAAGATTTTGATCATCAGTGGTGTTTTCTTTTGGACCAAGTGTGACAGACTGCCACTTTTGGAGGATTTCCCTCAGCCTAACAATCTGCCGGATTCCAGTCAACTTGCTGCCACCATTTTCATCCATTTCTAAAACATTCACCACGATAGTGAACGGAATCCCAGGTCTGAATTAACCGTGTCTGATTTCAGACAGAATTCTAGTAAGAATTCCACTAGATATATACATGATCAAGATATTGACATATACATGCAAAAATTAACAAAACGTGAAAACTAGAATAACTAACCTCCCAGCAAGTCGGATACATAATACTAATATTATAAAGCTAATTGCTTTCACTAGAAGGTACAGTAAAATGTTAATAATCAATCACGAAGTTGTTAATGTTATCATACTAACAGATACTAAAAAAGTTGGCAGAATGGGTAAAATTTACTGTTGCAAGTGATGCAACATAACAATAACGAAAAAAATCTTTCAATTATTATTCGAACCAACATTCATCAATTCACTGATTGGAAATGCCCATAAAAATCCTCTGACTTTATGTCATCGTTGACGGTGTGCCCCATTTTAGCAGAGTTTTGATTATTACGTCTATATTATGTGCAATGGCAGCTTTTTATGATTCTTGATACAACATTATATTCTGGCATAGCCTTAAAAAACAAACGAGAAGCATGTTATTTACAGCTCAACCTATATTACTTGTATATTCATAGATCTGAAAACAAATGTTCTTCCCCAAGCAAAAAATCATTTGTCAAATCAGAAGAAAAGATAGAAAGTGGCCAAATATGTTGCACATCTTTGATCCGAAAATTATGGATCAAAACACAAAACCAAATTTCAGAATGATAGCAGCCAGTACTAAAATTATATTAAGAGAGCAATTATATTCAGAGAGCATAAACATCAGATCAACACTCAATAAAATGAGAGTGCATTATTCAGATTGATTAATTCCACAAATCCCAACGTCAAATTAATCATTCTGCAGTATATCCCATTGAGATCAGTTATTCAGAAGGGGAAAAGATAGAAAAACTTTCGGTAAGCAAATTTCATAGTACGATACCTTCGAGCCTTCCAACATTATAAAAAACGAACGAACGAACGTCACACTCAAACATTATTAAAAAAATGGGATAATAAATATAATATCACAGCACAAAATATCAATAAATAATCATATAGCAACCAAAAAGAGGCACAGGAATGGAATCCAAAATTACCATTCAGGGAAGGAGAGAGAAGAAGAAAACACAATTAGGTTTTAAAGAAAATGTAAAAAAACATAGAGGAGTACCTGGATATGAGGAAAATATTAGGAGCAAAGCCGAAGACGAAACGCCATAGGAGGAGGACTTTCGGAGGCGAAAGCAGCAGCTCTCCAAACAGAGAGACGGAGACAGAGACGAATAAAGAGTTTTTGAAGAAAATTTTGAAAAATAACCACTGAAATGCTTAAGTTGGAGATATTACAATATACCTGACTTGAATTTCGGAGACATTACATTCAGGTTAGCGCTTCACCGAAGAAATCGGAGGAGTCAGTTTTTTCTGTTTTCTCCAAACGAAGAAGAATCAAAATCAACGGTTTCAATTCAACAGCTTTTATTCTGATGAAAAATGAGAAGAGAATTAAAGGAGAAAAAAATAGTAAAGTGAGTGTGATTATGTCTGCGCGAGGAAGAAGGAGAGAGATCGGGAAAGAGAAACTTAAATGTGGATTATCAATGGCGTTTCTCTCTGTCAACTTTGTTTTTTTTTCTTTTAATTTGATTCGTTTTTTATAAAGCGAACTTTCACATGCACCCTTTCAATTTTAATTAATTTTTAAATAAATCCCTTCAATTTTAAAAAATTTCTAATTTCATAAACTTTCATTAACTAGCAATTATACCCCTCTGCTAAATTTTCCATCTTTCACCCGTTTAGTTGGAGAAATTTGCCCTTTTCTTTTTCAGGATTTGTAAACCCTTTTTCTCTCTCTCAACTAGTTACTCCCCAAATCGGCACTCCTCAAATTCCCAAATCCAAGCTTAATCCAAGCTTAATCTTCTTCTTCCTTCAACGACTCGGCACTCCCCAAATCCAAGCTTAATCTCCCATCGAAAGACGCTTTTCTACTCTGCTGCTCCGAGTTTTCGTCGCTCCTGCATGGCCTTCCTTGCGTGGATTGAACTTGTAGAAAAGATGAACCTGTTGGTTCTGATCTTGGATGAAAAAGTGATGAGCTTCAGAGATGATGAACCTTTCTGGTTCTGATCTTTTATTGAAGAAAAAATTATGTTTGTTTACAATGAGGGATGATGTATATATACAAATGATTCTAACGGTTGCCTATGATCTCCTATGATTCCAACGGATGCCTACTTGTAGCCTGAAATCGTTTTTTACCAGAAATGGTTAGACACCCACTGTGTTTGGGAAAGTCTCTGTTCTACTTCCCTCTTTTTCCTATGATGAAGATTTTCTTCTGAGGCTGCAGCTTTTCTTTCTTCAACACTCCCCCTCAAGTTGGGTTCGTATAGGTTGATCGAACCTAACTTGTCAAGTATTCTTTGGAGGTTATTTTTGTCAAGGGCTTTGGTGAAGATGTCGGCTAGCTGGTCTTCACTACGTACAAAGGGAATGGTGATTTCTCCAGACTGTACTTTCTCTCTTATGAAATGACAGTCCACTTCAATATGTTTGGTTCTCTCATGAAAAACGGGGTTCATTGCAATATGACGTGCTGCTTGGTTGTCACAGTGCATCTCTATCGGTTTTCTTATCTCAACCTTCATGTCTTGAAGGAGATGTCTAATCCATGTGAGTTCGCTAGCAGTGGAGGCCATGGCTCTGTATTCTGCCTCCGCACTTGACCTTGCTACAACAGTTTGTTTCTTGCTCTTCCAGGTCACTAGGTTCCCACCTACAAAGACACAAAAACCAGTTGTAGATTTTCTGTCGTAACTACCTGCCCAGTCAGCGTCAGTGTATCCAGCAACGGAGTTTGCCCCGGTTTTCTTCATCCATATCCCTTGGCCGGGAGTTCCTTTAAGGTATCTGAGTATCCTTTCTGCGGCTGCCTGATGATTTGTGCAGGGTGCATGCATGAATTGACTGATAACGCTAACTGCAAAAGTGATATCTGGTCTTGTGACCGTTAGATAAATAAGTTTTCCTACTAATCTCTGATATTGGCCTATATCAGTTATTGGTTTGCTATCATTCAGTCCTATTTTCATGTTGGTTTCCATTGGTGTGCTAGCAGGTTTTGCCCCTATCATGCCTGTTTCTTTTAACAAGTCTAAGATATATTTTCTTTGAGATAGAAACAATCCCTTCTTCGAGTGAGCTATTTCTATCCCTAGGAAGTACTTTAGTTTTCCTAGATCTTTAATATCGAACTCTCCCTTTAGAAATTTTTGAACACTCCATATTTCATTGTGGTTATTTCCGGTGATGATAATGTCATCTACGTAGACTAAAACGATGGTAGTGGAGTTGTTCGTGTGTTTGACAAACATAGATGAGTCCGCCGTGCTTTTGACGAAGTTAATCTTTAAAAGAGATAGGCTTAATCTTCCATACCATGCCCTTGGTGACTGTTTCAGGCCGTAGATAGCCTTCTTTAATCTACATACCAGAGATGGGTGTGTTGCTTTCTCGTGTCCTGGAGGTAGGGACATATATACTTCTTCTTCCAGATTTCCTTGGAGAAATGCGTTTTTTACATCCATTTGATATAGTTCCCAGTTGAGGTTTGTGGCAACGGATAGTAGCACTCGGATTGTGTTCATTTTTGCTACTGGAGCGAACGTCTCCTGGTAATCTACTCCATATGTCTGAGTAAAGCCTTTGGCAACTAGTCGGGCTTTGTATCTCTCGATAGTGCCGTTGCTGTTGTATTTGGTCTTGTAGACCCATTTACATCCTACGGGTTTCTTCCCGCTGGGTAGTGGGATTATGTCCCAAGTCTCATTCTTTTCCAAGGCTAGGAGTTCTTCATTCATCGCCTTTCTCCATTTAGGGTCGAGTTGGGCTTCTTGATAGGTCTTTGGCTCATCTGTTTCATCAATTTTTCCCAAGTATGCCCTGTGTTTGTTAGAGATTTTATCATAAGATAGGAAATTTTGGATAGGGTATAAAACCTGATGAGACACGTAGTCTTTTAATCTTGCTGGGGGATGAGTTTGCCTTGTTGATCTTCTTACGATTACTGCTTCATCAGTGACAACTGCCTCATCAGTTGCTCCCCCTGAGGTAGTTGTCTCAGGCGTGGTTGATGTGTTATCCTGTTCCTGTCTTATGATATCGGAGGAAATAATACTGTTAGGTAGCGGAAGTGTTTTGTGGTGGTTATGGTTGTCGGAGTCCTTTGGGTAATAGGATTCTAGTTCTAAGAATTGTACATCGCGTGAGATGTAGAGTTTATGGTTTGTTGGGTCGTAGCATTTATACCCCTTTTTTTCAGCGGAATACCCCAAGAATAGGGTTTTGACTGCGGTTTTGTCCAATTTATCAATTTTTGGAATGTGTACGTAGCATGTACATCCAAAGACTCGTATGTGATCAAGATTAATTTTCCTACCCTTGAGAATTTCTATAGGGCTTTTCAGATGCAATTTTACGCTGGGTAATCGATTGATAAGGTATGTTGCTGTAAGTATTGCGTCTGACCAGTACCGTTTGGGTACGTTATTTTGGAGGAGGAGAGCCCTAGTCATTTCAAGAAGGTGTCGGTTTTTGCGTTCTGAGACACCATTTTGTTGTGGGGTGTGGATACAGGTGGTTTGATGTCGTATACCGTTTTGTTTAAAGAACTCAAAAAAGGTGTTGTTAGTATATTCGGTTCCATTGTCAGACCTAAAGATTTTTATGGTTGTTTCAAATTGAGTTTCGACTAACTTATTGAATTCTTGAAAACGACTGAAGACTTCACTTTTTGATTTTAAAAGATATAACCAGGTGGTGCGAGAGAAATCATCAATAAAGGTAACAAAATATTTGAATTTATTATACGAGTCAACTGGGGCAGGCCCCCAAACATCAGAATGGATTAATTCAAAACATCGTTTTGTCGTACTACTAGATAGTGGAAAAGGTAACCTGGTTTGTTTTGAGAGTTTGCAGACTGAGCAACTGCTAGAGTCTGAATTACAACCAAGTAATTTGTTTAGGATTTTGTCAGAGGGATGACCGAATCTCCAATGAAGTAATTTGTCCTTTTGTACTGTACTGGAGGTGGCCAGACATGTTTTGTCGGTATCTTCTAAGTAGTACAGACCGTTTCTAAATTTCCCTTCACCAATCTTCCTCCCGGTGACCCGATCCTGAAAAATTACTTTGTCAGGTGAAAATGTAACATTGCAGTTCAGGTCTTTGGTTATTTTACTGACGGATAGGAGATTGGAGTTAAAATTGGGGAGACAAAGTACGTTGTTAATGGTTTTTGTGAAGAGTGTGGTTGACCCTGTGCCAAAAATTGGAACTTTATTTCCATTGGCTACCGTCACGTGTTGTGGTTTTTCTAATTTAGTGAGACTGTGTAGATTTTTTGTGTTATAAGTCATGTGGTCAGAGGCACCAGAGTCTATTATCCAGTGTTCTAAGTTGTGACAAAAGTTTGCAGATTTAGAAAAATAATTGACAGTATTGCAATTAGATGAACCTGGGGTATCGCGTAAAAATTCTCCGAATTGTTTGAGCAGTGCAGCCATCTGTGCGTTGTTGTCTGGGGACAGGTCTGCCCTAATGGATCCGGATCGGTCTATTTCTTCCATTTGGTCGGGTCGGTACCCACTGCCCGAACCGGGTCCATGTATATTATTTGCCCTGCGGTCTGGGTCGGGTCCTGACCCGTGACCCGCGCCAATAAAACCCTCGGTATAAAAGGGTGAGCGTTTCGCGGAGCCTCCTCGCTCGTCACTCTTCGCGCAGCTCCCTCGCTCGTTCTGGAACTTTCTCTGGTTCTGTCGGAGGTGAGGGTGCAGATTCCAGCACCGATCATGGGTGTGTCCTTCCTTTCGGCAGTGGCTGCATCTCACCTGCTCGCCTGGTTGTCCGCGGTGTCTTCCCCCTTCCTTAGGGTTAGGGTTTCGGAGGAAGCCGCGGGTCGCCATGGCTAGTGCTTCCCCCTTTTCATCTCTGGTACTCATGACTCGTCGCCTGGTTTCTTCTCTTTGAACTATGGCTGAGACGGTGGCAAAAGTTGGCTTTTCTGTCGACATCAAGATCTGAGCTCGGAATGCTTCGTAGCTTGAGTCGAGAGCCGTCAAGAAGTGGTAAACCATATCTTGCTCAGCCCGTTCTTGGAGTTCCTTCAGGTCAGTGGTCATCGGTCTCAAGGTTTCAAGTTCTTTGAACTTCGATTTTAAAAACCCGGTTAGCTCCGGTACTGATCTGTCCCCCTGTTTTGCTTGGGAGATCTCTCGTTTAAGTTCAAAGACTTGTGCAAAATTGTTTTGTTCACAATAGTTGCTCCGGATTTCTTCCCAGAGTTCCTGTCCTGTTTCACAAAAACAAAAAATTTCACTGAGTTTTGGGTCTATTGAGTTTGTTATCCAGGTCATTACCTGGCTGTCCATGATGTCCCATTCTTCTGAGTTTCGGTCCGGTCTTGGCTTACTGCCATCCACGAAGCCCAGTCTGCCCCTTCCTTTCAGGCTCACTCGAGCCGCCCTGGCCCACGGTATATAGTTGTGGCCAGTGAGCAGGATGGAGGTTAGTCTGGGGTTGGTGTCATGGTGGTGAAGCTGGCCGGAGGTTGATGGTTCTGCCATTTGTGTTGGTTCTCAGAATCACTGCTCTGATACCATGTAGAAATGATGAACCTGTTTGGTTCTGATCTTTGGGAAGTGATGAGCTTCAGAGATGATGAACCTTTTTGGTTCTGATCTGTTATTGAAGATAAAATTATGTTTGTTTACAATGAGGGATGATGTATATATACAAGTGATTCTAACGGTTGCCTATGATCTCCTATGAATCCAACGGATGCCTACTTGTAGCCTGAAATCGTTTTTTACCAGAAATGGTTAGACATCTACTGTGTTTGGGAAAGTCTCTGTTCTGCTTCCCTCTTTTGCCTATGATGAAGATTTTCTTCTGAGGCTGCAGCTTTTCTTTCTTCAACAGAACTCGATCTTGAATGGTTATGGAGATGGGTTTGCTGCTCCAGATGTGATGCTTCGTGGAAGAAGGGGTTCTTCGTCAATGGGCAGCAGGGGAGACCTACTGTTGATCTGTCACCAAAACCTTATTGGAAGAAGGGGTCTCTCTACTTCTGCATTTTCTCTCTGCTTTGTCTATTGTTGTTCTCTCAGAACAAGAACCAAGAATGACAAAACTAATTTGAACCAGGCATTTTTGCCTTCCTAAAATACCAAAGGTAAACCAAGCCGAAAAAAATAATAACAAAGGAATATGTGCAACTTTAATCAGAAATTGATGCCATAATTTTACACGATAAAAATCAGCAATTGTGGAATCAAAAGAAAATCGCCGGCGAGATTCCCCCTTTCCCTTCCCTGTTCTACTATCTTGCTCTATACCTCATAACGACGGTGAGAGCTCGACGTAGTTAAGATAATGTGTATGTGGGTATAAGGATAAATAGGATTAGACTTGCCCAAACTCCTCGAATTTCTGTACAATTGATTGGAAAAAGGTTTTTTTTTTCTAAACTTACCCTATTTTACTGAAATAAATTTATATTTATGAAATTAAATGTTTACCCTTCAACTTATTTTTCCTTTTATGTTTTTTATTTTTTTACTTCTTTATCGTTTTCTTCTACATTTTCTTCCTCATTTTCTTCTTCATCTTCTTACTTCTTCATGCAATAGCAAAATATTTATTTATTTTCTTCTTCATGTTCATCAATTTTCTAAGAATATTTTTTTTATGAAAATGAGTTTTGCCTATTTTTACATATCTGAATCATATCGAGCCACAAACCAGATCTTAAAAAATAGCTTTTCGGCGTTTTACCCTTTTTAATCTTTTGACGTTTTATTTTTGGAGTGTCATTCATGGGAGTGCACTAGCGTCGTGTACTAATCGTGTAGATTATACGATGAGCATACTGGCATTGTGTAACCATCGTGTAGTCTACACGATGGGTACACTGGCATTTTGTAGCCATCGTATAGCGTACACAACGGGTACATTAGCAACGCGTAGCCATCATGTAGTATACACATAATTTACACGATGAGTACACTAGCGTCGCGTAGTCATCGTGTAAACTACATCATGACTACACTAGTATGGTGTAGTCTACATGATGAGTACACTAGCGTCGTGTAGTCATCGTGTAGGCTAAACGATGACTACACTAGGGTCGTGTAGACTACGTATAAACTACATGATGAGTACACTGGCATCATGTAGAACTACACGATGAGTACACTGGCATGAAGACTACACGATGAGTACGCTAGCATCGTGTAGTCATCGTGTAAACTACACGATAACAACACTGATGTCGTGCAGACTACGTGTATAGTTACGATGGCTACACTGGCATCTTGTAGCCATCGTGTAGTCTACACGATGAGTACACTAGCGTCGTGTAGTCTACACGACGAGTACATTAGCGTTGTGTAACCATCGTGTAGACTACACGAGGGCTACAACACGATGGCTACACTGACATTTTGTAGCCATCGTGTAGTCTACACGATAAGTACATTAGCGTCGTGTAGACTACATGATGACTACACTAGTGTCATGTAGACTACGTGTATAATACATGATGGCTACATGATAGGTACACGACGCTAGTGTACTCTCATGAATGACATTCCAAAAATAAAACGTTGAAAGATTAAAAAAAGTAAAACGTCGAAAAAGAACTAGAAGAAGGAATTGCTGGCCAAAAATGGGTAAAACCCCATTTTCAAATCTGGTTCGTGGCTAGATATGGTTCAGATCTATAAAAATAGGCAAAAACCCATTTTTAAAAAAATAAAAATAAATAAATATTCTTAGAAAATTCATGAACGTGAAGAAGAAAATAAATAAATATTTTACTGTGTCATGAAGAAGTAAGGAGATGAAGAAGAAGACGTAGAAGAAAACGAATAAGAAGTGAAAAAAATGAAAAACAAAGAAGGAGAAATGAGGTGAATGGTAAAAATGTGACTTCAGAAATATATTTTGAGTGGAATGTGAGTCAAAGACTAGAGAAACAAAAATTAATGTTTGAGTTAATTTTTGTAAAATAATTAATTTAGGAATCCAATTTAACAAAAAACTCATTGGGAAACTATGGAGTTAAGGAACATAATGTCAGGGATAGATTTTTTTTTAATCAAAACACATGTTTAATGGGGAAGGGCAGATTTATCCAACTTAACAGTTGGTGTATTAGATGAGTGTAATTAGACAGGTGTATTAGATGACTCATGAAAATTGACTTAACGGTTATTTGATGAGTGTATTAGATGGGTGTAATTGACAACTCATGAAAGTTGAAAGAAAAATTAAGAACATTTTATAATTAAAGATATTTACTTAAAAATTAATTAAAGTTGAAGGGTGTATGTGAAATTAATTTTTTAATAGTTAAAAAAATTGGCTCCAAAGCTCAGCTCACTGCCCGTCTATTCGACTTTTTTTTTTATTCTTTCTTTTGACCTTTTTCTCTTTTACGTTGGCTTTGATTTTCTTTTTTCTAATTTGTAGCCACCTCCTTTGCCGCCTTTGTTAATTTTTTATCTAATTATAATGTAAATGAATTTAAAATACAGAGCTTTAAATACAACGTTTCTCCCATTAATAATTGATTTTTAGCACATTCACTTCATATTTATAATGCAAATATTAAGGACGAGACTAGAAATTTTAAATTTTTGTAAAGGGAGACAAACGTAACGACAATAATAACAAAAGAAAAATAATTTTGTTTATATAAAATCTTGGAAACAATTTTACGGGTAAACATAAATAGAAACCTAATTAATACCATGCTTATGAAAAATTATATATAAAACATATTATAATGGTTAGATTTAAAGACTTACTTAATATATTTCATCCTCTTATATTATCTGTGTCAAATTTTTATGCTTATTTGACCGAAAATATTTTAGTTTTATTCACACCTTTGTGGTGCAAGATATACACATTCATTATATAGTTCAAAATTTAGGATTTATGATTATATGATTTATACATATTAAATAAATAATTTTGAGGGGGCAAATACATCATTTTTTAACTAAACACTTATTAGAGTGTAACGAAAAAAATTTGAAATTATTTTCTTATGCATAGTGTGGTATCGTCCCTGAGATGAGTGGAGAATGGATGATCGATTACTCTCATCCAACAAGCCGAATTCAATTATAGAAGATTGATTGAATTCGATGGACCAATCAACACTACTCAGACAGCAGAATTACACTCTCTCTCCTCACCTACTACTCTCCTCTCCATTCTACACTCCTAACCAAGACGAAAAGTACTCTTGCTAATAATTATTTAGTGAACATTTTAGTCTCTTGCATTGTCATATATCACTACAAAAATGCTTTAATGTGTATTGTTACATCTTATTGGCAAACATCCCAAAAATTAACGAGAGTTAAGCCTCGGAGAACACCGGGTACATGGCCTTGGCAATTACCGAGACCATGGTCTCAGTACCGAGGAGCAAGCCTAAGTAACCCCCGAGGGCATGACCTCGGGGAATACCAAGGGAAACCTTAGTAGCCCCAAGGTGTCGTCCTTAGGGCACTAAGGACACACCTTGCCCCCCCAATGCCTTGTCTTAGGGTTAAACCAATGCCCTCAATGACCCGAGGACAACGTCTCGAGGGGAATGAGAACACATCTCAGTCCCCAGAGGCCCTATCTTGGGGCTTGGTTCCCTCGAGGCTTTGTCCTTGGGGTATGCTGAGGCTACTCAGTAACCACTGATGATGAGTCTTTGAAGTTATTGACTCTGCGTCTCGGAGGATATTAAGCGTGATCCAACAAACTTAATTTACGAAGACGTACCAAGCGTTCAACGAAGAATAAGAGTATGTTCTTAACCAAGCAAATTTGATATTTTCACTAAGTCTCGAGAGAGGGAGTCTCTGTACAGAGGAACTCTAATGAGGGAGACGTCCCGCCTCAATGGCTCCTAAATAATCAACAGCTATTGATGGGGCAGAATAAGGTCAAAATTGATATGCATGGGATGAAATAATTCTTGTCTCCATCAGTCTTGTTTATCAATTTACTTTGATTTAGTGTGCAAAATATGAACAAACTGAAACAACACATTCAATCAGCTTTTAAAAGAATTAAACAAAACCAAACTAAAGTTAGTATGTAAATCACTCATAAATGATTGTTCTGATTGGTTTTGAGTTGAATAGTTGTCTAAACACTCCTAAAGAGAATAGAGAGAGGAGGTCCGGAGGATTTGGCATTATGTTTATCTATAATATATTAAAATCTATATGTAAGGAATGAATTTTTTGAACAATATCCATCTTCATTTTTACTAATTAATAATTATCTTTAAAAAGTACACTTAGCGTACTTTTATTTGTCCATCAAATAAATATGTGTCAAATGTATCAATTGGAAAGTGAGTTTTGAAATGTAATTTTTGAAATGAGAATTGAAAAATGATTTTTAAAATATAATAGAATGAAAATTGATTTTTGAAATATAGTATTTATTTACGTAATAACTCTTTCATTCGTGTGTTTCTACAATGAGTTCATGCATTTATCTTGATTTATTTACTATTCTTTATATATTAAAGATGATTAAAAGAATAAATTAGACAAAAAATATTATATATAAAAAAGTGACGATACAATAAGATATTTTTTCATATAATTATATTATAAATATACAGATTTTAATTCATGAATGATAATAATTTTAATTAAAAATAATATGTACACGTAAATATGATTTAGTTAGAAGTAAAGGAGTGATTTATAATAAATTGGGATGTAGCTAAAATGGTAGAGCACTTGCTGCGAGAGGTAAGGGTCCCGTACCCCGCATCTCCACCAATCTTAGCTATATCCCATTTGTTTTGGACCCTGTAATTGTACTTTGGGCAAGCCTTGGGCTAATTAGTCCATTTGTTAGCCAATATCATATCTCATCAATTGGTCCAGCCTTGGGCTAATTAGTCCCTTTTCTAGCCCAACATAATTTACGTGTATAATTATATTTTATTTATTTTTCCCGTTCAAACCACATATTTTAGTTAGTTTTCTTTTGTTCTTTCACTGTAAACGATTTTTTCTGGTATGAAGAATCATTTACAAATAAATAATGAAGATAAAAATATAAAGATAAATGAGAGAATAAAGTCATTATCATTTATGCGAAAATCCTTAAAGAGAAACAAAATCATGGGAAGATCATTGATATTCATTATTGTAAAGGATTTTACATAATTTGTCGATGAGAGAAGAGGGAAAGGCAATGTTTTTCGTTGCTTGGGTTGCCTCATTTTTCTCTTTTTCTATGAGCATGTACTTATATGCCTTATAATAATAAGAATAATAAAAGGGATGATCACATCCCCTATGCTTTCGACTGATAAGGTTGCTTTTAGGCGTGAACTCCTTTACTCTACTCATTCCTTCCAACTGTTTTGTCCTCAACAACTTAATCAGTCATAACCACTTGGTGGTTCCTTGTGGTTCGGGTCAATCAATCGCAACCACTTGGCTGTCAATCTAAACCCTCCTTTTTGTTATGATGTTTTGTCCTGTCCAGGAGGTAGTGATTCCCCGTTCTCGAGGTATCGGTTCCAGTTCTAGAAGCGATGATTCCCCGTTCTTGAGATATTATTTTTTCTCGTTCTGGGAGTGATGGTCCCCCATTTTGGAAGCAATAGTTCCCCATTCTTCATTGCTTGGGTTGCCTCATTTTTCTCTTTTTCTATGAGTATGTATTTATAGGCCTTACAATAATATGAATAATAAAAAAAGATGATCACATCCCCTATGCTTTCGGCTGATAGGATTGCTTTCAAGCATGAACTCCTTTATTCTACTCAATTCTTTTAGCTGTTTTGTCTTTAACAACTCAATCAGTCATAGCCACTTGGTGGTTCCTTGTGGTTTGGGCCAGTCAATAACAACCACTTGACTATCAGTATGAACCCTCCTTTCCGTTTTGATGTTTTGTCTTGTCCAGGGGGTAATGATTCTCCGTTCTTGAGATATCGATTCCCTTTCTAAAAGCGATGATCTCCAGTTCTCGAGATGTCAGTTCCCGTTCTGGGAGTGATGGTCTCTCGTTCTGGAAGCGATAGTTTTCCGTTCCAGAAGCGATAGTCACCCGTTCTGGAAACGATAGTTCCACGTTCTAGAAGCGATAGACACTCGTTCCAGAAGTGATAGTCATCCCGTTCTAGAAATGATAGTCACGCGTTCTAGAAGCATAGTCACCCGTTCCAAAAATGATAGGTTCATCGCTTCAGCATTCTTTCCATACACGTGTCTTGGGTGGTTTTTTTCGGTTCACTTACCAAATCAAAATAAGATGTTTAAAAATGTAATGTATTAATCGAGCTTGTAAACAAAGAAACAGAATCGAATGCTTTTTCCAATAGCCCATTGGAAATATTGGCTTTTTATATGTTTCCCATTTAATTACATATTTTTCCTTTGCAATATCTTAATTAGTTCATTTGTTGTTAATTGCCTCGTCGATCTCATGTGGCCACTTGGGATGATGACATATATAATGGTCAACATTTAATTCACATGAACGACCTATTTTCATATCTTTTTAAATTCTCCATGAATATTCTTTGCCAAAATTATGATAAATGATATGTAGCATCATAAATTAACTTCAACACTGTTATAAACTTGTAGTATATATAATAACTACATTTAAAATTATAATGTAAAAAATTTGGTCTACATTGTGAGATGTATATAAGCATATACTACGCTACATATATAATAAATTCATATCAATATTGAGTACCGCCTGACAATTGAAAAGAATTATTAAATTTAATGACAAGTAGTAACACCTAGCTTATTCACTTTTCAGAAGTTTGTGAATTGACATTGGAAGAAAACGTATTGAACAAATTAAGAGAATTTGGTAGAAAATCGACACGCCCTCGCTTAAATTTGCTTGATTAAGAAAGATTAAATAGTTGAAATGAAGGATTAATGGTTGATCCTTTTTGGTTTATGAGTCGCTTTTATTCGAATAACTTGCTTGGAGTCTTAGGGTTCTTGGTAGAGCCAGCCACACAAAAGTTCTCATCCCTCTTCCCTGTGTTTGATTTGTTAGTCCCACCTAAATGCCCACGCGCATATAGTGTTGTTTAAGTAATCATGTTTTGGTTGATTTTTACAGTACATTTTTAGTACATATGGATTGTACTAAACCAGCCTAGCTAAGCCTTGTTTTTTTTTTCGGTCATACTTAATTATTATCTAGGATTTATATTTGATGCTAATGATGATAGGATTAGTAATCGTGATTTTTTTGTCAAATATTAAAAACGATGTTTTTTAGGATTGTTATAATTATTT
Organism: Datisca glomerata; assembly: GCA_003255025.1. Classification (NCBI taxonomy): domain Eukaryota; kingdom Viridiplantae; phylum Streptophyta; class Magnoliopsida; order Cucurbitales; family Datiscaceae; genus Datisca; species Datisca glomerata. The sequence continues at coordinate 141,490 of QANY01006236.1, forward strand.
TCATATTAATTAAAGGATACTTGATAAGATGTGCCAGTTTTTCATTTTGTGGTTTTAAATTATCATAGTTTTCTTAACTAAACCACAACAAAAAAAATCAAATTAATATTAGAGAAACAAAATAATCATGTGCACTAGGTATAACTTGAATTGAGCTACTCCTCTGGTGATTTCATGAAGATACTAGAATAGGAAATCTTTGTACGACGATTCAATAACTCAAATATTGCGGTACGTATTCATATTATCAATCTCATTGTATAGCATGAATTAACTTGGTGTGTAAAGAATATACTTTTTCTCGTCGTTGATCGTTGATCGTTGATCGTTGATACATAATAATCACTTGGTATTAAATTAAGTGATACAAAAGGTAACTTATAACTTCACCAGTTAGATAAAATGGAGCAGGAACACAACAATTCATTGGTAATACTATTTAATTGCATGTATCGTTTTATATACACATTTCAAGCATTAAGTATATCTGGATGTGAGATTTCCGTAACTTGATAACTTCCATATTGTACCTATACTACTTTACATCTTATATTTGAATACATACACATGCAGATGTATATAAATGTTGCACTAAAATAAAAATACACATATATGCGGAGAATATTAACTAGTAAATAAATTTATACAAACATTTATGTGACTGACCGAAGCTAGCTAGGGTACGTGAGGACTAGGAGCACGTGATTAATTAAAAATGGAGAAATGAACGTATTTCAAACATGGTAAAGTTACATTATTACTCAAAGTGTTGATCCCAAAGTCAAAAGATGAAGAGTTGAGCTTTCGACATCAATAAATAAATAAATATATATATATGTAGATAGATAGATATACTCGTGAGTAATTAGTTAATATGAAATAACGACTAAGGCTTTCCAAACAATAATGTAAGTCTATAATTAAGTTCCAATTTTGCAAATAACTCATCATTTTAATTTTTTAATAATTAAAATATCTTATCTAACTCCAAATTAGAAACAAATTTAGTTTAGGACCACTTAAATTAATATTAGGAAAAATTAGAGATTTAGTCCACTTTAATACTTACTTTTGTGAAATGATCTTTTTTTGTCATTTTGTAGAAATGACCGAAATAATAGAATATTCTATTAGGTGGTTACGATGCTTTTGTTATTTTACTATTATACCTTCAATATAACATTTTTTTGTTTCAGGTTCCACTTTCTTTTCTTCACAGCTTCCTTCGTTTTACTGTATTTTTCGCATATTACTTCTTTTACAAGTTTCTTAGATTTCAATCAGAATCGAAGATTTTAATCTTTTCTGCTTAGCATATTCTTCTTCAATTCGTTTGTAACATAAATAGCGTGATATATTTTTGGTTGATTTTAGGTTCTTTTCGCGGCCAAAATTGTTTGATTTGGGTTCCTCTTTTACGGCATCATTGTAAAATTGTTCAAGAATATGGGTTTACGTGTCATATCTAATTGTAGATTTTAGAAATTTTTTTCTTGTTGAATCTTACTTCCTTTTTATGTAACAATTCTCTTCCTCCATCTATTTTTGATTTTCGAACGAGGGGAATGTAGAAGAAGTAGGGGGCCGAGCTTGGGTGTTGGCAGATGTATGGTACCGGATGGTATATAAAAATATACTATATTTATACTACGAGAAATTAATAATATATAAAAATATATTATAGATATACTACGATATACTGATAGTTTGTAAAAATACACTACATATATACTATGATATATTAATAATATATTATAAAATATACTACGATAAATATGCATAATACAATATATTATATATACCATAAAATATATATCTATAAACTACGTAACATTTTACGTTGGGGTTGTTAGAAAATAAGATGGTTTTCGTCCATTATTAGTGAGGGCAATCTCGTCTATTTATAATATTTTTTAGATTTTAAAGATATGCTATTATAAAATTCAGCCATTCTTTTTTTCATATAGTGACATATTTAATTAATTGAGTCTAAATACTAGTTAATAATAGTCCAAAAAACAATCGCTAATAATGGCGCACGTCATAGTGAAAACTGTGATTATAAATTAGAGTTGATCAAGGGTACATTGATTTGTGAGATATATGTATGAATTATTTTGTTAAAGATGAATTTATAGTCAAGTAATTGAAGAAAAAATCGGAGTTCGAGTCGAAATCTTTTTTAGTGGTTTGAGTAATAGTACAATTGATAGCTACACATTTCTTCCCAAGTCGTTAAAAAATAGTAATAAACTAATTTTGTTCACATCGGGGGTTTGTGCACACTTTTTTTTTTCTTGCAGTTCACTCTATTAAAGAGACATCTGTTTCGTGATTTGAAAATTAAGTTTTTAGCATATAAAAAAAAACACTTGTTGTAAATAAATTTTTTTATACCAGTGTGTTTTGAACGTGACGGTTAACAATTGTTTATTATAAATATTGTGACAACTCGTTTATCATTTAGCAACAGTTTCCAAAATCAAATGAAAACAAAATGTGTGTATAGAAAACAGATAAACGAAGTTCAAATAAGCAACCAAAAGATTGGCATAAGTTTTCTTTTGTTAGTTATTGATAGATAATTGTCAATTTAAATAGTAAAATATTAATTCCAAAAGAAAGTTTTGGCCCCTAAAACTGATATGAGGAGAGTTTTCATCACTAACTAATAACGTGGTTTAATTTGTTATGTTTATTTAGTTTTTGTGTTAATACACAGGTTAACACAAATTTTTCATTCACAATTAATAAATGGTTACGTTTGTGTAGACTCACTTGACGAAGTTAAAACTTTTACGTAATCATTAATATAATTTCAATATCAAAATTGCAATGATGAAAAAACCATGTACCATACTAGAGAAATTTCCTCCTCTATTTCCCCATTTATTTTCATCCGCTACAACGAAAAATTATTATATATATCAGTTATAACGTGATATTTGACTCATTTAATATAATTATGATATGATAATTCAGATCTTATTTAATAAAAATTGAAAAAATAAATTTATCTTAAATTTATTTTTATTTTAAAATTAAAATACATCTTAACCATTCATTTTTTAATCCGGCTGACACGATTGATGACCTTCGGTATCTATAATTTCTCCTCTACAACAGTCAGACATGTCGTTTTAATCATTTTTAGTGTTGAAATTCTGAATAGAAATTATTAAATATCACATAAGAAAACGACATGATCCAAACATCTCAACTGCAAATGCAAAATCAACTAATGAGTTGAATTAAAAAAAAAATCAATATTAATAAAAATGTCGTAAAATTAGTTTGAATAAATTTGACTGTTCTACCAATCAGACTAGTACATACCTACCCTCTCTCACATATTCTAATCTACATTGACGCCATTTTAATTACATGAGGATATAATTATAGCTTAATTAGGTGTTGTTGATAGTTAGCTATTTATGTTTTTATTAATACTAGTCAATACAACGTTGAGATGGTACTTGCCATATGGTGATTCAATATGGGATTCTACATCTTGGAATCAGGCTAATTTTCAGAGTAGCTTTGTGATAATGGAGCCACCGCGTGTAATAGAATCATTTATTTTTATCTATGATTATTGTTTATCATATTATGTTCATGTGAATTAAAAAAATATATTTATCATCATATTAATTATTTTTAACTTTTGTGAATAACTTAAGACAATATTATTATTATTATTATTATTGTTATTACTATTATTATTATTATTATTATTTGTTGGTATATTTGTATTCAACGAAGTTGGTAAAATATCATGTATATTTTTGGAAAAATAAATTAAGAGTACATACTAGAAACTTGTTCTCAAAATTAAAAGAAAAAGATGACGTGGAATTGAATAATTTATTTTAAGCTTGATCTTCTTTTTTTGTAGTACAAATTTAAGTTTTGTTTATAAATATTTTCTAACTATAATTATGTATCATATAATAATTATACTAACATATATAAAATGTAGCATAATTAAAGTTTCTAAAAGAGTGTTATAATTGAATTATATTTTAGCTTATATTATTTAAATTTCATAGAGTGCTCAATTTTCCTCAACATCAAAACAAATTAATAAAAAGCTAAAGAATTTCCCATAGCTTTTAAATAATTTGTTATAATTCATTCAACATTATCAAATTAAATTAGATTACTAATGATTTTTTTGTTGCCATTATAGTGTGTTTTGTAAATACTAAACTTGTCATTATATAGTATTTTTCTTTTTCTCAACATATATATAGTTATTTTTTATTTTCTCGTAAGAGAGAGATTTTGCAGGAATCAAATTCCGGATCACATGGATATATAACCTCACTATATATGACTAGTTGGGCTAATAATACTGGTCCATATAGCTTGTTAATTTATTTCAATATGAATTAATATTTTATATTACATAATAAGTGATGATCACTTACAATAAGAAAATAGTTATATCACGACGGCTTTTTTGGTCTTTTGCGACGGTTTTCAACCATCACGATAGCTATTTCGACGGTTTATAAACCGACGGGAATGCCGTCGTCGTAAAAACTATTGCGACGGTTTTTGCAACCGTCGGAGAACATTGCTAAAAGATATCTATCGCGACGGTTTTATAATTGTCGCTATAGACCACCTACGGCGATGGTTAGACCGAACCGTCGCAATATATGCATGTTCTTCGAACCGCCGCAAATTCATCATGTATTTTTAAATATATCAATAGTTATACAAAACCGTCAGTATTGTTACCATATTTTAAAAAAAAAAATCTTAAGCCCATTTCACCAACTTCTCTTCATCTCATATATCTCAAGCCTCCCATTTTAACTCATATTTTCCTCGCTCTCTTTGCTCTCTTTGGCTCTCTTTTTCACTGGTTCTCTCTCCAAATTAAGCGATAGATTTACATCCTACTTATAACCAACCACCCAAATGCTATATGGCATCAACCTTTTCTCTAATCGACTTTTTTTATTTGAAAATTACAATTTCATCACTCTCCAATCTTTTTGTAATTCAGTTCTTCTAGGATGAGCTGTTGAAAGTTGTTTTCATTGAGAACAAGTATTTTGGTACCCATATAATACTACCAAGAATCTTTTAATAAAAAAGAAGTCATTTCTTTGTTTGTATAGAGTATTTCTTAAGCGTTCATTCTCTTGCAAAATCAATAATGCCTTACTACAGGTCTTTCCGTTTCATGCATGATTCATGTTAGCTAAAACTAGCTAGTAATTTTCATGGATTATCACAATTAATCCCTATAAAAGCCATTAGAACAAGCAAAATGATCAATGAAGAAATATAAATGTATAATTAATTGAAGCCAAATATTTTATATATCACAATCACACACTACCCAAAAAACGTGACATTTTTACAAATATATTGCATGCAAGATAGCCAAGAAAACCAGAAAACTACAAACCCATAAGAGAACACCAACTTTGATTCTATCAACAACCATTTCAGAACATTACTTAGCAAAAACAAGTTATTAATCAATCCAAATACTTGATTTATAACAATCACTCATTACCCACAAACCTGAATTGTTCTGTGAAATTCTTGCAAAAGTAAGATTGCAGCCTAAAAAAGTACAACATCATTCCGGAATGCTGGAAGTTAAAACAAGAAAACACCAATGTCAGCTACACATTTCAGTCATGCGGTTCCAAAGTCAAGATTACACAAGCTTTGAACTCCATTAATTGCTGTTCATCGCGGCGCGTGCGCGACGGAAACGTGGCGGCGCATGACCTTTTAAAAAATTAAATTTTTAATAAAAAATAATTTTTTTAATAAAACAAAACTTGTGCGATGCCAGGATAACCAAATAAAAACTTTTATTGAAAACTCTTTTTCAATCAGTCAGTATCCATTATATATTTATAAGTTAAATCTACAACATACAATGATAGGAATCATATACCTCTTATAGTCTATATCAAGTGTCCTTGCAAAAATCGATTAATCATCCGTTCCCATGAAATTGTTCCAACGATCATTAGACTCCGAGATCCACACCAAAATTTTCCAAGTTAATCCTCAAAGCACTAGGATGTGTGTGGGCACACAGAATATTACAAGACATTTTTTCTGCCTCTAGATGTTCTCAACATATGAGATATAAAGATTTACTGAGAATGACTTTAGTGAGACGATTCTCTAAAAGAACGTGATGATTATTCTTTTAGAGATTTGATTAACGTTTAATCACAGAATAAAATCTTTCTGACACCAATCGTATTCTCAATTCAACTCTTAAATGACGAACTGATGATCTATCAATTGATTCTTTCATCTTTGTTCAACAACCCAGACCATTAGAATAATATCTGTATATATTCTAGATAATAGCGTAACAGATTAAATAATATTTTATTATAAAATTATCAATTGCAGGGGGACTCACAGCAATTGTGCACAAATATAGTGCCACATGGCACGCAAATGTGCCGTGAGCCAGTACAGTACCTCACGTCACCACTGTGGTGCCATGTGGCACTGCAGTGTTGCACATTCACTATTGTCGTGCCACGTGGCACCACAGCAGCCATGTCAAGCTCTGTTATCCTATCAGTGATTGACATGTGGTAATTACTGTGAATTAAATATTTATTTTAATCAGATAATTATCTAGATATCAGTTAATTCAAAATTAATATATATAATTATTCTTATCAACTAACTTATCTGTTATTTCACAAATAACATATTTAGTTGATTTAAATTATTATCTAATAATAATTTAATTATCTAATTTTATAAATTATATATTATGTCCTAATTATCGATAATTAAAAATATTGATAATTATATATATATATATATATATATATATATTCAAACAAATTATATTTAAATATATAAATAATTTAATTAATTAATCACACATAATTATTTCATAATTACATACTTGCCCCAAAATAAAAATTTCTTCTGCAAGTTAGTCATTTTCTCATGTCATAAAATATTCACACCCTAGACAGCGTAGTGTAGAGGTGACTTGGGGACCATAGACCTATAATCCTAAGCTCCAATAAACTAAATTATTATTATTAGATCAATGATTCAGATCTATTATCCACATCAATGATTCAGATCTAGATCACACGTATTCATAATGCTTAGTGAACCGTACTAGCAACCATTCATTAAAGATTTCATACTTTAATATGTTGCTGACAATTTTATTCATTATTTATGATCTTAATCCTCTCGTACTAATAGAAGATCATAGTCTCATTAAAAAATATGGAATTTTCAGATATTTATATAAGTGATTAAATAATAATTTAAAAGAACATTTATAAGAAAAATTTAATCCTATTTAAATTTCATATCAAAATGTCAATACACATGCTTTGAGGGCATAACCCCCAACAATCTCTCACTTGATCTAAAGCAAAAGTGGCACCTCTCTTAATCCATTGTCACGCACGTAACCCTAAAATGACTTCGCAGGAAGTGTTTTTGTAAAAGGATCAGCCAGGTTCTGTTTCGATGCTATCTTTATAACAGTCACATCCCATTGATGCATGATCTCTCTTGCAAGATGATATTTCATTTATATGTGTTTGCCCCTCTTGTGACTTCTCGGTTCCTTGAAATTTGCTACCACCCCACTGTCATCACAGTACAAGATCAATGGCTTGTCCATATCTGGAACTACTTCCAGATCAGAATAAAACTTTCTGAGCCATACCGCATTTTTCGCAGCTTCACAAGTTGCTATATATTCAGCTTCCATAGAAGCATCTGCAATGCTAAATTGTTTAATACTTTTTCATATTACAGCTCTTCCACCTAGAGTGAATATTTATTCATATGTCGACTTTCGACTGTCTCTGTCTGATTGAAAATCAGAATCAGTATATCAGTGGGGTTTAAGTCTCCACCTGAATAAATAAACATATAGTTTTTCATTCTCCTAAGATACTTGAGAGTGTAGTTTACTGCAATCCAGTGTTCCGAGCCGGGATTCGATTGATAATGACTGACAATTCCCCATAACAGATATCTGGTCTCGTACACAACATGATATACATGAGACTTCCAACTGTTGAAGCATATGGAACCTTTCTCATATCTTCTTTCTCCTTAGGTGTCTTAGGACATTGTTCCTTAGCGAGGACAATTCCATGCCTGTTCGGTTGTTGACATGTCTTGGAATTCTCCATAGAGAATCTCTCCAGCACCTTATCAATATAAGATACATGAGAAAGTGTCAAAAACTTATTCTTTTTATCTCTTAGGATTTGGATGCCTAGAACATAGCTCGCTTCTCTCAAATCTTTCATTTGAAATTTTTCAGCTAACCACTTCTTTACCTTTGACAAAGTTTCTACATCATTTTCAATGAGTAAAATATCATCAACATAATGAACTAAGAAAATCACTATCTTATCTTTCGTGTATTTATAAATACATGCTTTATCAACATTTTGCTCGAAACCATAAGACTTTATAATCTCATCAAAGGTAAGATTCCATGATCTAGATGTTTGCTTTAATCCATAAATGGATTCAAGAAACTTGCATACTTTCTGATCTTGCCCCCTTTGTGTGAACCCTTATGGTTGCATCATATAGATATTTTCTTCAAGAGAGTCATTCATAAAAGTTGTCTTGACGTCCATTTGTCATATTTCATAGTCAAAACTAGCAGCTATAGACTAGAAGATGGGAATGGATTTTATCATGGCTACATGGGAGAATGTCTCTTCACAATCGACTTCATCCCTTTGTGTATAGCCCTTGGATACTAACCATGCCTTGAAAGTATTTACTTTCTCATCTGCACCTCTTTTCTTCTTGAACATCCATTTACATCCAATAGCCCTGACATCTTCAGGTAGATCTATAAGTTCCCAAACGAAATTGGAATACATAGATTCTATTTCCTAGTTCTTGGTATCTTGCCATTTCTCATTTTTCAAGATCATTCATTACTTTTTCATAAGATAATGGATCATCCTTATTAGTGTCTGACACTAAGACACGTGCCTCTAGTTCATAGCAAACTGATTGTCTCACAACCCTCCCACTACGACATTGCACTGGGGTTTCCTTTGCAAGAACTGTGGTTTCTCTGGTTCGTCGTTTATTAGTAAAAATTAAAGGTGGTCTAATCTCATCAGTCTCTATTTTCTCGAGAACTACTTTGCTACGAGGTTTGTAGTTTTCAAAAAGTCATGCTCAAGAAAGGTTGAATTTGTTGGTACAAACACCTTTTGATCATTGTGACTATAAAAGTACTCACCTCTACTCACCTTTTGATCGTTGGGAAACTCTTTGTCGTTTGTTATTTTTAGGTTTTGCTACTTTAAATAATTTAAAATTATTTAAAACATGTTCAATCGGTTTAAGCAAATACAGTCCATTTATAATTTTAGCATGAAAAATATTGAATTCATCTTTAGAAATAATAAACTCTTTATTAATGAAAGAAACTTCGAATAACTGTTCTTGCAAAAATGAAAGAGAAATCAAATTCCTCGAAAAACCAAGAATATAATAAACATCATTCAAAACTAAGTAATTATATCTAAAAAGTAAACGGATTGTCCCTAATGCTTTAGCTGACACGAGCGCACCATTGTCAACTCTCAAAATGACCTCGCCATCAGCCATCTCCCTTGAGGAATCAAGCATCTGCAAAGAAGAACATACATGGTTAGTGGCTCCTGAATCAAGTATCCAATATGACAAATCATATACAAGCTTCAAGTTCAAATAAATCATATTTACCTTTCTTTTTCAGTTCAGAGAGATACTTGTTACAGTTTCTCTTCCAATGACATTCAACCCTACAGTGAAAATACTTTCCTTTGGGCTTGCTGTTCTTGTTCTTCTTGGCTTTCGGCGATGGCTTGACTTTCTTTACTCTTTGTTTTTACTCTTGTCCTTACCATTGTTCTTCTTCCTTTTCTTGTTCTTAAAAATATTGGACAAAGGCTTTTGCTCGACAATATTTTCCTCGCCCTCTTTGGTCATTCTAAGATTGAGTGACTCAAAAGTCTACAGTTCATACAACAATTGGGTCATGTATAGTTGTAACTTATTCATAACATAGTTGGTCGTGAACATAGAAAAAGCTGGTGCGAGTGACTCTAGTATGATGTTAGCTTGAGTCCGCTCATCAATGGTCACCTCATGCGCTTCTGCCTTTTGCATTATGTTGGTCATGTTCAAAACATGTTCTCAAACAGAAGTAACCTTCCTCATCTTAGTTGTCATATAACTCATGATAGTCTCATGACGACTTTGATCGGACTGCTACCCAAACATTGGTTGTAAAGATTCTATAATCTCATAGGAAATCTCCATACTTTCATATTTGGTTTTTAGAACATCATTCATGCTCACAAGCAGGTAACACTTCACCTTATTGTTTGATATGATCCAAGCATCATATTTTCTCTAACATTCTTAGAGGCGTTAGCAGCAGACTCCTCAAGACATTTTTCAGTAAGAATGAACTTATGGTTCTCACAAATCAACATTAAGTTCATATTTGATTTTCAACGTATGAAATTATCACCATTCAATTTCTCAGAAGCGAGTAAAGCAGTAACATGGTTGCTCATGTTAGACATAATATGGATAACTGAAATATAAAACATACATGATTCAATATAATTGATAAATATCTAGAATTCGATAAGTAACCGTGATGCATGAATGCGATCATAATAAATGCATAAATTTAGCATTTACTAATCGCGATAAAATAACTCAACGATTAATGTACCCCTTAGGGTCGGTCAGGTTAATCTCAAACTGTTTATAAGACATTCCCATCCTTATAAATTTAAACTTAAAATATCTCATATTTTCTCTTTTAACAATAAGATATCACTTGTTCTGTCAAGTCACAACAATCCACATGAAAGTTTAATTGTGATTTTGTGAGTGTAACCCATCATTTCATATTTCATGACTTCATTTAGAATATACCACCTTAGGGTCGGTCAAAACTAAACTACATCACTTCCTCCTATCTTCTTAAGAAGTCCAATCTTGGTATTGGTACAGCTCGAACCTTCCTTAGGGGGATGAAAACAAAACCATCTCGAGGCGCTCACTGCACCTCACAGTGTTGTACTAATGATGGAGACCATAGATTACATTGACATGTCAACATTCACCCACTCACTATTTTAGGATAATGTGTTTCTATTTTAATTAATCAATTAATTCTAAATTAATTACTAGTTAAAATAATAACCCTATGAATATTTAATTATTTGTTAATCCAATCTTATTAGTCTAAGTTCATTTAACTTTCTAAAGCGCTTAAGTCATAATTAGGTGAACTTCGATTAACTAATTAATTATATTCATCAAATTTTAATAAAACTCTTTTACTAAAGTCGGTTAACCTGAAGGTTACTAAAGCCTTTAGTATGACATGATTATCAAGTTTTAACTAGTTAAAATGTAACAGTTTACATGCAATTAATTTCATAAAATAATACATATAAACATATTATGACAATCCTAATAAATCATGTTTCTACAGATGAGATGCATGATTGAATAAAACTGTGTGAGATTTTCATGTATAACATGTGATCGACTAATGCATGGACATATTATCAAATATAACAATTAAACAATTAAATAAAATAGTAATGGACCGAGTGACTATTAGATATTTCTAAATTACAACCCTTGGAATAAAGAAATAAAATTACAAAACAGACTTCAAGAATACCTTTATTTTCAAATATTGTCTTCTCCTTCTGATATTCATCTTCATAATTTTCAAACTTTGAACAAAAACCTTTTTAATTAGAAAAACTATTTTTTTAATTAAAATAATATCTATAATTATCCCTTTCAATATAGTGGACTTTGACTTAGTCAAATAAACATTTTATTTGATTTGGTCAAACTCAATCAACCTATTAATTTTTTATTTTCATAAAATCAAAATTTAATAATTAATTTTAAAATTACATTAATTTCAAAATTTAAATGAATAATTAAAAGAGTTTGGATTTTAATGAAACACTTAGGTGATAGAGTTGGTTGCATGGTTTGTTGAAAACTTTCCTAAAAGGTGACAACAGTTGTCACCGACGATAAGACTCTCCGATCACCGCCCATCACCACCGCTGCCCGTTTAACCGTTGGCAGCCGCCTGCCGTGCCGGACAACCACTGTTCACCACTGGTACAGTACTGCCGACACTGTTAATTTGGTCCCATAAATTATATATTATTTTCATACGTATTTTTGTATAAGCTCTTCTATATAGTATGTATTGCTTCACGTAATTTACAATATCCTTCCATAAAATATCCTTATCATATTGCAAGTTAGTGGAAGTGAAATAAACACATTGAGAAATATATGAATTACATGGTACTCTGAGATTACTAAAAATTTTGCCACTTGTAAGTGAGGAGTTTCGTTCACTACCTCAAGCAACCCATCTGATGTAAATTTGGTCCCATCACTGTTAACTTGGTCCCATAAATTAAAGTCTCAGTTTTGTCAATTTAGTCTAAATCATTGTCAACTCAGATACATATATATATATAAACCTATTATCAATCGTTAATTGCTTTCGTGAGAAATATAAGAAAAACCTCATGTTTCTAGGAGTCCTCTTGTATAAGCAAATAATGTGAATATCACGCTGATAACGAAAACAATGTTGACGAAAAAAAGTTAATTCCCAATATGTTTGTAAAAAAAAAATCAAAACTGATTTGGCAAACAGAATTGAGACTTTGCCAAGACATGTGAAGTACAAAATTAGCCACAACAAAGGCTTTAGTACATATATATATATATNTATGTAGTACCTGAACTTGGCCAAAAACTCTTTGAAAATCCTAAGAATTTGTACTAATTACATTTCCAAATTTGTTGCCAAAGGCATGTCTTGTAATCTTATGCTATGACTTCAACCAAAATCTTGAATTTTTCTTCTTTTTTCTTAGGTTGTTGTCGGGTGGTTTTTTCGTTTGAAGTAGTCATTGTCTATAATATTATAAGAAACTAAAACATTCTTAAAAAAATGAAAATGGTATTTCCATATATTATAAGAAATTGGCTTTTTGGACAGCTTAAGAATCCTAATTGATAATGATATTTCTATTAACAATCACATTAGCTAAAATAAAAACAACCAAGAAAATATATTTTCCCTTTAGAAAAAAGAAAGAAAGTAGAATGAAGATGGTCTTATAGATAATCTACTCTTGACAAAGCAAATGAAATTCAATTTCAATATAGAAAAGCCGTATTATTTTTTATAAGAACATTCGTCTGATGACCTTTAATTATGTTTTTAAATTTCTATTAGCAAATAAATATAGTTTGGGAATCAATGGACTATAGAGGGCACACATAATTGTTTATCTACTAAGAAAATTTGACAAAAGCTTAAACATAAGAAAGAAAATTGAGACACACATATTATTTTTCAATATTATAACAACCAATATTGTTAGATAACATATTCAAATTAACGCGCAGTGTAATTTTTATCAAGAGATAGACGGCTCCCGATTAAACTATTTTTTAATATAATTACATATATCATTGATAGATTAAGATATACCAGAGATAATTTTAGAGGAAATCCATGTACCGTACAAAAGTTTATTATTATGCATAGTTATACGTAAACTATGTGTATATGAACAGATTTTACGTACACATACATGAAAAAATACACCACATATCATATAAGGGTTGCACTTTAGACTAATCCTGACACGGAAAAAGAAATGAACAATAAAGAAAGACAGAAAGTACAAAAAGAATCCAAAGTTCTAGAGTGATATAGGAAGAGGTAATACCAATGGAATAGCTAGTAATTTAGTTTGGGGAAAGAGGGGGCGGCAATGGCAAAGGAGTGGAAGGCTACTAACAAATTAGAACAACTGGATAAATGAATGACAACTATTATTTAAAAAAAAATCAACAAACATATCAACTCACTCTCGTATAATAAATGTTATACTCTAATTTACACTAATAGGACGAATAGCTCTCATCGCCAACCATTGGATATATACCACATGTAAAAGAACATATGAAATCAATTAACGTTAATACCTAAGTTTTATAATAACTGAGCATGACAGTTAATCTAATTGATCGTAAAGAGAGTTTTTTCGATATGTGATTCAAAATTCAATTCTCACGAATTTTTTTGTTTAGTTTTTCTGGCTAGATTCTGTTGAGAATTAGATAGGCAAAAGTGTTTGTAATTACCATGAAATTGTTGAACTAGGCTTTATCTTCAAATGAACGCATTGTTTGTGCATGATGTTTTATGCAGGAGCATTCACGTGTTTCACCCACCACTTTTCCGATCTTTCAATACCAAGAGGCAATTATCTACAACACTATGAAAGAAATATATAGGATTCAACATCTACCACTGAACTAAAAATTATAGCTGGGTAGTTAAAACATAACTTTATTTATTTTATTTAATTAAAACGCTTGCGCTCAGGTGTCGATGACCCACCACAACTCTATCATGTGTCGGATACTGACATACATGCCAACAATGAATAGAAAACATAGTTATGTACAAAGGTTCAAACTCCACCCAATCTTTTTTCCTATTATAAAAAATAAAAAGTACTCACTGTATATAGTTAAACTTTTCACCCAATATTATAAAGTATAAACTATCATAATTTGCAAAAATTTACAATGTCATTTTGATTATTATTTAAAGTCTTAATTGTCCGTAATCATTTTTTATCATTGGGTTAGGTTAAGAAACCAATTATTAAGATGCCGCACATTAATAGATATCATGTCTACCGTTTTGGTTTTTTTTTTGTTTATCTTATTAGTAAATATCTACTTATAGATGAGTGATTGATTCATTCGTTAATTTACTTAACTACTTTATAGATTAATTATATGAACTATATCAAATATATAATGAAATGATGAATGCACATAATTAAGAATTTTAATTTAATATTGAAGTACTGCAATATTTGATGTATTTTTAGAAAAGTATGAAATTCTCAACCTTAAACCAATAAGAATAAGATACACATGTGAATGTAACGATTAAAATTGTAATTAAACAAAAAGTAGTTGGACAAAATCATTAAAAAAAAGTTTGTCACTGTTCATTCTCTCTTCAAATATAGTAGTGAATTTATTTCACGATAAGAGTTAACGAGAGTATAAACAAAAAAAATCATTAAAAAATATACAGGAAGGTAAGATCACTCTTACTACATTTCCATAATCATCCAACAAATAGCTACAACTATATAAAATAAGGAAAATAAAAAGTTAAACAGAAGTCATCAATTTACTCACATAAGTTGATCCAAACAGAGCCGGAAATACACGTAAGCTGATCAGAACATAGCCGAAACATCCATGGATAGAAAAATAGAAAAAAGAAGCCATTGTTACTATATATAAAGTGAAGGCTACGCTAGGGGCGCAGTTGAAGAAATGCAAAGAGTATGGCGTTACAAAGAAAAAGAGGTAAAAAAACAAATCCAACTAACAAATGGGAGCAAATATGTACAAAAAAAATTGAGCAGTAATCACACACGTTACATAGTTTGACTTCAAATTCCATTATAAATATACAAAATCCCAAGATTAGTTTAAGCTGACTCCTTCTATCATTGCAATTGCCAACCTTTCTTCTTCCTCATTCTATAATCCCTTCTGCCTTTTCAATTTCGATACTCAAATTAGATTCTTTTTCTTATTTTTTTATTTAATTTCTTAATTATATCATAGCACGATTGATGCGAAATGGAAAAAAAGGCGTTGAAAATGGTGTGTGGGTGATCGGTTGAGAGGTGTTTGTCTTGTTTTTGGACTAATATACACTCATACGTGTGAACCAACCCGGGATTTCTCTTTCTCTGTTTCTTGTCATTGTTGCAGAGAGAGAGAAGAGAGAGATTTATATTTGTGATTTGTGAAATTGAAGAGGTGGAGAAAGAGGTGAGAGGGATTTTTGTACCGAAAGATGACGATGAGGTCGTCGTCGTTCGGGAGAGGGAGTCCGAAGCGGTCGAATTACAGCCGCCGGTTTGAAATACCGGACGATTGTGGAGATTCTGGAGGAACGAGAGGCGGCGAGTATGGAGTCGGTGGTGCAATGTTGCCGATTTTCCTCAACGACCTCACGCAGAACAATAATCAAGACTTCGTTGAGGTAACTCTGGAGCTCGATAACGACTCCATTGTCGTTCGAAGCGTAACTCCGACTGCCACTCCCATCGCCGAGAGAGGAATAGACGAAGACGACAGGGAAAACGAGAGGAACGCTTCGGTAACTTCCAGAATTCGACAGAAATTCTGGTGGATGAGGTCGACGACGTCGTCGCAAGCGTCGACCTCATCGGACATAGAAGACACGGCAGCGATATCGGCTCGCGACGCGCGCAAACTGAATGTTCAGCTTCAAAGGACGAGATCGAGTGCTCAGAGAGCTCTGAGAGGCCTAAGATTCATAAGCAAGACGACGGGAGCATCGGACACTAAAGAGCTATGGCGGAAAGTCGAGTCCAGGTTCCACTCATTAGCAAAGGACGGGTTGCTTGCCCGAGAAGATTTCGGCGAATGCATAGGTAAAAAATATTCAAAAAAGTGAAAGACGAGAGAATTTTTTTAATTGAATTCTCTGGTTTGATAATGGGAGTGAAACTGTGAATTTTGATGAAGGGATGATGGATTCAAAGGAATTCGCGGTAGGAATATTCGATGCATTGGCGAGGAGGAAGAGACAAAAGATATTGAAGATCACTAAAGAAGAGCTTTACGACTTCTGGCTACTACTTTCAGACCAAAGCTTTGACGCCCGTCTTCAAATCTTCTTCGATATGTGCGTTAATTTAATTAATTAACTCTCCTTAATTCATTAATGTTCTATTAACTATTCAATAATTGAAACATTATTATTAAATTGTAATTATAATTTCGAAGATGATTTGTGTCTCAGGGCTGATAGCAATGAAGATGGAAGAATCACGAGAGATGAAGTGCAAGAGGTAACAAACAACTGTTCTTACTTCTTATTCCCAATTTTCTAACCAGAAAAGCCAACTGCTTCCATTGACTTCTTTTTTTATTTTAAATCACAATTAAGAAATTATGAACAACAGTCACATCATTCTCTTAGTACCTCTGTTGATTCTTTTCATCCACATTAATAGTTTTTACTGTTCCGTTAAATTTTTTATGAAAAACCAAAATTAAAATTCAGTGACAATAAAATCGAATCAAATTAAGTCGTAAATGTTAAAATAATTGAACTGAACTGTGAGTTTCAGTTCAAAATTATTAATTAAAAATAATTTCTAAATGATATTATTAAAAAAATAAATATAAAATTAAAATTTTATTTTGATTCGGTTTTATAAGAAATTATATATAAAATAATAAAATATTATAAATTTAATATTTCGATTCAGTTCAAAAACTATCAAAATTTCGAACCAAAGCTAACACACATAAAAAATCGATCGAACTGACTTTTTTCGATTGGACTAGTTAGTTTGATTTTGAACACATTTAATTAGCAGTTTTTGTAAGCAAAAACAAATGCCACACACAATTTTGCTATTAAAAAATCGTAAGTTATGTGATATGACACAAAATTTCCTAATTGAACTATTATTCATTCTATTTTGAATAATTTTTATTTATTAGTTACTTGTTTAAGTAACAATATCATAACAGTTGCACAGTGCATCACTTTCAATTGTGTATTTGTCATAAGGTGTGTAATTCCAAAATTTTGCACTACTAAACGATTTCATTAAATTTGAATTTAAACTGTGATGATACATTAATTTTTCTTTTTACTTTTTGTAGTCGGCGTATAGGTTAAAAATAATATATTTCTTGATATTTGTGGTGGTTTAAGGAAATCAAAAACTAATTCCTAGATTTTATTTCCTCAAATATATATTTCAAAGTTGATTATACTAAAACTTTGGTCTCCTCGTTACATCATTGTTCTATTGATAGAGGTTAAATTTGTTTTGACTTTCTTTACTTCAACCGCAGCTGATAATGCTCAGTGCCTCAGCAAACAAACTCTCAACGCTTAAAGAACGAGCTGAGGAATACGCGTCACTAATCATGGAAGAACTTGACCCAGAGAACCTCGGTTACATTGAGGTAAATAAAATTAAAAGGAGAAAAAATGATTTTAAAAAAATTTCATTTTTTAGTTCAAAGGGATTCTCCCAACATAATTTCTCAAAATAAATAAATAAATAAATAATTTCCTTAAAATACTTCCACGTCAAATTTTTGTTGCCCATCTGAAATACTGGAAGTTCAGTATTTATCCCAATAATATTCTCATATTTAAAATACATATTTTTTTCTATCTAAAACGAGAGAATAAGCTCTTAAAATTATAAAAAAAATGACATTAACTTATATGAAATTTTCATTGAGACAACATTGATAATTTAAATTCATTGTCGTGACTAATCCCCTTTGTTAGATTATTATGGTTACTACTTTATTTGAAATCTTCCTCCAAATTTGATGCTATAAATAAAAGAAAGTTGTGGTGTTACACAGTTATGGCAATTGGAAACGTTGCTACTACAGAGAGACACATACATGAACTACAGCAGACCACTGAGCATAGCAAGTGTGAGCTGGAGTCAGAATCTGAGTAGTTTCAGGCCCAAGAACCTGGTGAAAGGAATAAGCAATAAACTTCGGTGTCTGATTTTGGAGAATTGGCAAAGGGGTTGGATTTTATTGTTGTGGGTGATAGCTATGGCTTCCCTTTTTACATGGAAATTCTTCCAATATAAAAACAGGGCAGCTTTTCACGTCATGGGCTATTGCTTGTCAATTGCTAAAGGGGCTGCTGAGACTCTAAAGCTCAACATGGCTCTCATCCTTCTTCCCGTTTGTCGAAACACTTTGACGTGGCTTCGCTCCACCAGAGCCCGTTCCTTTGTGTCCTTTGATGACAATATCAATTTCCATAAGGTACGTAAATGTCACTAAATCTCTTATACTAGTTCAAAATTCTGACATTTGTTATTTTGTTGGCTTGGATGATCTCACGTTTGGTTATACAAAAAGGAGATGATGTTAGGTGTTAGGCTGATCTAAGCCTTTTGATTTTTATTCAATGGCTTAGATTGGCTTAATACGAAAATAAAAAAATTTAGTTTATCTGGGTCATTGATTTTTTAATCAATGATCTAGATTGAACACAATTGTCTCGGCTGAACACCAAACAATCCGAATCCTCTTTTGTTTTATATATGTTGTGTTAAGAATTAAATCAATTGTTAAAGTCGTCTTAACCAAATAGTTTAAGATCTGGGATTTATTGTAATTTAATATATGATCAGATTTCTGAGTTCACACTCACGCATCAACAATTCCACATTTAAAATGAAATGTTTGTTAGGCCCATTAAGGAACTTTGAGATCTACATGCAGTGTGAGTGTTAATAATTAATTTAAATGATTAAACTTATGTTAACTCAACTGTTTAAACTTTTGGGTTGCTGTCAATTTAAATTTAACATAGCGAAAAAGACTAACTAGTTTTTTTAGAAACATATTTATTAAATTTCCATCTTTAAGCTAATTAGTAAACTGATGACATTTCCTTCTCCCATAACAGATGATTGCACTTGCTATAGTCATTGGAATTATAGTTCATGCAGGGAACCATCTGGCCTGCGACTTTCCTCGTTTGATAAATTCATCTCCAGAAATGTTCTCTTTTATAGCCTCTGATTTTCACAACAAAAAGCCTACCTACAAGGACCTTTTGACGGGCATTGAAGGTGTGACTGGGATCTTGATGGTGGTCTTAATGACCATATCATTCACATTAGCCGCTCGCCGGTTCCGGCGAAACATGGTGAGGCTGCCTGCTCCGTTCAACAGATTGACAGGCTTTAACGCATTCTGGTATTCACATCACCTTCTAGGAGTAGTTTACATTCTGCTACTCATCCATGGGACATTTTTATACTTGGCCCACAAATGGTATCAGAAATCGGTAAGCATTTCTGGAAATTGAATCGATTGCTATATGTGAAAAGGGTAATTTCATTCTGAGTACTGAAATAGAAAAACTTTGTTACTATAGACATGGTTGTATATATCTATTCCGTTGCTGCTCTATTTAGCCGAGAGAAGTCTCAGAACATGCAGATCAAAACATTATTCGGTCGAAATATTAAAGGTATTTTCCCTTCTTTAAAAGCCTTTGTTTTTCTATACTATACAGTAAAGCTCAACAGCATTATGAGTTGAAAATATATATATTCTCTAATATATAAGAAATAAAAACTAAAAGACTATGAGTTACATAAATGGCACCACAGCATTTACATTGCTACATCATAGGAATACTCAACATTGCCACGTCAAAATCTTCTTAGTATCTTTCCCTCTTAACATTGATGGAGATTCTTTGTATTTACAGTTCTCAGTGCTACCAGGAAATGTCTTCAGCCTAATAATGTCAAAGCCTAGAGGATTCAAGTACAGAAGTGGGCAGTACATATTTCTACAATGTCCAACGATTTCGCCATTCCAATGGTGAGGATGAAACCAAGAAACAATCAGCTCTTGGCATCTCCGTTATGAAGAAAAATTATCACCACCATTAAGCTAATTAACCTTGTGTGCTTTTCCAGGCACCCATTTTCTATCACTTCAGCTCCAGGTGATGACTATCTTAGTGTCCACATCCGGACAGTGGGTGACTGGACAATGGAAATGAAGCGAGTTTTCACCGAAAATGATAGCTCTCGAGCTGTTATTGGTCGAGCAAAACTTGGTCAACTGGTCCGAATAGAACAAAATCGGTAACATAAGCTATGCAGTATCTAGTTTTTACTATTTAACTTGAAGAGTGGAAGTACTAACTGACATATTTACTACACGATATTTTACATAGCCAACCAAGATTGCTCGTTGATGGTCCATATGGGGCTCCGGCACAAGAGTATCGAAATTATGATGTTTTGATGCTTGTGGGTCTTGGAATTGGAGCAACCCCATTTATAAGCATACTTAGAGATCTCATAAACAATACAATTACATCAGAAGTACAGACGGTATATAGTTAAAAACTTCAGCATCAGTTTTCTTGAATTTCCTCCCTTTGTATTATGTTCCAGTAATTGATTTTAGATGTGCTGATGGCCTAGGATTCAAACACAGAAACTAGCAGATCGGAGGACAGCATGAATAGTTTTGTTTCTTCAAATACTACACCAGTTGGAAAGATGAAAACTCAGAGGACTACAAATGCTCACTTCTACTGGGTTACAAGAGAACCTGGGTCTTTTGAATGGTTCAAAGGAGTGATGGATGAAGTAGCAGAGATTGATCACAAGGTGATTATTGATGGGTGATTTTATATCACTGTTTATCTTTTACGTTATATAGTATTAAGAGGAGATGCTATATTTACTCTGAAACAGGGTCAAATTGAGCTACACAATTACTTGACTAGCGTCTATGAAGAGAGTGACGCAAGGTCGACCCTTATCACAATGGTACAAGCTCTCAACCATGCCAAACACGGTGTTGACATCCTATCAGGCACTCGAGTATGAATCCTATATGTCAAAATCTAGTGCATTTAAAAGACAATGCATCCCAAAATAATGGCTCTCTTAATCTTGATCTCTCAATCTCATGCAGGTGAGGACTCACTTTGCGAGACCCAATTGGAGAGAAGTATTCACCAAAGTGGCTTCTAAATATCCTTATAAAACAGTAGGTAAAGTTACTCAACACAATCTAAATATTTTCAATTACGGGTCACGCTTCTGTACTTCCCTGGTACAGTAGAATTTTTCCTTCAATTACACTGCTTTTACATGTATCTTTCTTGGAGTCCTAGTCTACCAACGCTTAGAAAGTTAGTTAACAAGTATCATCTCTCCAGCATTATGGACTATAAAAAATCCTTGAGGACCTATCTCTGTACAATACAATCTTATATAGCATTTTTCTTTCAGTATGCTTGAGAAATAGAAGAAACCAAAGTATTCAAAGAACTTATTAAAGAAACTAAAATTCCTATACAACATCATAATTGTTCCAACTCCCTAGAGATCAGAAAGGTTTGTGGGCAACCTAGTCAAAACAGCCTATTTCTAAGTTGATGACGATGATAGTACCAATTGAAGCAAATAAATCTTCCAAAATTATGACTAGTGTAAAAAGATGTTAATAGATGGGTATAATGAGTAAAACACTGCTTCACTTGCAGGGGTGTTCTACTGTGGAATGCCGGTATTGGCAAAGGAGCTGAAGAAGCTGTCCCTCGAACTAAGTCGAAAGACATCCACTCGCTTTGAGTTCCACAAGGAGTATTTCTGAGACGATAAGCTCCAACAACAATAAGCTCTAGTCACTATTCATTTATATTATTTGAGAGACTAATCTCACAAATTATGTATATGGCCAATCATAATAGGTTAGAAAGATGTAAATGCAATCATACATATCATTCATATAGTAACAGTTCCAACACAATAGTAATTCAATAGAAATAAACCATATAGATTAGGGACAGGAAGATCAAAAGAATTACGATTATTATATGGAACAAAGATGTAATGCTGTAGAACATGCTTCCTTCCTGGAAAGGTATGTGATCCAATAGGTATCTCTTTGTAATACAGAAAATAATATCTTCTTCCTTTTGTTAATCAGTACGAATACAAAGAGTATATACTTATATATTAGGTGCAACTGTCCAATAATTATATTTAGGATTTTTGAAGAAAATGTCCAAAATCAAAATTTGGACAATATAAACCCAAGACTCTATGAATAACATAGGGGTTGACTCTCTTGATGTGCCCCCCAAACCCCCAATTAAGAGGAAGAAGAGCTTTGGCAAATAATATAGTATACTCTACCTGCAGTATCCCAAGTTATTTCCTTTTATCAAAATCATATAACAAGTGGCGCAAGTGGTCAACTATGAATTAACCAGAAGGGAAAATATAAAATAGATTTGAACAAGGGCTCAAATTAACAGGAAAATAAAAATTATAACACAAAAAGCACTTATATTTTGAAAAAAACATAGGTTTACTTACAAAGAGAAAAACTAATAGAAAGCAACTCTTTTCCTGAACAGCCTTCTATATTTCACAACCCTTCTATAAAGTTGTAATACAAGTATAACCAGCAACCACACAGTAAACAATACCAATATGGAGTGCAACCAACTCTCCATTAAGGAGCTGGGAAAATTTTCAGACTCAAACTCTTTTGGGAGTAAGCATCTCTGCATCTGTAATTAGGGAATCAGTCTGTCAACATGAAATGGAAATTGGCACGGAATGGAAGGCAATCAATCATCTCTCAATCTCTTCAAAAGTTTTGAAGCCCAGCGACGGACACGACGCTTTAATGTGAAACCAACAATAATTCCAGCAACAAAGCAAAGTGCACAAAGTTTCGAGCACGTCCACAGAGATATCACTTGTCTTGGAGGTCGAGTAAGCAAAACACCGGATTGATCAGAGGAAGATAAACAGGTAGAAACTTCGCCTCCTCCATTTTTGAAAACCTCAAGAGATGATGAAGAAGCTTGGGAAGCCAATTTGGGATCTTTGGGANTCACTTGTCTGAAATTCGGCAAATAATAAATGATAGGGTCGAGGGAGAAAGAAGAATGACATACAATAACCGCAATCCAGATGCAATATAAGAAGCAGAGTCCTCCTACATGTTTGTGTCTTGCACGTTTTGGTCCACTATACGAACTTTTTAGAAAGTTTCTTACTCAAGTAATTTTCAGGTGTAATTAAAGAACTAATAGTCCTTCAGCAACCTTGTGAGGGACGCATTTAGTCACAAAGCTAAAAAAATTCATACTCTATAACTAGAGTATATTTGAATCTTGGAAATTAGTAGCAAAAGGAAAAGAA
Organism: Datisca glomerata; assembly: GCA_003255025.1. Taxonomy (NCBI): domain Eukaryota; kingdom Viridiplantae; phylum Streptophyta; class Magnoliopsida; order Cucurbitales; family Datiscaceae; genus Datisca; species Datisca glomerata. The sequence goes on from QANY01006236.1 coordinate 165,417, forward strand.
ACTAAGGACAGTTCTATTTCCATTTTATTCAGTAAATGGAATGTGGAGAGGAAAATAGTGGTAGGAATTAATGGCTTATACAACTTTAATAATTAAGTTCCCTTTTCTTCAATTCCTCTTAATTTTCCTCTCAGTTTTTCTTTCCTTCACAATTTCCAAAGTCCAAAAATATCATTACTTACTGGAGTACCAAACACAATCTGAGTGACACAAAGAGACAAGAACAAAAACAAAAGCACAGCAGAATATCAGTATAAAATCTTAAAAAAGGTTGTATGTCTCAAGTTTCAAAGTTCAATTTCAAACCAAAACAATAGTGATGTGAGGAGATAAAAGTAGTCCAGTCAAAACATGTAGAAATAGTTAATTTTCATGGACGTCTCAAGAACAGATTTCAAATTCATAAAACGATCAGTGCTTCGAGGAATTCTGAATTATCTAAGAAATTCGCTAAAATTACTGAAAATAAAAATGCAAAGGGCGAAGGCGAGGGAGGGAAGAGGGTCCAGATAAGAATAGAAAAAAGTACCTTGGAGGTCGAGTAAGCAAAACACCGGATTGATCAGAGGAAGATAAACAGGTAGAAACTTCGCCTCCTCCATTTTTGAAAACCTCAAGAGATGATGAAGAAGCTTGGGAAGCCAATTTGGGATCTTTGGGAATTGTTCCAACCATTTTCCACAAGCCTTCCATATCTTTCAGTGTTTCCCACTCTGAAGCGAAAGGAATTGCAGAATGGCAATGGAAGTAAACCGTTGAAGTGGGCTAGGGTTTTGAGCTGGGTTTTAGCCATTCAGCTTGGATCCTTGACATCATCATCCGTTTTCTTTTCTTGTTTTTAGAAAACTAGGTAGATATTACGTGTGCTCGTTTATAATAGTATGATTCCGTGTAATTTATAATATATATTTATATAACTACAGTTCAGATAAATAATAATTATAATTTATAATAAATTAGTTAATATATATTTAAATATTATTTACATATATATCTCAAGAAATACATAAATAACATAAACGTGTTATTATTTTATTTATATAATATATACATTCCTCATTTGAAATGATGTTTGTTTTCATTAAAGTTTTATCCTATCAAACATTTAGTTTAAGCATGTGCCGCCAACAATAAAAACATACATACAATAAACTTAATCTTCCAATATAAAATGTTTACAAAGATTTATTTATAACAAATTTTAAACATAATTATTCTACTCATGTCGAGGATGACTAATGTTCTCTCTCTACATCATTTATTTATATATACATTAAAAACTCCAAAAACATGCATATAATAAATCTAATCCTACAATAGACAATATTTACATATATTTATTTATAACAAATTTTAAACATAGTGATTCTAGTCATGTAGAGGATGACGAATGTTCTCTCTGTACATTAACAGTAGAAGTATATGTCAAACCTGTTGACACGGATGCCTCGACAGGTGACGAACTGTCCAAATTTTCAGATTTTATGACGATATTATATCTAACATTTCATTATTCATATCTTCGAATTTTACTAATACGAGTTTTGGCCCATTACTCATTGTCTGGGTAACTACGCTTAGTCGAACATCTGTGTCCTGATAAATATTTCAAAAATTATTATCAAACATGTAAAATTATATAAAAATAAATAAACTTAAGTACAATAAAAAATTTATATACCTCAATATGAAAATCCATTAGTTGTTTTGTAGTGCAACCTAAAAAACTTTCGGCAAATTTTGTAAATAAAGTGGTTGTGAGTGAACCGCTATCATCTGACAGTGTCACTTCCACGCGACATTTATTACAAAAATTTATAATATATTAGTTGTAAGATGAATAATATTATAGAACATAATTTATAATTTAATATCATACTTGGGTGTTGCTATAGAACCGTCCTTCTGGCAATAATTACAGTGAAAACTTTGTTGACACATGAGCTTAGTGACATGATTACAATTATCACATGTCATATACCGACATCGTTGATTTTCGTTAGAAACTATTATTGTTGCCACTGTCCAGATGCTTATATGTTGTTAATAAATATTAATATAAATTATTTGTTGATCAAAACACACATAATAAAAATGAAAAAACAATACCATATCCAGTATGTCTGGGACTTGTTGTTTCTTAATTATTCAGATTTGTGTCGATTGCTCCGAATTATACATTGACAATTGTGAACATTGATCACAAGTTATTTGCCGAAGTTGTCTTTATGGTTAGATTATCATCATAGTTCTAAACAAGTTACGTAAAGATGTAATATGTATTTTATAATATTTACATATATTATACAATAACAAAACCTACGTAAAGATATAATATGTATCTCTTCTTATTTATATCATGTAGCCATTATTTATTTATATCTATACTTGAAAATTACAAAACATACAAACAATAAAATTAACCTTATGTTACAAAACATTCTTATATTTATTCATAACAAACTTCAAACATAGTTATTACGATCTTCCAAATGATGAAAATTAACCTCTCTATACATTAATGGTAGAAAGATTTGTTGGAGTTGATATAGAAGACTCATCAGGTAGAAAAGTGGCACAAGAAATTTTTTGTTGATCAGTACGCTCCAATAAGGAGAAAGCAGTCTCAATCTCCTCAATCTGTTCCTCCTCCAATAGAGGATCCACCGAGATTGCATGAAAGGATGATCGGGACATTTTTCAAATTTGCTCCATAATATAGGCGATGTTCCTAACACGACACTCTTAATTAAGAGCTCCTTCTTGTTACCAATAGACTCTTGAAGCAGACCAATAAAGACAAACAAAATTATTTTCACAGTATACCAAAAAGTCTCCAATGACAGAAACCCAAAATCATTTGAAAAATAATACAATAATGACTCATCTGTCATCTAATTTGATGCTCTTGTGCGATTCAATTTTTTTCAATTTAATTAAATAAATCTTTTTTTTCCAAAATTAAGGAGAGTGGTGATAAAAAATATTTGTACAAACAAAATGATTGAATATAAAAAGAACAAATGTTTGTCATGACAACTATATAATTTTTTTAGCCAACTTATCATCCACACATTAAAATTTTTTAAATTATATAATATTTGCTGTTACTAAAGCTCTCTTATTATGACTAACATGTTTAAATAAAAAATTAAAATCTTATTAACCAAAAATAGAATGGTTTTAATAATATTATTTTTGTACTATTACAACCAGTAACAATGAAATAAATAGAGAATCAATGTGAGGCTAAGAATATACTAATTCAAAATGCATAAAAATACAAACAAATCAAACATGCGATCAATCCTTTCCCAACCTATAAATGAAACAAAAACAAAATAGACAGTCAATAACTAACCATTGAGCTAATCATTTATGATTTACCAAAGTAACTACAAACAACCACTCAAAAGAAGTTCCTTTTACTTTCATCACTTCCAATTTCGAAGCAATGAAAAAGATAATTAAGTTACTCAAAACTTAAAGACCTTATTAACTTAATACCAACAAACAATGACATTAAATAGGGTATACTATATGGGCGTGCAAAGACCAAGAAACCTCAGGCAAGGAAGAAAGCAATTAACTGAAAGCACAGCAAATATAAGCTATGTTACAACCTGCATGCAGGAAACATATTTATCAGTCAAATAATTATTCGCCCAATTTACCACACGATGAACACCTTGGAGAAAAGGCAATCATGCTCAAGATGTGATGTATAAAACAACAAACAAAAACTCTAAAAAAATATAACGCAACCTAAATTTCATTCAAAAATAACCAAAAAGAAGCAACAACCGATAATATTCACATAAGCAATTGTATCTTATTTATATTATGAGAACGTTATATATTTATTCCAAACTAAAAAATTACAGAAACACGAATATGACATATCTCTATGTTACAAAATATTTACTACTAATATTTCTTCATAATGGTCTGTAGACATGCTATCACGATCTTGGAGACCCAACGATTCACCTTTCCTTTTGAAGCCTCACGTAAAGAGGTATTATCAAAACTTTCAGATATTCTGATAATATTATATTTAATAGTTCCCTATTCATGTTTTCAGCAATTTAAGACTATCAATTTTTGCCCGCCACCGACTAAAACAAACATCATGAACAAAAAAGGATATGAAGATAGATCCAACACATATTCAAGACAGAAAATGTCTCCAACTTCAAGAAAAATGTAAAGCATAACATATACATTCAGAAAAAAATCAAACTAAACAATCAGTACATGAAATCTAACAAAGAACTACACATGAAAAAGAAAGACCAAAAGTCCAAACCAAAACCTAACACAAATTGAAAACCAAATGTATCTAGATCTTCAAGAAAAAAAATGTAAAGCATTAGTACACATCCATGAAGAAGAATTGACTGAATGATCAGTAGAAAAAATTTAATCTAGAACTGAACACCCACAAATTTAAGTCCACCTTTGAAAACAAAAAAAAACCCTAAATACTGAAGCATAAAAGAAATAGTTCATTTTCAATAACAAAGGAAATCAATTTATAGAGGGAAAGAAAGATAAGCAAACAAGAGCACCACGATGACTGAAATTCAACCATAGAACCTATCATCAGTTAACAATTAAGTTACACCTGTTAATCAGAACAAACATAGCTCCATCAAATCCAAAGGAGCAGAAAAATAGCCACACATGTAAAAGAGATACAGAGAAGAAGATTAACAAACAAATACATTAAATAAAGGTATACCATACGGGCGTGCAAAGACCAAGAAATAATGACATTACCCTACCTCAGACAAGAAGATTAAGTAATGCAACAACATAAGTTAATGTGCCCTCAAAACATAACAGAAGGAAAATTGGGAGCTTGATATCACGTGAATGTCTAATTTATAGACGTACAAATGGAAAACAAACAAACCGCACCGACATAGATAGGAAAAAAAACTCCAATCGTTGAAAAGATAGACTTGCATTAAACCCGAACAAAGGGGTATAGGCGATCAACCATTGAGATAGAAAAAAAAAATCCACCGATCAACTATGGAGAGTAAAAAAAAAACTAGATTACCTCTGCTGGCACACAGCCATTAAAACAGAAGATTGACTATAAAAAAATGATCCAAATCTAAAACAGTAGAAAATAAAAAAGATTTAAACCCACCCTCACCGATAACAATATAAATTGATTTATATATACAGAGAGGAAAGGAGACAAAAACCACCGCCTGGACTGAAATTTCTAAACATTGAGGACAAAATCAGCTGAATAACTCCAGCTCAAATCCTTTACTTACAAAGGAGATGATATAAATAACTGAGTGTAAAGACAAATTAAATGTTCTGGTCATAACATCAATCAAAACTGGGAAAAAGACGACCTTAAGCTAACAAAGAAACTTCATAAATGAATTTGAGGTTGTAGTAATTAACACCAATTTGTTAAAGAAAAATTGCTAATAAACCACAACCAACATAACACATGAAATGACTCACATATCCCTGAACCAAACGAGAACTACAGCCCATACAACTGACCAACATAACCAATTTATTTCAACTTACAAATTTGAGGAGCTTTTGCTTCTTGTATTCCAAGAACTCTTAATAAAACCAAGCTAAGATCACATGTAAAATTCCAAGAAGAAATGAGACCTACATTCAATATTTACCAAATATAATCACTGAAGTGCAGAGTCTCGTAGTATTTCCAACTTAATCAAAGTAAATAAGAACAACTAATAACAAGATAAAAATTCAATATAGGAAATTGACCTATTACCCAAAAAAAATTTAAATCACCTTTAGAAACATAGACAAACAAACTCAGAAGCATACAAAAAATAATCGACTTTTCAACACGAACCCAGAAAATAGACAAACAAACATAGAAGCATAGACATAATAATTAATTTTCCAACAAACGAAGACAATCTTACATTAGACAAGTAAGAAAGCAACTAAAAGAAAATTGAATTTTCGTAACAAATGATTGTTTAATTTATAATAGTAGAAATGGCAAAGAAACAAAATGCACCGATTTTTTACAACCAAAAATTACCAAACAGTCAAAATTTGTCCTTACAATGCAGTCCAAGTCTTTCCTAAAGCAAAGAAAGGACAATGTCCACATCATCCTAAAAAAGGGCTGAAGAAACACCCAAAAACCACCGCTACACCAATTAATAAGAAGTGCACAGCTACAAAAACAGTCCAAAACTACGCACATCAATAGTAGATGCCAAAACACCACAACACAATCGAAATCAATCCTAAAACAGAACAAAAATAAAAATAAAATTTCAACCCTATCCTCACATCTGTCACTCACCGAGCATATGTCCAGAGAATTAACCACAGAAAAAACACCATCACATACCTGTGACACCTCACAACAACACGCTAGCAACACTCTCAACCAAAGAACACTGCTCAACTGAATAACAGTAGACAAACATCTGTAATTCGATCGATATTAGACACAAATAACATGCATCAAATTCAGAAAATCAATAATAAAAATAAAACAGAAACACAACTCTCAAATACACAAAAAAAAATAGAAAAATAAAGATTCAATTCTAAAAACTTAAAAAACCCCTAGATTAGACATCGATTGAGAAGGAGAATGAAAATAAAAAAACAAAACAGAAAAGTAAAAAACTTGGAAAAAAACACCCTAGATCAGTCACTAATTAAGAAGAAAAATGAAAAAAAAAAACAAATCATGGCAAAATAACTGGAAGAAGAGATATAATAAGACAAAGAATCAACGAAGAAGAAGAAAGGAAAGAAGAAGAAAGGAAAGACAGAGAAACACATAACCCTAAGAAAATAGCAAGAAGAGGTCGTCGAATAACCAAGTCAAGCAATCGACAAATACGAAAATCAAAACTAAAAAAAAAAATCATAACAAAATACCTGGAAGAAGAAGCCACAGAATCAGAGAAGAAGAAGAAGGAAAAGATTACATAAACCCTTAATGCTACCAAGAAGTCGTCGAAGAAGAAGAAAGAAGAAAAATGGGAAAAAAACCTAAAACTAAACAACTAAGAGCTTTGAATACTCAACAACCGAAGGTTAAGATCAAACACATTTATCCAAAGGCTGAGAATAAGTCAACAAGCAAAGATCTCAGTGCACTTTACAAGCAAAGAACAGATTTTCATGGATAAACACAATGGGGCAAATGAGTTTTTCAAACTACCTATATCCAACCAATTTTATGTTCTCTTTAAGCTTGGGAATTTAACCAATCATCAAGACATTTCATCTCAAATGGACAAAGACCATTGAGCATGCCATGGGTGTTACTTTATCATTTACTGTAATTCTCCTAAAGCATACTTCAAAAATCCAAAACTCCTAAAATGATGGGACAAACTATGATCTGAAAACATAAATGAATCTATTTAGGTCAAACAACAATGCTTATAAAAAATTTAGGTCAGAGTAAACAAATAAACAAGTCAGAACCGTGCAAACACAATTACGAAATGATTATTCACAATTAACTACCACAGAGTAAAAAAAACAACAGGCGAATAAGAAATTTGACAAGTTAATATCAGCAATAAGTATTAATTACGAATGTTAAATAGGATGTAAAGTAAGGCTTTCCAAAGACCAATAAACGAAGAGAACTCTTACCTTAGAGAAAGAAGAAAACAACTAAAAACAAATTGAATTTTCTGTAAGACTATCGTCTAATTTATAGTAGTAGAAATGACAAGGAAACAAAACCAACTGATTTGTTAGACTGCCAAAAACTACCAAACAGTAAAAAAGACAAATAATAAGTGCCTAATAAAACGAAATAAGTGATGAAAGAAAAAAAAACACTGTTATTCAGGTGATTAAAATCAAATTTGAATCCCAACCTCACATATGTCAGCAAAAGCTGTTATTCAGACTATTTACCTCCAAAGCATGACAAAAACCACTGCATAAACAAAATTTTTAAAATAATGAGAAGATAAGAATGACCGAATAACAAAGAAATTTGTTTATACCATCCAATCCAACCACATCAATTGAAAACCCACCGATTACTGATCCATTCACAGTTAAATGAAGTAAAAATTTATCCCTAAACCATTACAGACAGAACAATGAAGAGATAAAAACTCAAAAGCTATAAAAGTAAGAAAAGATAAGCATAAAAACTTAATTGCTGATTTCTAAAATCCGAACTCTAAAAGGCTAGATTAAAAAGATCGGATTCTAACAAAGCAATGAAGAAAACAGTAGATGAAAAAATGAAACAGAAAAGTAAAGATTAAATTCTGGAAAATTAAAAAAAAAAAAGCAAACACTGATTAACAACGAAATTAAGAAGTGAAAAAAAGGATAGCAAATCGTCGTTGAAGAAGTAAAAAAATAAAAATAAAGATTTTGTGAAGAAGAAGAACCGAGATCTACAAAGTTTGTGTTTTTTTTAGCCACTGAGGCAGAGGAAGACTTACTCTGATGATTGCAGCAATTGTAACGACGAGAATCGTAGCCGTCACACTGAGTCTGCGAGGAAGACGATCGACAAGCGGCTGTGTTTGACTGAGAGAGGTGGTGTAGTAGAGAGAGAGACCATGTTCGTGAGAGAGAGAGAGTCGTTAAGAGTGAGAGAAAGATGAGAAAACCCAAAACCTAATGAAAAATACTTTAAATACTAAACAATCAGCTATTGAGATCAAACAACTTAAACAATTCAGATTTATCCTCACAATTAAATGAATGGTTCAAATCAAAACAATCATATTCTAATTTGGTCAATATTTTTAACTTTCAAAATGATTCTCATGCCGTTGATGTTAGGGAAAAATTTTGTATAATAAGAGGGGTAAATTCGTCATGAAAAAATCACACACTCCATCAGAAATAAAATTTTTTATTATAGAGTAAGAAATAAAAATTTATTCATACAAGAAAATTCACAACCAAAGTTTATTTTTGAATCTTGTAACCAAAGTCAATAACAATAAGGATAAATTTCACTTTGCACCCTCAATTATGGAAAATATATAATTTTAATCATAAATTTTAAAATATTGTAATATGAACCTTAAATTTAAAAAATGTTATAAAATAAACCCTAGTGTCAATTTCGTCTATACTTCCGTCCATTTTTATGAAATGACGTTGTTCCATTAATCCCAAAACAGGTTGGTTACTCAGGTTTAGTGTCGTGTGTTTTGGGTTTTAGGGGGAGAAGAAATAGAATGGGTTGGTTTACTCGAGTTAGGGAAAATGTGTAAGAATTGTTTGGCATTCAAGCATTTTGTTTAGGGATCACTGGAACGACGTTGTTTTGTGTGTAGTAAAATGATGAAGTATGGACGAGGTTGAAACACAGGTTTCGTTTTGTAACTTTGCGTTAGTTTAAGATTCATATTGCAATATTTTAAAGTTTAGGCTTAAAATAATCTATCTCATAGTTTGAGGGCGTAAAATAAAGTTTTTCTTAATAACTATTGGATACAACATACAACTATTACAATATCATCGACCCAATAATAAAATAGAGCTCGTCAGAATCAACTCTCTAAGGGTCGTACGATTGTGGTCGATGTTAATTTATTCCTTGTAATCTTATTTTGCCAATGGTATCTAAACTTATAATCACTAGCAATTAACACAGTTGTAATGAGTTTGGATAATTTTTTAAACCACTTGAATGCATTTAAAAAATACCTTAGATCACATTTATAAGACAATTTGTTATTTGAAATACATTTTAGTATTTTATGTGAGAAAAGTGAGATGAATAATAAAGGAAAAAGGAGAAAGAAATAAGTGAATGACAAATGTTAAGCTTAAGATGTGGGAGTGCTTTGTCCCACATTCAAAAGGTGAAAGGGAAATGGTGGGTTTATAAGCCCAACATATGTGCCTTAGGGTTAGCCCTAAGGACACTTCACATTTTGTAAGGAAGAGGGACTTAGATGGCAAATGGTTCTCACAGGCGCGTGCCGTCACCGCCTCCATTCGTCCGTCTCAGCCTGTTTTAGCTTGGTTCAGTTTGGTCCAAGCCCTATTTTTTGTTGAATTTTTATCTTATTTTCCCTTGGAGAAGAAGGCTTTGAACCAGTTAAAGCGAGAACCTCCACTCCAACGTCTCTTTTATGCTCCTCACTTTATGGAATTGGTTCAAACACACAGAACCGCAAATTCATCATTTTTCTAGAAATCACAATACATCAAAATCGATCTCATCATAGGTGTTACTGTTGTCTACAGCAAAAATGCCAATGTTTTTTAAAAAAAACTTAGAAAATGAAGCAAATAACAGGATTTAAGACCACAGAGCAAATAAAATAAAATAAAACTGCAACAAAAGAAAACACTGAAATACATAAAATACCACCCCAAAACTAACATTTTTAATGTCCTAAATGAAAAGAAAATATGTAAAAGGAGTAAGTAGATAAGACTTCTCTGAATAATGATGAGCTATTATCCTCGTCAACCCCTGCATTGTTCTTGTCGTCTCCAACTGAGAGGAAAATGGTGCATGAGCCAAATACGTCCATAGTTTTTTTTAAACATGAAAAAAACAAAAATAAAATAAGCAAAAGAAAATAAAAAAAACTAAAAAAATGAAATAACATAACTATAGTCGGGTTACCTCCCGGTAGTGCTTGCTTTAATGTCTTCAGCCAGATATAATGATCATCCAGGCTTCACCCGTTGTCCACTGACTTTAAAATTCCTTTTGTGTCAGAAATTGACCAGCCTAAAACCATTTGTTACTCTCTTAAAACCCTCAGTAGCTTGTCTTCTTGTTCACCATTTAACGAAACAGAGATAATGACAGGCAAAGTGGATGCTCATCTCATAAAGGTGTATCGAATGTGGAGGTCTAACACCGATGGTTTTTCAATAAATGGTAGGTGCCTAGGTTTACCTTCTCCAAATTCTACACTATCCACCCACATACAATTATTCATATCATTTGTGTGTTTGATTGCTTTGAAGACATTAAAAATTACACGATCATCTTGCACTTCCAGAATAAGTTCCCCCTTTTGCACATCAATCAGAGTTATTCTTGTAACTAAAAATGGTCTAACAAGAATAATTAGAATTTATTAGTTTTCCTCCATGTCAAGAACAATAAAATCATCTCGGAAGATAAATTTATCCACATTTACCAATATATCCTCAATAATCCCCAATGGATATCTGATAGACCGATCAACTAACTGTAAAGATACCGTCGTGGGCTTATCTTACAAGACCTAGCTTCTTGTAAACTAAATACGGCATCAAATTGATACCAGCCTCAAGATCACATAAAGCCTTTTCAAAATATGAATTCTCAATGGTGCAAGGAATAATAAAACTCCCAGGGTCATTTAACTTCGAAGGCAATTTATTCTGTAAGATAGCACTACACTCTTCAGTAAATGCAACTGTCTCATAATCCTCTAGCTTTCTCTTGTTTGACAGAATAAACTTCATGAATTTGACATAGCTTGACATTTGTTTTAAAGCATCAGTAAAAGGGATATTTATATGTAGTTTCCTAAACACATAGAGAAATTTAGAAAACTGCTTGTTCAATTTCTACTTTTGGAACCGCTGGGGGTATGAAATAGGTGGAACATATGGTGGAGGATTATCAGGAAAGAGTTTTGACTTAGGCTTGCCTTCATTCTTTCCTAAGCTCTTGGCAAGGTCATCACCCATTGTCTTAACATCTGCTTCAATTCGCTGATAATTTTGAACGGTGACTTTCTAAGGTTCTGCTAACTCCTTGCCACTGCGAGGAGTGATGGCATTTACTTGTTCGTTTGGATTCCTCTCGGTGTTGCTCGGTAGCGAACATTGTGGTCTGAGTTAATATTTTTGAAAGTTGACCCATTTGAAGCTCCAAATTCCTAATCGATGCAGCTTAACTCTGAATACTGGTTTGTTGCCTCTGAATACTTGTCTCTTGCCATAAATTGAGTAGTATTAACTGTAAGCTGGGATATAGCATCTTCCAGAGAAAGTTTAGGTTGTAGAGGCTGAAGAGTTGCAACTGGTGGATTAATCGTATTCTAACTATTCTTCCATGAGAAATTGGGGTGATTTCTCCACCTTGATTGTAGGTGTTGGGGAATTTGTAGTTCCCAACAAAGTTAGCCTGTTCAGACTAAGAATGAGCAAATGGATTTCCAGCTTGAAATTCAGTGTTAGAATGATGTCCATTACATAATTCACAAACTTTATGTGTCGCATGAACTTCACTAGCATTGACAGTGAAATAACTAAATTGCTTTGAAAATGTAGCTACTTAAGCTCTGAAGGTAGTAAGTGCATCTACTTCATAAACTCCATGAGTATTTCTTGGTACATTACGCCAAGTTGGCCATTGATAAGCATTAGCAGCCATTTCTTCTAGCAAGGCATAAACATTCTCATATGTTTTACCCATCAAAGCACTTCATGCTGCTGCATCCACTAGCGTCCTTGTTGAATTCCCTAAACCATTATAAAAAGTTTGAACTTGCAGCCATCCAGGTAGTCCATGATGTGGGCATCCTCTCAACATCTCTTTAAACCTCTC
>QANY01006236.1:177971-313672 GCA_003255025.1 Datisca glomerata
CTTAACCCCCCCCCCCCCCCATGCTTCATAAAGAGACTTTATATCATGTTGGGCAAATGTCGTGATCTTATTTCTCATTTTGGCTGTTTTAGCTGGTGGAAAGAACTTTGTTAAAAATTTCTCAAAGGGACCATTCCAAGTAGTGATTGAGAGTTTAGGTGCTCGAAGCTCCTTTAGATCAGGTGGTATATTGTTAGTTTGTTAACTATTTGTTAGGCATCATTCCTACTAGTTAATGAGCTAATGATAGTACTGTACTCATATAAGGATTCTGATATAAATAGTGCATTAATACAATGATCTTAGTATGACAGCATATAAGTATTATTCAAGAAACTCTTTCTTCTCTCTTCACTCTCGAGTTATCTTTCTTTCTTTCCTTCATTCTTTATACTGCTTCAGCAATCATATAGCAAAAACTTGGTTAGCGAGCAAGCTTAAGTTAGGATGTTAATTTAGTTTTTTTCTTATTTTGTTCTTGTAAAAAACTTAGTTTCGGCTTACAGCTAAAGTTAGGATGTTAACCTAAGTGTATATATGGCTTATAAATAAAATAAATAAACTATTGACATGCAAAAAAGTTCACATATAACTTCATTAATTAAGTTCATTACATCACTTTTATCGACGAATATAATTAAACAACAATTAAAACTAATAATTTGGATCATTGTATACAGTTTTATACAATATTAACCCCTTTTATCCCTTCAACTAAAATTACCCATATCGTTTATTTAATTAAGTTTTGCATATTGAAAAACTTAAAGAAATTAACTTTAAAAAAATGAAACTTATTTGAAACAATTAAGCCTGAGAAGAAATTCCAATTAGTTCAAGTAGTCCTGACTACTGTAAGGGCTAAAAGCTTCTAAGAGCCAACTCTTCTTCCTCCAAGAACTCCATCCCATTTCTTCACAAATTTCATCATTGTGATTAATGCTGTAAGTAGAAATACAGTGTCTTTTATAGAATCTTGTTGTCCTTTTCATCACTTCCATTTCTGTAGTAATATTTTCAAGCATTTGGTCTACACTTGGGAGCTTAAATTTCTCATCCACTAGTCGAGACAGCCATATGCTTCTCAGCTCTGCTGTCTGAAGATTTGCTACACTCTCTATGAATCCAACAAACCCCATGTTTGGTATCATTGGATTTATGGTCCCCCTGCCCATGACAAAATAAATTCAAATTAATTAAGACTAATTAATCAATTTAACTACTAAATCTGATCATGCTTTTTAATTAAAATATTTCACATGTACTATTTGAATTTATTCGAATAAATGGGCCTCATTCCTATCATTAATGACCATTACTAACACGTGATCCGAGATCAAACATCTAACACTAGAGTCAAGTATGTCACCGTAATTTATTTTAATTTATAAAATAAAGTGTAAAATAGGGGAAGTTCTTACCTGTATAAGGGCATCATACCAGAAGGAAATTCCACAAAACTACGGAAAGGTTCAGGCAAGATAGATTTGACTTTTTTCTTTCCTTCAAAACCAGTGGCAAAAACCACAACATCAGCTTTCACTTTAGTATTGTCATCAAATTCAATTCCTCCTTCATAGAACCACCACTTTGATTTTAATCTTTTTATCACTATATTTCCCTTATCAGCTTCAGAGAAGAAATTCTCAGGCATGATTGCCATTTGACATGATGCATAGTCCTCCAAAAATGGATGGTCTGGTTTCAATTCATACTTTTGTAGGGGAAATGTCCACGTAAGGTAAGACTCTATAAACTTCGATATTCCCTGCCTCTGTTAAATAAAATTATTCAAAATTAATTATATACATACTTTCATATATTGTTGTTACGACCAATCACTTTGTACATCACAACTGACCTGAGATGCTCTCATTTTGATAAAATAATGCTAAGCTTAACTTGTCATATTAGTTGTGAGGACCACAACTTGTATTAATACGAGAGAGAGAGAGAGAGAGAGAGAGAGAGAGAGAGAGAGAGAGAGAGAGAGAGTATGATTTACCATTGGAGAGAAGAGGAGGCAAAGGAGAGTGCGAAGGAAGGTTTGGTCAGGTTTTTCATGGAAGAATTGAGAAGACCTTGTGGAGTAAAATAGGTAAAATGGTAATCCCCAAACCCAGTAATGGGGAACTGTCCAATGTAATGTCCTCACCACCATTGTGCATGCTTGCCCTTCTGGTCCTTCATTAACATTAATTATAATCCAAGATTATTATTTATATATATGAGTGCATATAAAAGAGGATGTGTAGTGTCTTGAAAAATGAACAAATTTGTTCATGAAAAAAATGATAGAAGCTAACAGAAATTTTTTAATGAAGTGCGACCGATACTGAGTAATTAAGCTAATTAATCATTGAAGTAATTTAGTCTTAATTATTACGTGTAACATGTGTTTTAATAATTTTCTCTAATCATTGCACAATTAATGTTCCCAAGTCAAATATTTGAAAAAATTAATGACCATAGGTTGAATTAGACGTAGTTTTAGTCATAGAACAACTATGAAAAATCTGAGAAATTTTCAAAATATTTGACCATATACGTATGAAATTCACACGCTTATAATGTTCTTCAATTTTTATGTATTATATTGTCAGTCTGAAATCAGACCATGAAACTTTCATCTCCATAAGGTGGAAACTCAGAAACTGCCAGACTACATATTCACACAATTATTCGTTTTTCTAAAAGGATAGATGGTCAAATATTATTTTCAAAAAATTCAGGAAAAAATCAAGTTTTTGATAAAAAAAAAATCATATAGAAGTGTCCGTTATTTTCCAAATAATAAGTTTTTATTATTGTAGTTTGACACACATAATATTATTCTAAAAACAGCTACCAAACACGACTCATGAGGTTATACCTTGATTTGCCTCAACAGATTCCATGACGAGATCGAGAGCAGACTTCTTGAAGCCGATGACTGCAACCTTCTTTCCTTTAAGTAATTGAATAGAATCTTCATGGTTAAGCTTGCAGTAATCAAGGGAATGCAGGACTTTGCCTTGAAATGTCTCAGGCCCTTTGTTGCGTGGGAAATCTGGAATTTTTGGTATATCCCCATACTTTCCTATGCATATCACCACAAACTCGAACGCATACCACTGAAAAAAAAATGTCATAATTAAAATTGAACAATAAAAAATAAATTAGTACGGATAAGTTTGGTTAACTAAGAATATGATAATCAAGAGATTATAACTTTGAAAATTATGTGAAATATGAAAAGAAAACAAAAATTATTTGTCACCCTAGTTGTTTTTTTAAAATGTAATGTTAAATTAAGAGATTCGGGATTTAACAAGTTTGAAGTACTAATTTATTCTAGTTTTTTCATATATGTACATTATAATCACAAAGGAAATTTAAAATTTTATTTCAAAGTTATGGTTTAATACTTTCTATGATTAACTTAATTCTAGTTTGTCGTTGAGTTATGAATCACGTATTACTACTTGTAAAAATAATGGTCCACGAACACGTAAATTAATATATTTGTGACAAAATAGAAATGAAGACGTGCATGTTATATGGTATACTAAGGTGATCATACTCTTAAATCACCCCATCTAAGATTCATAAATAGTGATCTCTAGGGCTTTCCTGACACTAGTATTGATGATCAATACCGTAGAACTCTCCCGAACGTATAAACTTTAATAAAAAATCTGACTTAGAAAAAAAGAAGAAAAAACATTTTTTATAAAAAGTGTCCCCATATTAATTATCTCACTTCTTCGTTCAAAACCCCAATATCAAACTATTACTCATAATGACCATAGAAGATAACTACCTGAATGGTCTCAGATCCACTGGTCTGAACAGCAACCTCCCAAACGGGATGACCAGACAACAAACTCCCGTACTCACGACCTTTCCCGGTAAGATCAGCGGAGTCACGTTGATCACCGACAAAGCGGATTTCGACCACTTTAGAGTTGAACCTCACAAACTTCAGGACATCAAAGTGGTTAGCATAAGATGTCAAGTAGTTCAAAATCTCAATATGAGAAGGGAAGCTTGAGTTATCCCTGTCGGGCCAAGGAAAATCAGAGAACTCGTAATCACATCGGACCGACTGAAGCTTAGTCGAACGGTAAGAACAATGTTTCCAAACCCCTCCAATGGAATCAGTTGCCTCAAAAATAATAGGGTTGTGATGAGAAAGCTGTTTGGCTGCAGCTATACCACTTATTCCAGCTCCAATTATGCCAATTTTGGAGAAAATAGGAGCCATAGTTGTTTGGAAATAATAAAGTTGGGTTTTGAAACTTAGGTATAATTTTTTGAGGGTTTGGATTGATGAAGAAATTGTGTGACGAAAAGGGTTGTAATGGGTTCATTATTTATAGTAGCCATGGCCTGGCTATGCATGGTGGTGGGTCAAGGGATTCCATCACGTGAAATGGACTTTCAAATGGTGAGAAAGATTGGAAATTTCTTACTATTTATCAAAATATTATGAATTTTTGCTTAAGGGGAAATTAGGAGGAAGATTAGAAATTTCTCACTATTTATCAAAATATTATAAATTTTTTGCTTAAGTGAAAATTAGGACGCTTCTTGAATTGAGAAATTTCCTCCCTTCGTACCCTCTTTCCATGTTGTAGTTTCTGAATTTCAGTGTAACTTCAACTCATTTTCAGCATTATTCATACTGATCTTTTTGTATTTTTAATCATCTATTAATGAGCCATTCTCACTAATATTTTGGGTAATTAATTAATTTCAGTCTTCATGGATTCAATAACATTATCTGAAAAACAAGAAAACAAATAGCTTTTCCTAACCGTATATATATAAATCATAACAATAAATACAGGTTTTAATTGTTGTCGACAGCTTAATTATATCAGATTTCTTTCGGCAGTGGCAGAGAATTTGAACTGTTTTCTACTGATGTTTTTCCCATGCAAGTTTGATTTCATTATTCAATTTCTAAACTTTGTACTGTTGCTTCTATAACTATTATTCAAATATATTTTACATTATAGCTTTTTTATTTTCTTTTTCTGAAACTATATTTTACATTAGTTCTATAACCAATTTGTTTTTATGACAATGTGAATTGTCATTCCATGTTTATATAAATTCTTTATTGAATGAAGAAAATACTATGCAACTACATGCTCAACACCTTTAGGAATTGACAGTATATATGTTCTCACATCACAAATGATGAATGAACAAATTTTGAATTGACAGCTTCAAATATATATATCGTCAAAATCAACACGATGCTACATAGACTACTTTACGACTGATAAAATACACCCTATAGCTAGAGAGAAAGAGACCTCTAGAGTAGAATATGCAAAAATAACACATACATTGAATCTTTAAAATTTATGTCAAAATAGTTTTGGCCTAATGTTGGAAGAAATTTAGGAGGAAAAAGAAGAGGAAACCTCCAAGAATATAGAAAGAAGCTTAAAGGAAAATAAGCTAAGTACTTGTAAAAACCAACTTAATTTAAAAAAACTTTTAATTAGAACATGGAATTTCATAAATGAGAAAGGGAGATACGTCTCTTTGAATTCAAAGTCTTGATTTTATTCTTAACCACTGTGACCATTGGTTTGATTTAAAGGTTCTCACCTATATTAGTCCATGGTAAGAGAGAGTCAGCATTTAGTTTATTCATCTGTTCCCTTAATACCTTTGAACATTATATTAGTCCCAGTGGTAAAAGAGTCAGTATTTAGTTTATTCATCTGTCCCCCTTAATACTTTTGAAGATTATTCTATGTTTCCTTTTTTTTATTAATAAGCATATTTAATATCTGCTTTTTAATCAACATACTATTTGTTTATTGTGGAAGTGCTTCTAAGTAAGAAATTGGTGCTTTCAAATGTAGAAATAGCGTATAAACGTTTGTGGAGTATTAATATATATGCGTTGACATAACTCTAAAAAAAATATGGGCTATCGAACACCAATATGCCATTCCATTAATTAGACAAAATTTAACGTACTCTAAAGACTTGAATTTTGGTATTGTTTTCTATGATTTAATGTTGCATATCTAAAAAAATAATAATTTAGTTTACACATTTTAAGAAACAAAATGAATGTAGTCTTAGATTACAAAAATAAATAACACTTGCCATTAATTATGTAGGACTCTTTTAAGTATTTTTGAAGACTTCACGAAAATCCTATCACATAGGTCGTTACAAAACTAGGGGTGTTGCTTTTTTGCAGTGGCAGAATATTATAGTCATTTGAAATATTGTATACTCAAGACTTAAACGGATGTTTAAGGAATTAATTAAAAAGTCTTACTTAAAATAATTGACGAACGAAGGATTCTATGAGTTGACAAATGACACAATTCAAATGGAAATCCATGAAATTGCTACAGAATTTCAATCACATTTTGACCCAATGGGACGAACAAGTTCCCAGCAATTATACATGATAAATTTTCCTAATTTAGTTCATTATCTTGATTATTACTTAAGTAATATTAATTAATTAAAAAATACAGTCATGTCAATCTGGCATGCCATGTACCCACCTACCAACTTGATGTAAACTATATCTTAGCTTTTTTATATTTTATTTTCTATTTCTAACGATGAAATCGCATCGGTCCTTGTCGGATGAATAGCTCCGAATCACACATATTTTTTTAATAAACTTAGAAATGTCATTCATCGATCTATGGTATGATTTATTTGCTATGGCTATATATATATATCAAGGCGTAGAATACTATCAATGTATTGTTCTGTCCAAAAAAAAATATTCGTCGTTAATAAAATTTGTTATCAAATCAAATAGAAAGAAAATAGACTGTAATATTTTTACTTAACGCTGATGCAATATCTAGTCAAATGTATTCAGATCAAGTCAATCCAAATTGTAAAAAGATAGGTACACCAAAGAGCTTTAGTTAATTAAGTTAAACGTCCAACTCATTTTATTCGTTAAAACTTAAATGATTAAAAGAATAGAAATGTAGTCTTACAACCATCACATGATAGAAGTTAGTCGATGTATACCTTATTCCAACACACATCTACTAAGCTACAATACATAAAAGTTGAATTGTGTGTCATGCACACACAACAATCGAATTACACAACACACCAAATATACATGCTCAACTAATTTTTAGATACCAAGTTGAAAAATTCAACATGTTCTATTTCTTTAACCTATAAGTGGTAAGAAGATGACGACTAAAGGCTTAGTAATCATCACATAATCGACAAATCAAACAATTTGAGACACATTTATATAAGCTTTGAATGTGTTTCCTGATTATGAAGCTACGCACTATTTTTGATAGTTTGTGTATATGGAGACTCAAAATGATGTTAAGGAGTTGTCCTCCAAGTAGACTTGATGAAGTATGTTTAGGATCAATGATCTTTATCTTCCTCTAGTACATTACGCACATGTCAGAGTGGTTGAAAGAATTAGTCTTGAAAACTGAAGTATCAATAGGAATACCAAGGGTATGAATGTTACCTGTTAAAAATGCGAATGTTAGTATACGTCTTATTTGAGATGAGTTTGAAATTGTTTTGTTTGAAAGTTCTTTGGTACATTGATAAATATCGTTTTAGCTCATAATTATTTGTCAAGTATTTTTGCTTGATACATATTTTGGTGTTTAGAAGCACTTCTTCAAAATATATCAATCCTAAGTGTTTATTGTATTGATTCCCCATCTCTCTCTTCCCTAGAGCTTCTCTCTCTAAACTCTTAGGGTTCTTCGGTTTGTGCACCTCCAATGAACAATCCCTACTAAATTGAGGGCTTGAGTTAAAAGAGTTGGTTGTTTCGTGTAGCTGGACATTTGCTAGGGAAGATGGAAGACAAGAGCGGAACCCTTGTATCAATAGGAATACCAGGAGTTGGTTCTTCACATGCTTTTCATGGGCAGAATTCCAAGGTAAGCAAAGATTATTTTTGTTCAACCTAAACAAGGAAGGGGAGGCCTCCAAAAATGAAATTAAACATCGTTGTGCCTGATGTGGAAGTTGTTCCTCTATTGGAAACTCTTTTTGGTCCTGCTAAATAACCTGTTGAAACGCTCATTCTTATCCCTAATTCACAATCCTGTGAGTCCTTACCGTTGGGTAGTGAGGGTGAAAACCCTAAGGTTCTTAAGTGAATCTTGATGAGGAGGTTCAGTTTCCAGCCCTACCCTCAAGTGAGAAGACTATTGCTTCGGTTGCGAAGGCTATTGAAAGTAATGTGGTCCTTCAAGCCTTGTACTGGAAGAAAACAAAGAAGAGCCTGTGAAGAAGACCATTATTGTTGATTCTAAGAAACCCTTTTCGGTGGATAGAGTGCGAAAACCTAATATGCATTTGAGCAACTTTGAAGAAAAACCTATTAAGGATACATTGAGTGGAAAAATCAATATTCGGGATGTGATTCTAGAAAAGGGTATCAAGCATTGGGTGAACACTCTTGTGGGTCACTTTTTGGAGAATAAACCCTCTTTAGTTATGTAAATCAAGCTTTTATCTATGGAGAAATAAAGGTTTGAATGAGGTAGCCGAAATAGACAATGGCTTCTTCTTTTTCAGTTTTAATACTGAAAAAGAAAGGGATGAGGTCTTTAATGGTGGCCTTGGTACTTACTAGACAAACCATTAATTTTAAAGAAGTGGTCTCCTCAAATGAAATTATCTAAGGAGGAGATACGCAACATACCAGTATGGGTTAAGATGTGAAATATATGTTCTA
Organism: Datisca glomerata; assembly: GCA_003255025.1. Taxonomy (NCBI): domain Eukaryota; kingdom Viridiplantae; phylum Streptophyta; class Magnoliopsida; order Cucurbitales; family Datiscaceae; genus Datisca; species Datisca glomerata. Next base: position 186,691 of record QANY01006236.1, read on the forward strand.
TCTTATGGACTTAATGAGGCTTTGGTAGCATCTCTAGCATCATTGGAAAGCCTATTTTTTATCGATGCTATCACTGTTCGTTATACCAAATTATCATTTGCAAGGGTGTGCATTGAAATATTTTTTTTTCAGTTCTCCCTAAAATGATTGATCTTGATCTTGCTGCCTACAGTATTAAGGAAGCAACAATCTAGATTTAGTACATAGGGATCCCTAAGAAATATAAAGTTTGCCTAGTATTTGGACAGATTATTTATAACAAGATGAAATGAAGACTAATAACAAACAACAACCTCCCATGCCCAAGAAAAAATAAGAGTGGATCTAAGTGACAAGGAAAGGCAAGGCAAGGAGAAAATTGTTGAACCCGATTCCCTTCTGGGTCCTAGCTCTGTTTGTTTGCTAACTGATTTGGAGGATGATTAAACTTGAACCTCATGATATAGGGAATTCTGAGATGGTCTCATTGCCTATAATAAAGGATAACATTGTTGAGTCTTCTATTGAACTTGAAATGCGTGAAGCTACCATTGGAAAGAAAGAGTCTCCTAAGATCAATGTTGTCTCCGTGGAAGCTTACGCTAAGAACAATGTAGAGAAATTTTCTTCTAAAGATGAATCTATCTCCGAAGCTAGCCCTAAAAGTTATACTTTGAGTGCAAGGCAAATGCAATGACAGCATCAACTTGCTGCCAAGCTCAAGGCTTATGGTGAATCATTGGTAAACTCTTCCCTCCATTATTAAATGAAGAATATTTCTGTTTGAAATATTAGGGGCTTTAATAAGCCTAGGAAGCATTTAGATGTGATGAGAGTTTGTAGAGAGTTTAGTCTTGACATTTGTTCCTTGGTTGAGATTAGAGTGAAATTCAAGCATTTTAATAGAATCGCTGAAGCTGTTTTTCTTTCTTGGAATGTTCTAAATCAATATTATGTGGTTCCTTCTGGTAGAATCTGGGTGGCCTATGTCCATATATTTTTTTATGTTGATGTTATTATGTGTACTCCTTAGATGATATATTGTTTAGTTAGAAGACTGAATCATTTTAAAGAATTCTATTGCACGTTCATTATGCTTATAATGTTACTTGTTAAAGAGTTTCTCTTTGGCATGATTTGAAGAGAGTGATTGTTATTTCTTCTCCTTGGATTGTCATGGGAGACTTTAATGTGATCAATCATTCCAAAGAGAAGCATGGTGGTAATTTTAATTGGGATGAGGGAATGAAGAGTTTTGTTGATTGTGTGTTTAGTCTGAAGCTTTAGGACTTGAACTATTTAGGGTCTTTTTCACTTGGTGAAATCATCAATCTAGTGATGGTAGTATTATGCCTAAGCTGGACAGAGTCCTTATTAATGATCACTGGGGTTTATCTGACCATAATCCAGCCATTGTTAAGCTATTGCCTGATTCCATAAAAGAGGGACTCCTTTCAAGTTCTTTCTTCTTTGAATTGATATTGATGGTTTCTATAAAACTATTGATGAGGTTTGGCACATTCATGTTTACGACACTGCCATGTTTAAGCTTGATCAAAAGTTAAAATTTGTTAAGAGGGCTTTCAGATCCTTCAATCAACAGAAGTATAATGATGTTTCTCGTAGAGTTGTTAAGGCTAGAGATCAGTGCCATTTCATCAACAAGATTCTTAATGAGCAGCCTGCTAATATGGAGGTTCAGTTGAAAGTTAGTGAAGCTTACAACAAGAAAGCTTCTATATGCAGAAATCAAGAGTTTCTTGGCTTAACTTGGGGGACAGTAGCACTAGATTCTTCTTCAATTCGGTTAAGGAACATAGAAGAAAAACTACTATTTTTCATATTGAAGATAGTAATGGTACAGTGTTGACAGATCCTTCTGCAATCCAAAACCATGTCATCGATTTTTACAAGCAGTTATTAGGTTCTCAGGATCATATCCCAGAGATTGATGAGAGTATTATTGATAGGGTGATGCCTAAGAGGATCTACTGAAGAGGTCAGGCTTACTTTCTTTTCTTTTAAGGATAGTAAAGCCCCTAGAGTGGATGGCTTCTCTGCTAGCTTCTTCAAGAAGGCTTGTGTATTATTGTTAGTGATGTCAGTGTGGTTGTTCTTGATTTTTTTCAACATGGTGAGAGTTTGAAGACCTTTAATGCCACTACTATTTCCCCCATTCCCAAGGTCTGTAATCCTACTAGAATTTATGAGTTTAGGTGTATTTCTTATTGTAACTTGGTCTATAAGTGTATTACTAAGATGCTTTCCAACAGATTGAAGATTGTTTTAGCTGATTTGGTTAGCCTTAATCAAACAGCTTTTGTGACCGGCATATCGATTTAAGATAATAACCACATTGCTCAGTAGATTATGAGAGGCTATCACAAAGAGACCAATAGCCCCAGATGCACTTTGAAAGTGGGTTTGCTAAAGGCCTATGATAGTGTGAGCTGGTTTTTTCTTAGTCGGGTCCTACAAGCCATTGATCTTCTTGACATTTTCATTGACTGGGTTATGAAGTGCATTACTTCTCCTAGTTATGCTATCAATATCAATGGTGGGTTGCATGTTTACTTTCAGGGGAGAAGAGGTCTTAGACAAGGGGACCCCATCTCTCCTCACATGTTTGTTCTGGTTATGAAGGCTCTCACAAGCATCCTTATCAACTGCACTAATTTACCTTTTTTTCCAATTTCATTGGAGATGCAAGAGATAGAATTGTTAACTAATGCTTTGCTGATGACCTCCTAGTATTTGTAAGGGTGATTTTAATTATGTCAAGATAGTTAAGGATGATGTTGATCTGTTTAGCAATCTTTCTGGTTTACACCCTAATGATGCAAAAAGTATCATATATTTTCTCTGTTGTTGAAGCTTCTGTGTAGGAGGATATTATTGTTATGACTGGTTTTTCTAGAGGCTCCCTCCTTGTTAAATATCTAGGTATCCCTCTCATTTCAACCAAGCTCAGTATAACCCATTGTGATATATTGGTTGACAAGATTGTGCAAAAGGTTAAAGATTCAGAGACTAGATTCTTTACTTATACAAGTAGACTTCAACTCATCAAATCTATTTTACTTACTATTCAAGGCTACTGGGCTAGCCTTCTCATTTTACCCAAGATGGTTGTGAAGAAGCTCAATGCTACTCTAAGGAACATCTTTGGAATGGCAATACTAATTTAGGGTTAAATTTCTTTGCGATCTTGTCTGCTCTCATAAGGATGAAGAAGACTTTGGTATTAGGAATTTGATAGCTTGGAATTGTGGTGTTGTTGCCAAGCAATTTTGCAGGCTTGTCTCTAATGGTAAGGACTCCTTATGGATAGCTTGGTGTAGTCATAATTTGTTAAAGAAACACTCCATCTTTACATTAAAATGCCTATTGATCCATCATGACCTTGAAAAAGCTTCTTAAAATTAGGGATAAGATGGCTCTTTTGTGCTCTCCTCGAATTCGTGATGGCTCCAATTTTATTTTATTTTGTTCTCTATTAGTGGTAAAGCTCTGGTCTCTAGTACTAGTTTTCCTCTTTATCAACATCTTTCTATTCTGATCATAGATGTGGTTTGGATTTGGCCTACTCAATCTCTTGCAGCTTGCCTAAACCAGTGGGGTTTTTATCTTCATATTGATCAATCTAGTGGAAGTCAGGATTCTTGGATTTGGACTGCTTCCTTATCTAGCTCCTTCACTATTGACACTACTTACGATTACGTAGTTCAACTTAAATAAAAGGTCTCTGGACCTTTCTCATTTGGTTCTCTGGCCACATTCTCAAGTGCTCCTTTATAACTTGGCTTGCTTACTTGAACAAACTATCTACTAAAGATATAGTTGCTCACTGAAATACTTCGATAGGTTTGGCTTGTGTTTTTTATTCTTCAGGTAATGAATCTACTGCTCATGTGTTCTTTGAATGTAATACTATTTACAAGATTGTCATGGAGCTAATCCTGAGAAGCAACCTTCATTGCAATGCTACTTCATGGGGGACTTTCTCTTTTGGCTTTTCCAGGTTGCGTAAAAAAATCATGTTTTTGTTATTAATTTTGTTTCACAGTTTCTGTTTACTGTATTTGGTTGGAGAGGAATAGAAGAGTCTTTGTTGGAAAAGTCTTAGACTCCTCTCTTCTTTTATAGAAGTTTATGAGAATGATTAGAGAGAGACTCCATTTTCTTGAAGATGTCAAACATGTAAATATTGTGTCTTTAGTTTTGAGTAGTCGGTTCTAGGTCTTTCTAGCTTTGTTTTGTACCCTATTAGAGTCTCGTTTTTCTCATAGGGTATGCCCTTGTATTGTGTAACTTGTTTCTTTTGGTTAATATAATTTCCTTTTGACAAAATTTTTTTTGAATACTGACACATATGCTTCACAATACATCAAGTGCTTCATACACACAAACTGATATATGAAATAATTTTCATCTAACATTCTATCATCACAACGCATAAAAGTGTTTCTTCACGATAAATACTCTTATTCAAACGATTAATGTCATCCATATGTAGATCAAATCCTTATCAAGCTAGCAGTCTTATTATATAGTTGGTATCTTTTGGTAGAGTTCCTCGTCTAGATAAGTTGGTTCAACTCTTACTATGAGTTTCCGTCTCAGACTATTAACTCCATGTGTAGCTGGGACTCATATATGGGTCTTGATGCTGACTCAGACTTAAGTGAGACTCATTCAGGTGAGACCTGATGATGATGTGGCCAATGAAATGTGGTAATCAAACATGCTGTGTTGAGGCTCTTTTCCAATGAACAACCCCTAAACTCAGTACAAATAACAAGCTATGCCTAAATGAATTCCAGAGCCTCTCTAATTAAGATGAGTTGATGATATTTGAAACTTCATTCAATGGGTCTATAATTTGGAACTGTCACTTTAGTTCACTAATGTCTATCAAGAATAGATACTAAAAAGAAAGTAGCTCCTTAAAGTACGTAGAAAAGTAAGCTAGCTTGAATAATTTAGTTAATAGAAAATGTGATTTATTATGAATGGTTGTGGTAGGAAAATGTGTGGTGGCTTCCAAACACCAAACTGAATGGAGGCAAAAACCGAAGCTGTTTACTTGAGACTTTTCAAAAGTTTTCATCAATTAGTCATATAATATAAAACACAAAGACCAGATGTGATGGCTTTTTGCACTTCAAAAAATTCTATTTCCTGCCAAAAGAGAAAAACCCCACATGCTGTTCGCTGTCTAATTTCTAAGCACACGAGGGAGAAGATTGGGGATGGCGACCTCTTTGGAATTCGAAAAGTATATACCTAATAAAGACACATTTGTTTGTGAATTTAGAGCCATCATTTATATTTCATGACAAAATGTTGCACAAGCCACCAGCCTTGGAGTGTTATTAAGACGTGATGTGTCATCCATGGTTTAGTCTTCATTGGCTTACCAGCAGGCTGTTTTGATTCTATTCACTAATTTAAATTTCTATAGAATTTGTAAATTTATCCAAAAAGATGAGGGAAATGAAAACAAACACTTTCACTATTTATAACTTGCCTCATAACTAGTTACGATCTAAATCTCCTGTATAATGATTTAGAGCTCCACTTCTATGATATTGTTCGCTTTAAGTTTGACATCAAAGGCCTGAAATTAGACAGAGAACAGCATGTGGTTTTGTCATTAAGTTTTACTCCAAAGGCCTCTCTTACCAATGAGAACTACATCCATTAATTATAAACCTCACATACTTCTTTACCCAGATGATGTGGGATTGTGCAACTTGTTCTGTCTTACTTCGCCTCATCTTGCACTATGTCTCAAGCGGATTGATCTTAAATGAATTTTGACTACTGTAATCCCCCCATATGGGGCTCAACGTCCTCGTCGACTACACCTCTACTTGGGTCATGTCTCTGTAAACCCTAAACCCTACTTTCGAGTCTAAGCCTGCAGGGTTTTGTTATTGGATTTTACCCCAAGAAGTGTTTTACCATTGAGAATGTCATCTCTTGCTTATGAACAATTACACACAACTTTACTCAAGCAACGTAGGATGACGCAACTTACCCTCAGGGGCGACCAAATCAAATTGGGGGCCTTAGGTGAGAATTATAAAAATTTAAATTTGAGTTTCGGAAAAAAATATTCTATAAGACAAAATGCTTTTTAAAAAATAATTATTCTTTCATTTTTTAGTGACAAAATTTTAATTAAACTTTGAATATAAAGTAATTACAAAAATTGAATATACACAAACAAGCAACAATAATATACTAAAAACAAGAAAAAATTACATGTATGATCACTATATTTGGACCAAGTTTCAATTTCATCATTATAGTTTCATTTTTCTCAATTACATCAAATCAAAATTTGTAAGATGTTTCAATTTTATCACTCCATCCACATTCCTTTAAATACTTAACGATTTGCTGGTGTGGCAGACAGTTAGCAAAGTTGTTGCACATTGAATATTTGATTGAAATTTATGTATCAAGTTATTTTCCTTTATTTTTTTAGAAATTACAAAGTGAACATCGCGTTTTCTTTTCTTTCCCTTAATGTTTTAAACAAAATATACCCTGTGTTTTAAAGTTGTGGTATATAATATATTTATTTAAAATAGTTATATCAAGCCTCCCCTCTTAATTATTTAAACATAATAAATTTCGTGTTCTTTTCCCCTCTTAAATATTTTAAAATTTATAAAAAAGACCCCGCTTCTTCCTTTTCTTCCCTCAACTGTTTAAAATTTATAAAATATACCCCTATCTCCCTCCCTCCCCCCTAAACGATTTAGAATTTATAAAATAGGCTCTCCCTTCCCCCTTAACGTTTTAAAAATTAACAAAATATATCATGTGTCTTTCTTTTCCCCTTTAAAGTTTTCAATATTTAAAAAATAACACCCCGTTGAATTAAAACAGGGAAAACAGAACGGTTTGTCACTTCCTCCTCTTTTTATCACATATTCTCTCTCACTTTCTCATTTTCAGATTTTTCTGAATTTTCTATTATCCATTTTAGTAGATTCAATGCCCAATAGGGGACCAATTTTACCTGAAGATTGTGAAAGCTACGAATGACAGCAAGTGGTTCTCTTTGGGATGACATATAAAAGGTATTTTGGTTATTCTTTGGACTTTTAGGGTTTTGAAAGTCAATTTAGGGCTTCGAGATGAGAAGTCTCTTTGTTAATTTAGGGTTTTCTTTAACTGGTTTAGGGTTTAAATCTGGTTTTAGGGTTCTGAAAATGTGGTTTAGGGTTTTGAAAATATGGTTTTAAGAGTAAAAAATTAAATTTTTTGGGTTACAAAATATGGGCTTAGAGTTACAAATCTAGTTTATATTTGTGAAATCTACTTTATGTTTGATTAAAATCTAATTCTGAAATATAAATTATGTTCTAGATAATTTTTGTTCCAAAATATATTTGGTTTAGGCTTTCTGTGTGGTTTTTTAATATGGTTATAGACTATAAAATCTGATTTTAGGGTTATGTGTTCTGATTTAGTGGTTTTTATATTTATGTTTTATGATTCAGTGATGGATTCAGAATTATTCTCAATATGTTTCCATTACAATGGACATTTTGAGTTGAACCATACTAAATACCTAGGGGTGTGACTAAAACAATTGAGCATTGTCATCCAGATATAATGAGTGTGTTAGAGTTGGAGGATATCATGAATTTGGCAGCCATTTATGATCATTCAAGTTTATATTCTATCATCCCTGGTGAAAAATTTAATGGAGGTTTAATTAATATAGTTAATGATAGAAATGTGATTGATATGGTGTGATTGGTTCCTCCAACGAAATGAATTAATATATATGTGGAGCATAATACTGAAATTAGATTGAGTCCAGAAAATAAAGCACATGATACTAAAGTAGAGAGTAGTGATAGTACTGATGAAAGTGTTAAAAGTGTTGACCTAATTGGGTTAGTTGAAAGTGATTTTGAGTTAGATGATGATCAACAGTTTGATGCCAACATGGATGACATTGAGTATGTGTTTAATGTGAGTAGCATTGTTACTGACCATGATTCTGAAGAACACTTGAATAGCTCTATGAATTCAGATGATGAGGTTGACATATTCAGTATCTGGATTTATAGTTGAGCATGACATGTCAAATGTTGTGTTCAAATTAGGGATGAAATTCAACGATTGTACTGAATTCAAAAATGTTGTTAGAGCACATTCAAGATAAAGTGGCCATGATTTGAAGGCTGATAGAAATGAGAAAAAGAGAGTGTCTGTGAAGTGTATGAAATTGGTTGTAAATGAAGGATATGGGCTTCTACAATGTAGAATGAAAGTAGTATGCAAATCAAGACTTTCATTAATGAACACACTTGTGCTAGAGATTTTTCACACAGATATATAAGCTCTAAATGGATAGGGAAATAATATTTGGATAGGTTTAGAAGCCAAAGAAAATGGAGATTGACTGAGATTGTTGAAACGATAAAAAAGTATCATATGGTTAATATAACTAAAAGTCAAGCATCTAGAGCAAAGCAATATGCTTTTTTGTTGATATAAGGATATTGTAAAGAACAATATTGCAAGATATAGGAGTTCTGTGAGGAATTGAAACAGTCGTATAAATAGCACTATTAAGATGAATGTTGAAATATAATGTCTTTAGGTGAAGCCAACATTTTAGAGGTTGTATGTCTGTTTAGATGCTTGCAAGAAGGGTTTTATAAGTGTATGTAGGCCTATTATTGGCATAGAAGCATTCCACTTGAAACTTATACCAAGGTCAAATACTAGCAACAACTAGAATGAATGAGAATGAATGCATAAATCCCATTGTAGTTATGTTGTTGAGCAAGAGAAAGATAGTTGAGGTTGGTTCTTGGAGCTGTTACTATGAGATATTGACCCTAGGAATCAATTGGGTCTTACACTTATAACTGACCAATAAAAAGGATTGTTGCCTGCTTTAGAAGAAGTAGGATGGAGTACCGAGCATAGATTATGTGTGAGGAATCTCTATGCAAACTTTAAGGCTGATTTTAAGGGAAAGGTATTCAAGGATACCTTATGGAATGCAACAAAGGTCACCACATATATTTCATGGCAAAGTCCTCAAATGATTATGTTCACCAATATTACTGCACCGAAACAGTTTTGAAGACGTATCAGCATTTAATCCAACCTTGTAATGGACCTAAGTTCTGGCCTAAGATCAGTGAAATGACTGACCTAGACCAACCTTTACCTCCAATTCTTAGAAGGTAACCTGATAGGTCTAAGAAACAAAGAAATAAGTCCAATGAAGAATCCACCTCTACTCCAAAAATGTTAAGCAGACATAACTCTACATTAAAATATAGTAAGTTCAAGCATATGGGACATACTAAGGAAACACGTAAGGGTGCACTTGTTGCCTCTAAACATGCCTCAAGCAGTCAAAGTCAACAAGCATATGTTAAAATTATGTTCATAAAGTAGGGTGTAATAACTATTTATGAGTATTTAGTTATTTGCAGTTTTCAGATTGATTAGGCAATCGAGTCTGATTATGACTGTTAGGTTGAACCAAAGGATGTTGGTCTTGGAGCATGTAAGTGGAGACTCTAACGGTTGACCTATACATGTTAAATAAACCAGTAACAAATTAGTTTAGAATAAAATCATTTATCAAGCTCTAAATCTTATTGTTATACCTTAAGGGTATTTTCATAATTACTTTAATCCCGAGTTGAATGTGAATCTTGGCTTAGTTACTTGCGGTCTTTGATACGCCAAATGATTGAGTTCAAAATTGTCAGACAATATCTCGGCTGTTGAGATTGTGATTCAACTATGTTAAAGTTGTGTGATTTACAGATATGAAATTTCGTGATTAGATTGTCACTAACAATATCACCTTATGCTTTATTGATGGGCGTGTGAATAAATAAACTCGGCCTGCTACTCGATGACATGAGTCATTGAATAAGACATTGTGAACTGTATGAGGCACTTTACTGATATGTCTTACTCATTCACAGTCAATAAATGAGTTAAGAAAATAATAACTAGAGGGTTAAAACAGTAATTTTACATCCAGCTCTTGTTACTGATATTCACAAGGGGTAATATGTTAAAATATTCTATAGACAATGAAATAAAAGAGTTTATTTGCACCAACATAAAATGTAGAACGCATGAATTTATAGTCGATTCAACATCGAATTTATGTTGGAGTCATACGATGTCGGGTATTTGAATCTTATAGTTTTATTCATGTGGGTCCATTTGATCTCAAAAGTAGCTCATATGTACAAAAATAGAAAAAGCAATATCAGTTAGACAAAAACGTGTTTTGGACCAATGTGTATTTCCCGAACTCATATGTGATGGATGTTATCACTTAATTAGTGAAGAGCATGTAATTAATGTTCAAATTAATTGATTTGTTATTTTCTAATTATTAGATAGTTCATAAATAAAAGAAATTAATTAATGGATGGCGATCAATTTAATTTATCAATTTTGGATTGATGAATTTGGACACAATATTGACTCTAATGGGAGATATAATTTTTTACAATTGTAAAGTAAATGGGTGAATTTTCAGTAATTTAACATATAGGGGTATATGTGTAAATTTCATAATTATTATAAAAGGAATGGCAATAGGGTTGCAACATTAACTTTAACACAGTTTGTGATTACACAGAGCAAAGAAAAGAGTTTTTCTCCCTCCCCCTAACCTTGTCGTTGAAATCCATAGTGTGGAAGAAAAAAATAATTTTTCTTCTTCAGTTATTTTGAGAGCTCACACTCAGTTCCTAACGACATCCTCGCGAGATATACTTCTGAATCCAATGAGTGATTGTTGGTGTGAAGACTAATTCGAGTTCTACGAATGATGAAGAATGTGAAGATAATCAATAAGATTCCACCAAGTGAGAAAGTCTCCGATACAACAAAATGTATAAAATAATTTCTACCTCTTTTAAATACATGTAACTAAACATGCATAATCAAGTGTGTGATTTTAATGTTTAATATGACTAAATTGGTTTTAGAAAAAAATTTGATATTCCGCCCACGAACCGTTCGTGGTTCACCAATTTTTCTTCAAAATTTTTAAAACTCGATCCAACCATTGGTATCAGAGTCTTTTGTTCTTGATTATATATATTTAGATTAACACGTATGTACGTTGGATGTTGATATTTTGGCATATAATTGTGTATGGTAGATTCAAAATAGTTTTAAATGTGTTTTATGAATAAATCTCGATCTATTGGCTCTAGGCGTTTTGTTTTTCAATTTTAGAATTGATGTACTTCGATGAGAAAGATGTACAATGCTCGTGGAATGCACTTGCGAAGGACCAACGACGAGCTATATAGAGGATAAGAGAAGGAATCCCTTATATATTCAAAAAAAGAAAGTGTTCGGGGGTTGAAGTTTAATTTCTTTTTTTTTCATCTGGTACCACTAACGCTTGGTCGACCTCTCCTGATGTATCCGTCAGTAAGGGCTTGACTTTAGAGTTCGATCTGGTTTTCATCATTTTCAACAGAAAGAATGGAGTTTTAATTTCCATTGTTTGTTGACCAAATCTCATCTTTCTCAGTGCCGATATTTGGCTTTTGTTTTGGTTTTTAATAGGGAAGGCAAGGAAGTAGTAGTAGAAATGTTAAAGAGCTTCCCGATCCCCCGAAAAAAGGCGGATGCCCCTGTAGGTAGGAGCTACTTCACTTTCGGTGTTTGGTGTTTTCCTTAATAGTAACAAGGCTTGGGATGTTTTGTAAGATGATATTCTCAATGGAATTGGTTTCAGAAGATAAAACTGACTCAAAAAACTTCCAACCAGCATCTCAAATTGCATCTTAGTCTTCAGCCCATCTTCTAGCTGGATTTTCTATTGAGGCATAGGATTTTATGTAATTTATTTTTGTTGCAAAAGTTGTATTTTTTTTATAAATTACATGTAAATCATCACCGCCTTGAAAACCGCCACACGTCGTCGTTCGCGCCGCCGTTCACCATCGGCTTTGCGCCGCTCTGCACCGCCGCAGCCGTCATGCCTTACCGTCGTGCCATACCGCCATCATCCATCGCCGTAAATTGCCGCACCGTAGGTTTTCTAATTATGGTGTAGTAAATCATAGTATTTAGGAAACCTTAGGGTTTAAGAAACTTTTAGCTTTTGGAAACCTTAGAGTTTTGAAAATCTAAGGGTTTTAGAAACCCTAGTGCGCATTGGGACATTGAGCTAGCATGGACCCACTAAGCCTCTTGAGGTATTGGACTAAGAAAGGGTTGTTTGGCCTAAATAATTTGTAGAAATTTGAGATTTGATTCTAAATTGAATCTAGTCCCTAAAAATTAATTTTATTTAATTCGGTAATTTTTTAACACTAATTAATTGAAGTTTATTTTATAAATTATTTTTGAAAATAAATCAATTGATTAATTTACTTAGTAATCTATTTATAAAAGTAAAAATTGATGGAAAATTAAATTTTAAATTAAAATTTGAATTTTTAAATAGGATTGGAGTTTTGTAAAGTGTTACAAAGTGGTGAGCTTTTCTGAAGGAGAATGAACAGATTACAGATGCTATGAAAATTAATTTATAAATTAGTTTTAATTTATTATTCTTTTATATGTTGTAATTAGAAATGAGCCGATTGGGGGTTAATTTTGAACGAATGATTTATTATTAATCCCGTATCATCATATAACATGTTATTTAGAATTAAGGATATGTCATTATCAAAATGTCATGTAGCATGTACATGCATTATTGTAGTTTAATTTATAAAGGGTTACAATTTAAATACACTGTAAATTTTATATAAGTTATAGACTTTGAATTGGGATTTAAATTTATAAAAAATTATAATTTTTGAAACATGTTTTTTCAAATTAATAAGGAGTTATAATTTTGAAAAAGCAACCAAAAAATCCATTTTTTCAAAAACTAAGTGGGAGGGTCGTTTACGTTGAAACGTTCCCAAGGTCCCCAACGCAAACTTGAACGAGATCTTGATATTGTGCTGATGGTAGTAAAGCACAAGTTCGTGCTCACCACCCATTGTCCCCCTGAGCCTATTGTTGAATCGACTCAAGAGGAAAATAATGCTTATGCTTCTTGGCTGCGTTCTGATGAGATCGTCAAGTGTTACATCTTGGTTTCTGTTAGCAATGTGTTGCAGCGACAACATCAGAATATAAAAACTGCAGTTGATGTGATGTTGAACATCACCGAAATGTTTAGAGATCAGGTTCGTCAAGCTAAACAGGTAGTTGTGCGTAACTTCATGAATTGTAGGATGAAACCTGGAACTCCTGTCAAAGAACATATGATGCTAATAATTAATTATCTAAATGAGATGGAGATCATGGATGATGAGGTAGATGGCGAGACACAAGTTGATATGATACTTGAGACTCTGACTAACACTATGGACCGTGAAATAATAGAGTTTATTTGCACCAACAGAGAATATAGCGCACATAAATCGAGTGTTGATTCAGCGTCAGGTCTATAGTAGAGTCGTATGATGTTAAGATTAAATAGGTCAAGAATTTATGAAGATAAATTCATCGCGTATTTGAATCACATAACTTTATTCATGTGGGTCTATTTGGTCTCAAGGGTAGCTCTTGAGGACAGAAATAGAAAAAACAACATCAGTATGACCAAAACACATTTTGGACCAATGTGTACTTCTTGAACCCATATGTGGTGGGTCTTGTCACTTAACTAGTGATAAGCATGTAATTAATATTCAAATTAATTGATTTATTATTTTCTAATTATTGGATAATTAGTAAATAAAAGTAATTAATTAATTCATAGATGGAGATCAGTTTAATTTATCAATTTTAGATTGAAGAATTTGGACACAATATTCACTCCAATGGGAGATGTAGTTTTTGACAATTGTAAAATAAAGGGGTGAATTTTCAGTAACTTAACATATAGGGGTATATGTGTAAATTTCATAATTATTATAAAAGGAATTGTAATAGGGCTGCAACCCTAACGTTAACACAGTGTATGATTACATAGAGTCGAGAAAAGAGTTTCTCTCCCTCCCCCTAAGCTTGCAGACGAAATCCATAGTGAGGAGAAAAATTTTGATTTTTCTTTTTCAGTTATTTTGAGAGCTCATACTCAGTTTCTAATGATAACCTCATGAGATAAACTTCAGAATCCAACGAGTGGCTGTTAGGGTAAAGACTAACTCAAGTTCTATGAAGGATGAAGAACGCGAAGACAATCAATAGGATTTCGCTAAGTCAAAAAGTCTGATACAACAAAAGGTACAAATAGTTTCTAACTCTTTTGAATATGTGTAACTAAATATGAATAATCAAGTGTGTTGTTTTAATGTTTAATGTGATTAAATTTGTTTTAGAAAATATTTTGATATTTCACCCACAAACCGTTCGTGGTTCAATGATTTTTCTTCAAAATTTTAAAACCCGATTCAACGGCATCTACTTACAAATTTATGGGATTTTTCTTCTTTTCAATTGTTAATTAATTAATTTTTTATATTAATTTATTCATTTACATCATTAATTAATTGTTCATATCATATTAATTGCTTTTTTTAATTGTTGATGATGTTGCCAGCTACCTACTGATGCTGGAAGAGGTGGTAGAGATGCTATGAAAGGTGATAGAGGTGGTTGTGGAGGTGCTACGAGTGCTGGGATATGTGTTGAAGGTGCTGGAATAGGTGGTAGAGGTGATGGACTAAGGGGTAGAGGTGTTGTGAGAGGTGGCAGAGGCGTTGAGATAGGTGGTAGAGGACATGTGAGAGGTGTCATCGGTGCTTTGATACGTGGGATATGTCTTAGGAGAGGTGGGGGGAGTGCTTTGATACATGGGATAGGTCTTCGGAGGGGTGGAAGAGGTGTTGTGGAAGGTGATAAACCTTGAATGTTATTTTAGTTATGAATATTTATTTTGGTTATTGATATATATTTTGATTATAGATAATGATATTTGTATTTTACTTATGGATACATATTTTGGTTATGGGTATACATTTTGGTTATGGATATGTATTTTAATTATGGATCATGACATATGCATTTTGGTTAAGTATATGCATCTTTTTTATGGATATGATATATATTTTGGTCATGGATAAGTATTTTGCGTTTGATGTGTTTATGGGTAGGATATGAGAGAGACATATTTTATCTTTGAAAAAATAGACAGGTTTTATCATAGTGTTATGGTGCTTTGATGATATATAACTTTTAGCATTTGCAAGCATATACCAGTAGTGTTTTTTTTTCACTAGTTATTTTATCCTATAAACTAAACAGTTGTTTTTCAGAAATTTTTAAAAATTAAAAAATGTGTTAAAACTCAATTTAAGAAGAATAAAGAAATAAAAAAAATCAAATGATTAAGTAGAAGAACAAAGGAAAGTAAAAAATACATATTGTTACCTTGTAGGAGATAATTAAGTAGGAGAAAGAGAAATGAAAAAATTGAAGAATGAGGAGAACAGAAAAATACATCTTGTTATCTTAAGGGGTTCTTTTGAAAATTAACAAAATTTGGGGAAGAAAATTAATTAAAATAAAAATTATATTGTACCATAACTTTGCTGACGTGGTGCACACATGTAAAAAATGTCTACCACGTCAGCAAATTGTTAAGTTAACGGAATGTGGATGGAGTGATGAGATTGAAACATCATACAAACTTTAATGATGTAATTGAGAAAAATGATACTATAGTGATGAAATTGAAACTTGCTCTAAACTATAGTGACCATACATGTAATTTTCTCAAAAGATAATTACGAAATAGAACATATTAAAGATCAATATTTTAGGTTTCAATAGAGAAAGTTTAACTCTGAAAGAATTATGAACATGATTAAATCTCACAGTACGTGTGGTAAGATCTGAACCATAAGTTTAGCTAGAAAAAATAGCATATCGGGGCTTTAAGATTGGCTTAGACGATTGCAAGAAGGAAACTAATCAGGACATGTGGCAAGCGAATACAACAAGTCGAAGGAGCGTTGATCAATATCATCCAATGGACGGATTTACTCCGATAATTTAGATAAATTCACACACTTCAAAGAATATTCAGCTATCCCCAAAATGAAGCTGAATCTCCCCTAAAACGGGAATATCCCCCAACATCAAGCCCTGAATCCTTAGATATGGGAATATTCCTCATGATTTTTTAAATAATTTCATTAATTAAGATGTGATATCATATTCTGTAAAAGCCTATAAGTAAAGGTCAATAGTAACATTCATGGATTTATTCACTGAAATCAAATACAAACTAAGTAATTTTATTATTCATCGTCTTTTTTCTCTCAGGCTTTCTATTATTTTTTTAGTAATAAAAAAATTATTTTACATTTAGGTATTTTCATTGAGAGCTGAGAGAAATCCTCAAGAAAATAACCTCTTGAAAACTGAACGATGCATAGAACTAGGTCAAACGCTACCCTCAAAGAGGGAAACACAACCGAGAATGGGGATGAGAATGTCAATCAACCCATTATGTGGATGGAGATGCTCCCAACGATCCTGAACGGGATGCATGAGATGGAACAGAGGAATAATGAAGCATTACAAACAGCGCGGCAAACCATGCAAGACAAATTCAATGCTTTAGAACAGGAAGTAGCGCATGCAAGAGTGGAGGTGAGTTAGCAAACCAATCACGAGGAATGGGAGATCCGTTCTGAGGAAGCCAAGCGAGAAACCAGATGTGAGTACAATGAGAACAGTAGGAACGTGCGAGATGAGGACGTAAAAATCCATACTCAATTTCACATAAGAGGGACAGCAGGAGAACCTCACCCGTCGAAAGTCATGACCAAAGAGGCTATGGAAAAGATGGTGGAAAGGAAGATGATGGAGCTGAGAAACTTGGGGAGTACGGGAAAGGCTGACCTCGAGCACTCACCTGTACTCCACTCAGTCTAAAATTTGTAATGGCCCCAATACCAAGGAAGTTTGTGGCGCCAAAGTTCAAGTGTTATGAGGGGAAGTCCGTTCAAATAACTCATGGCATTGCCTCAGCATGAAGATGCATTGATGTGCCGAATGTTCCGCACTAGCCTAGACGGGACAACTCTAAAATGGTATCATTTCCTCCATGCTCATTCAATTACTAACTTTACTACCATGTCTATTGTGTTTTTAGAACAATACTCCACGTACCGGATGGTGATGGAAGATTCAGAATATCTTCTAACCATCTCTACCAAGAAAGAAGAATCCTTGCACGAATACATCCACAGGTTTAAGGAATAAATGACCAAGGTGGAAAATTGAGACAATCGAGTCGCTAGGCTGGCTTTCACATGAGGGCTAGACCCGAACTTGACCTATTTTAAGGATCTATCAAAAGTCAAACCTGGAAGAGGAAAAGAAAGCCTATTGAAACTTGAAGAAAGGAGGAATGATGAGTCCCAGAAAGAAGAACGGAACCCTAGAACTGATAGGAAAAATGACTCAAAGGATGACAAAAGGATAACGAATGAGGTGACACTAAATGAGACATAATTGACAACCGAAAAGGTATTCCGATAAGGTCCATCCCAGGGACAAGGTTTATACTCCATTAACGATGTCGATAAACCAAGTCCTCGACATGGTAATAGACAAACCAAGGTTAAAGGATAAGGACAAGTAGTGCTCGTATCACAGAAGCAAGGAGCATTATACGAAAGACAGCTTCCAACTAAAGGATTATGTGAAGAAATTAGTCAAAGAATGTTATCTCAATCAATATGTGAAAAGAGAGGAACTGAGACGGGAAAAAGAAAATGAGAATCGAGATAAAGATAAGTGAGATAACGGGAAACAACCACTTCAGATCGTTGACATCATCATTGCATTAACCGAGCTGAAGGGAACCGGTAGGAAAGAAAGGAAGGTGTACTGCAAGAAACCAACGTTGGAGGAAAACTGGGAGTTAGGAAATACATCGAATGATGGCGAAAGCCTACCACTGATATTTGATGACTTGGATCTGAAGCATGACGAGTGCATAACGATACCCTAGTTATTTCAATCCAAGTCAGGAATTGCTTATTAAGAAGGGTATTGAATGATGACGAGAGTGCCATCAATATCTTACCTTGATCCACGCTTGAGAAGATGACCATGAGAAGTCTACAACTGCAAGGGCCTCCAAAATCGTTGATAGGCTTCAACAGAGCAGTTAGTTATTGAGAGAGAATTGTAGTTCTTCCCGTTAACGGTGAACCTTACAACTACCTCATGGAATTTATAGTATTTGACACGTCATCTCCTTATAATACCATCTTGGGAAGAACCTTGTTACAAAAGATGAGAGTTGTACCGTCAACATCTACCAAGTACTGAAGTACCTATCTCCAGAAGGAATAAAGACCATCAAGGGAGATCAGGCCGCTGGTCGGATCAGTGCAGTGACCGCGTTAAACTCCGCGAAAAAAAAGAAAAGAAAAATGGTAAGCAAGTGGAGGAGCTAATGGTTGCTACAGAACAATAACAATCATAGGAAGACGGGCATGTGGGCCCAAGGTACGAGGCAAAGGAATAAATCGAACATGTTTGCTTAAACAAAGAAAAGCAGAAGCGACCAATATCGGGGCCCACCTAGAACAGACAAAAAAATAGTGGCTGATAGAAAATTCCTGTTTCAAAAATAGATAATTTTGTATCTAAATGTATAAAAGCAGGCGCAGATCTATGAATAGGAGATGTTGTGCGAGTATCTACAGGACCCAAATTATCAATAGGCTCTCCAAGCACGTTGTCTATTGTACTGAAACTTCCAAAGTCTTCTTTTTGAAGATCCAAGAAATTCCACCTTCGAGAAAATAAGGATATCCTTCCAAACACGACCCAAGATATGTCAGGTATACCTGAAAATATAATATGTCATAAACTAAATATGGATTCTACTGTCAGGCCAACAAAACAATGGAAAATGAGTTTCACGCCTGAACGAAATATGGGCATTAAAGAAGAAGTCGACCAGTTGCTAGGGAAGTAGATTACCTAGAGTGTCTTGCAAACATTGTCATGGTTATGAAGATGAATGGGAAACGGAGAATGCGTAGACTTCACAGATCTGAGTAAATCTGATGGATACCACTTCGGGACACAATCTCATGGATTTTTCAACCTGATGCCATCTCTAGATATAACTAGGCGAAAATGTTCCAACCTGATCAGGAAAATACGTCTTTCATAACTTAACAGGGTACTTTTTGTTACAAAGTAATGTCTTTCGGTTTGAAAAATGCAGGTGCTACCTACGAGAGATTGGTGAATAAAATCTTCCAAAAATATATAAGAAAAACCATGGAGGTCTATGTGGATGATATGCTACTAAAGTCCTGCAAACAAGTTGATCACGTTAAAGACCCCAATGGATTTTTCTCAATCTTGAATGAAAGCTCCATGAAATTGAATCCGGAGAAGTTTATCTTCGGAGTGGCAGCGGGAAAATTCTTAGGACATTTGGTCACACAACGGGGAATTAAAGTCTACCTGGACCATGTGAAATCCATAATGGAAATGAGATCCCCAAGAAACCTTAAAGAAATACAAGGTTTGGCCGGGAGGAGATTAACCACGCTAAATAGATTCCTTTCAAAGCCAACTGACAAATGTAAATCATTCTTTACAAAATTAAGAAAGAACTCCACAAACGTATATTTGACGACTCCACCATTAGTATAAAAACCAAAACTCGGTGAACCATTGTTCTTATATGTAGTCGTGTCATAGACAACTGTCATCATTGTTTTGATCAAAGTGGAGGAAAGAAGACAACAATCAGTATATTTTGTAAGCAAAAGCTTGATGGCGGCCAGAACCCATTACAAAAAGAATGGAGAAATTAATATTGACCATTGTGGTGGCAGCACGGAAACTAAGGCCATACTTTCAAGCACACATCATAGAGGTGCTAATGGATTCACCAATCAGAAGCCTCCTACATTTACCCGAGATTAGTGGAAGAATGGTAAAATGGGCAATAGAGTTAAGTCAGTACGAAATTCATTATGAAGAGAGGACGCTAATTAAAAGGCAAGTTTTGGCTGACTTTGTATCGGATTTCACTGTTGACAATGGGAAAAAAGTTGATAACGAACCACAGACCATTGGAAGTGGAACATGGGAGCTTCACGTCGATGGAGCCTCAAACAATAAGGGGGTCGGAGTGAGAAACGCTAGAGCACTCCATTTCATTTGGATTCAATGCCTCAAACAACAAGGTGAATATATGAAGCTTTGATTGCAGGAATCTCCTTACTATGGAAATTGGAGGTAAATGAAGTAAACATATTATGTGATACAATGCTAGTTGTGAAATAGGTCACGGGAGAGTTCACAATAAAATATGAAAGAATGATCAGTAATTTACAACGGGCAAAAGAACTTCTGAACTAGTTGAAGAGTTACAAAACCCATCAAGTCCTAAGAGCGGAGAACGGATACGTGGATGCATTGGAAAATCTATTATCTTCGCTACAACTATCACACATGCGGAACGTACCAGTCGAGTTTCTTGAGAAATCAAGTATCACAGTAAAAGACGTAGCGGATGTGAAAATTAAGAAGGAGCCTAGCTGGAAAGATGATATGAGCCGCTACTTGAAAGAAGGAATACTCCCTGACAGGCTTCATGCAAAGAAAATTTAGCAGCAAAACACCAGGTACTTCTTAATCAATAATGCGTTGTATAAACGATCCTTGTCGAGTCCGCATTTAAAATGTCTACGGGAGAAGGAAGCTTAATATGTGTTGGAAAAAATACACAAAGAGGTATGTAGAAACCATACTGAGGGCAAGTTATTGGTGCACAAAATATTGAATGAGTGTATTATTGGCCGAAAATGCATCAAGACGCCAAGCAATACGTAAAGAAGTGTGACAAATGCCAACAATTTTCACCCATTGTCAAAATGGCCTCCATCGAACTAAATATTATGGCCAGTCCATGGCCATTCATTCAGTGGGCCCACGACATCGTTGGGCCACTCCCAATGGCTCCCGCTTAAAAAAGTTTCTTATCGGTAGCAACAGACTATATAAAGTGGATCAAAGCTGAAGCATTCACGAGGATTCATGAGGAAGAGGTGAGAGGATTTCTATGGAAGAATATAGTATGCTAGTACGGGATCCCATACGTCCTTATCTTTGACAACGGACTTCATTTCATGGATAAAATGGTGAAAACTTTTTGTGAAGACTTGAGAATCATTAATCGGTTCTCGACTCCGTATTACCCATAAGGGAATGGGTAAGCTGAGAGATCCAATAGAATTATACTCGACAGTATGAAGAAATGACTGAAATTGGCTAAAGGTAAATGGGTAGAAGAAATCCCAGCAGTATTGTGGGCATACGAACGACTCTTAGAGAGGCAACAAGTGAAACACCATTCGCCCTAGCATACGGAACATAAGTAGTAATACCGGTTGGAATCGGGAGTCCGACTATAAGAAAGTGAAATGAACAGTAGAAGGGGGAACTCTTGAAAGAAAACCTTGATCTATTGGAAGAAAATAGATAGACGTCTTTAGTCTGATTGGCCAGCTACAACCAGAAAATGAAGGTTTACTTCCGGAAGAGAATCAAAAGAAGGGAATTCCAGAAAGGAGATTTGGTATTGAAAAAGATCTTTCAAAAGGAAGGAAAGTTTGAACCAACCTCGGAAAGGCCATACATCGTCAAGAGAATAGGCGGTAGTGGTTACTATTACCTAGCAATTGAGGAAGGAACATAGCTAGCAAAACCGTGGAAATGATGTTCACTTGAAGAAGTACTTTGTCTAAATTTTTTCCTTTTGAACATTGTTATAATGAATAATTTTTGCCGTGATTCTTTCTCCCCACAAGGGGTTTTCCACGTAAAAACTTGTCTTAACTCTCCTCCCCTCTCTTTGATAAAATGTGAAAAATAAAGGTCGACGGTCTTGTGGCCTAAGATTTTGGGAATGAGAATACCCGTTTCCTAAAATGTGGAAACCAAAGGTCGTTCTGGCCTAAGCCATTGGGAACAAGGAAACCTGTTTCCTAAAATGTGGAAATAAAAGGTCGGCGGCCTTATGGTATAAGTCCTTGGGAACGGGAAAACTTGTTTTCTAAAATGTAGAAACTAAAGGTCAGCGGTCTTGTGGCCTAAGCCATTGGAAACAGGAAAATCTGCTTTCTAAAACATTGAAATAAAAGGTCAGCGGTCTTGTGACCTAAGTTCTTGGGATTGAGGAAACATGTTTCCTAAAATGTGGAAAATTTTAGGAAAACCAAAGGTCAACAGTCTTGTGGCCTAAGCCCTTGGGAACAGAGAAACATGTTTCCTAAAATGTGGAAATAAAAGGTTGGCAGTCTTATAGCCTAAGCCCTTGAGAACGAAAAAACCTATTTCTTAAAATGTGGAAACCGTAGGTCGGTGGTCTCGTGGCTTAAGCCCTTGAGAGTGGGGACGCTTTCTCTCTAAAATGTATAAACCATGAGAGCTGAAGAATCCCTCTCTAAAATGTGGAAAATAAAGAAGTATGAGAAAACGAGAGTATGAGAAAACTGGAAATATCAAATAAGGTGAAAAATGGGACGTGAAGCCCTAGCAAACGCCTTATTGCATGAAAATGGAAATGACTAAATGAAGTGGAAACAGGACGTGAAGCGGACAAATGCCTGAGTACGTGAAAGATAAAGTGATCAGATGAAGTGGAAGCAAAACGTGAAATTTTAACAAATGCACAAGTATGTGAAGACGGGAAATTTCAAACGGAGCAAAAACAGAATAAAGAAATCCTAAGACAAGGAGCATCTGTTCATAGAAAAAAGTAACTAAATGCATTGCACGAATGAATTTCTTTTAGATTATGTTCTTTAAATCTTAAGTTGGAATGATTAAAAAGTTTAGGTAAGAACTCAGATTAACAAAAGGAATTTCGCTTCATTGATAAGTCTAAAAAATAGAGCAGAGAATAGACAAAGTACAGGAAAATAAATACAAGAGATCAAAGAAGAAAACTAAGTCTAAGCTTCATCTTTTCTTGGGGAAGAAGGATCAGCAACGACATCCTTAGTGGGGGCATCCTATTTAGAATGGGATCCGGGAAGCTCGCATAGAGGCATCTGGGGAGGTATTTTAGCTAGGTCATCTATGTAGCCTGCACTGTAAACCACCCCTTCAGCTTTGTCAAAAAATGCTTGGTATTCTTCTCTGATAAGCTTCTCCCGTTCCCCCGCATGGGCCTTGGCCAACTCAACATCATTCATCTTCTTAATCACTTCAACTAAAGCACTCTCTAAAGCCATTGGAACATCCTTCAAGGAATTGAGACTCTGGGAATGCTCCTCAGCTGCTATAGTTGCATCCCAGGTAAACTGATCCAAAGCATTCTGGAGCTCAGATTCTGCCTTCCTTAGCTGCTCGTTGTCAGCTAGAGCTTCCTCCAGAGCACCCTGGCACTCAGTTGCCTTCTTCTTGCATGTGAGAGCCTCGTGCTCTGTGGCAAGATAATGCTATTGGAGAGCATTATGGTAGATGATGGCCTTAAAAAATGAAATGGAATAGTTCTCCTTTAATCGGCAACGAACTCCAAAAAGATGTAAGAAACTAATTCTAAAAAGAATAGGTGAAAAGATAGCCATGACTGATAAGCACGAGAATTGAACCGATGCGAGGACGAGCAAATGAGGGAGCGCCAGTTGGTAATAAGGGAAAAGGTTATCCTCTAAACTCTCATTTTCAAGAAAGGAAAGTTGACAATGAGAAGACGTAATGACGATAAGACATAATCTACAGTTCTGGAAAGGCGAGGCATATGGGATACATGCAGAAGTTCTTAGAGAAGTGACAGTGAGAACAAAAAATGAAGCGTCATGACTCACATGTACATGCTCATTTTTGCTTACTTTATTGTTAATTTTTGTGGCGTTAATAATTACAGGTCTAAAAAAATGGTACCAAAAAGTAGGGCAATCACATCATATCATCTTGAGAAACGGACGATAATCATTACATCTCAACAAATAGAATTTTGTTGAGTGTAATGTGGGGTAAATGAACAGGATTGAATCTCACAGTATGCGTGGCAAGATCTGAACCATAGGTTCACCTAGAAAGACCAGCATATTGTGGCCGTAAGATCGGCTTAGACGATTGCAAGAAGGAAACTAATCAGGACATGTCGCAAGCCAATACAACAAGCCGAAGGAGCGTTGATCAAGATCATCTGGATGGATTTACTCCAATAATTTAAACGAATTCACATAATTTGAGGAATATTCAGCTATCTCCAAAATGAAACTGAATCTCCCCTAAAATGGAAATATCCGTCAATATCATGCCGTAAATCCTTAAATATGGGAATATTCTCCACGATTTTTGTAATAATTTCATTACTAAATATGTGATATCAGATTCTATAAAAACCTATAAATAAAGGTCAATTATAACATTCATGGGTTCATTCATTGAAATGAAATACAAACTAAGTAATTTTATTGTTTATCGTCTTTATTCTCTCAAGGTCTCTACTATTTGTTTAGTAAGAAAAAAAACCATTTACAAATTAAATTAGTCGTTGGAGAGAGACGTTAAGTGTCAATGAGATGATAGAGAAGAGTAGTGACGGAAAAAGAGAGTCCAAAAAACCTAAATAGAGATTTAGGTAAGAGTGGCAGAGCAAAATATTATTGAAAATTAAATATTAAAGTCTAGAGATGTCTTGTGAGTTTTTTTAATTAGAGGTGGAGTGTGGGTATGTTAAAATTGGGACACTTTTTTTTTTTATTGAAAGAGAGAGCAAAAAATAATATAATACATTATATTATAAAAGTAATTAAGGAATTTTTTTAACAAGTGATTAAGAAATGTAGTTGGGAAGAAAAATGAACACTTTTTTGATAAAATTACATTACAAATTCTAAGGGGATACGAATATATGACTCCAACTCACAATCTCTAAGTTATGAGTTTTGGAGTTTAACCAACTGCGTCAACCTAAGTTTTCAAAGAAAAAACGAACATTGAAAATGTAAATTTACTTTTATATGTATAAAGCAAAATTTTCTTTCCTCAAATAGAATAAAATGGTTTTTAAGTATAAAGTATTAAAACAAAAGAAAAATATATACATATAAATATTTTTCAGAATCTGTAATATCTAACTATTCTAGGAGGGTAAATTTTTTACCCATATTTGAACATAATTAAGTTAATAAGCATATTAGTTTCTTTTTTTACAGAGAAAAAAATGAATACCATTGATAAAGCAAACCAATTACAAATCAAAGGCAATAGCCTCCTCCATCCAAGAAGGAGGGATAAACCCCAATTCACCACTAAAACATATAGGCACAACTCTAATCTGAGCTGCTTCATTACGGTCACTATTTACCAAAACAAAAACAACATAAATACAATCATAAAGTTCTTTAAACAAGTCCCTAACAAAGTGAAAACTCTTATCACCACCCTTGCAAAGACGACATAAACATAGTTAGACTTCAAGCTCAAAATTAAGGAGAAAAAGCGATTTCATAGCCCAAAGACCTTCCACTAACACTAACGCTGCAGCTATAACCTCCATTTGCAAAGATAAGGGATTGGCCGAAACTCAACCACTTCTAATATATTATTCTCAACAACCTCCACTAAGCCAATCACCAACCAAGGTTTGAGAGTCAGATGAAGAAGAAATATTAACATTAATTTTTATATATGATTGATCGGGCAACGGCCAACGATCAATACCACGACAATCCACAAATTTGTTACCATAATTCTCCATACGACCTCTTGACTTCAAAACCGGATTGCGAAGAAGATTGCAACCATCATTTGCTTGCTCGACAACCAAAAATTCAGATATGGAGAACTTCCACTTCTTTAACAAATTTTAAGATTTAAACATTTCTTATTAAACACATTTTCATTACGTGCTAGCCAAATCCACCAACAGCCATAAGCAAACTCTCTAAACATATAGGATTTTTCAACAGCATGGAAATTCTTAACCAAAAAACTTCAAATAAAATACAATGAATTATCTCTAATAAGATCAAATTTGATAAGAATATCAGAGGCGCACCAAAAAGCTTTGGCAAACAGACACCGAATAAGCAGGTGCAAAATAGATTCTTCATTTTCGTCGCACATGGGGCAGACTGCATTACTTACTAGACAATTTCTTCTAATCAGAACACCTCTAGTTGGAAGACATCCTTTTAGACACTTCCAAATGAAGAATTGTATCCTCGGAGTAGCATCAATCTTCTACACATCTCTCCAAATATATGGCTCAGTCCCCACGAAATTGAGTTTACCACTCATGCCCACTACAACATGCTCCAAGCTAAAAGAGGCATAAGCCGACCTGTATCATGAGCTTACCGTATAAAATCTTTTATTTTGATAGGCCCACTAGAGAGAATCTCAAACGGGATGAACGGGAAGTAGAATATTCTTAATAATGCTTGCTACAAACCGATTAAAACCGCTGACCAGCTTTCTCTGATCCCATTCTTGCAAGTTATCGCAGAACAGATCCGCCACAACAACTATCGTGCCATTCTCATGAGATTGTACTCTCAATGCATCTCTACGTGGAATCCACGGGTCTAGCCAAATTCTATTGCTTCTCTCATCCCCTATCTTCCACAAAACTCACATATCCAATAATTGCTTTCCCCACATCAAACTTCACCATCACCAAGAAGCATTACCATTCACTCTAGCTTGTAAAAAATCAGATTCATGGTAATACTTATTTTTAAGTACCCGAGACAATAAACATGTTGGATCATTCAATATTCGCCACCCATTTTTAGCCAAAATTAAATTAAAATTAAATAAGGGACTAAAATTGATTTTAAAATCATATTTCAAAACTTGAATTTAAAAAATTATGGGTTTCCTAAAACCATGCGTTTCCAAAACTTGTAAGTTTCCTAATCTGATTAGGACTCTACCGTGCAAGGGACAACACATGGCAGTAGTGGTGAGCGGCGGCCAGTGGTGAACAGTACTGCTGGTGAATAGTACCAATGTGACAGTACCGTCAATGAGTAGTCCAGCGTGAACGATAGCGTTTCCGGCGACTTCTTGGCAGCGGTTTCGAGTGATTTCCAATGACGATGAATTTACAAAGAATTTAAAATTTACAACAATTGCAATAATTAAATTACATAAATTCATATGCCTCAAATCCGGCGTGCATCAATTCTAAATAAAAAATGCCTAGAGCTAATAGTTCGGGATCCAATCACAAAATATATTCAAAATAATTTGGATATACCATACAAACATATGTCAATTTCTATAAAATTCACGATACGTTCGTTTTAATTATCTATATGCATAATCTTAAACCTACGCTCTGAAACCAATTACTATGATCGATCGATTTTAAAATTAAAGAAAAATAGATTTGAACCACGAACGGTTGGTGGGAGGAATATAAAAAAAATAGTAAATAATTTAAAACCAATTTTAGTTTGATCATGCATATACGATATTAAAACGAATAGATTAAGGAAAAATAATTTTTTACCTTTACTCTGTATCGGAAAATTTCTTAACTGGTGGAACTCCCTCGATCATTCTTCGTGTTCTTCAAGCTTTAAGATCAAAATCATGAACTTGATCTTCCACGAACGATTTTTGAATTAGTCCACCAACAATCACACGTTAATTTCTGAAATATATCTCAGAAGAATTTTATGTAGGAATTTGAGTGTGGGCTCTCAAAACAATTGAGGAAGAAAAATCAAATATTCCCTTTTTCAGATCAATTTTAACGGCAACAGTAGTAAGAGGAGAAAACGTTTTCCTCTCTTTTGTTGTGTTGATAACAATAACTGTATCTAATACTCATTATCTCTTTTCAATCAAATTGCTATTAGATATTTATCAAAAGTTAATTTTTGATATTTACAAATACACACATATATTATCAAATTTCTGAAAATTCTCCTAATTATCTATTATTGTCGAAAATCATATGATTTTATAGCGTTTTAGTTGTATCAAAATTCATCAATCCATTGATAAATATGATTAATCATTATCAATTAATTAATTTATTTTATTTAACTAATTATCTAATATTTAGAAAATAATAAATAATTAATTCAACACAAGAATTACATTTAACTAACTTAAGTGACATCACCTATCACATATAAGTGTAAGAAATATGCATTGGCACCAAAACACGTTTTGGTCCAACTTAGTTCATTTTTCTACTCATGTTCTTTGAGCTATTTCTGAGACCGAATCGACTCACATGAACAAAGGTTAGGATTCAAATATCCGGTGAATTTATCTTCATAAATTTCTGACATATTTAATCCTGACATCGTATGACTCCACTATATGTTCAATGTCGAATCAACTCTCGATTCATGCGCGCTACATTTTATGTTGGTGTAAATAAACTCTATTTATTTTCACGGTCCACAGAATATTTTAACATAATACCCACGTGAATATCAGTAACAAGTGTAAAATATAAAATTATCATTTTACCCCTCTTATTATTATTTTCTTAACTCATTTATTGATTGTGAATAAGAAATATATTATAGTGAATTGTCTCGTACAATTCACAAGTCTTATTCAATGACTCATTTTATCGAATATTTGGTCAAAATAATTTATTCACACACTCATCAATAAAACATAAAGTGATATTGTTGATTTCGCAATCCAACCACGAATTTTCATATCTGTGAATCACGTAACTCCTACTTAATTAAATTACAATCTCAACAGTCAAGGTATTGCCCGCCAATTCGAACTCACTCATTTGACATAACAAAAATTACAACTAACCAAGTCAAGTTATGTATTCACCTCAGGATTAAGGTAATTATGAAAATACCCTTAAGGTGTAACAATTAGATTTAGAGTTAGGTAAACGATTTTGTGCTCTAAACTAATTTGTTATCGGTCTATTCAACATGTTCATAACATGTCTAGGTTAACCATTTGAGTCTCCACTCTTATACTCAAAAACTGACATCCAACGGTTCAACCTAACAATCGTAATCGGGTTTGATTGTCCAATCGATCCTAAGACTGCGAATATCATTCTGAACTATTACATAAGAGTTCGTCTGGAGACGCTTCTGTCTTCACTATTCTTTCGTTTACAATAGTTTCAGGACTTGAGTAATTTATAACCACGCTTTAATATAAAATAAAACTTTCAATTTATTCATAAAAAAATTCAGTAATATAAATGTCTGAGAAATAATTAAATACAAATATTAGTTATTACATGTTACTTTATAGACATATAAAATCATTTCTAACCAACTGCCACTGCTATTGATAAAAACCCGTTGTTATGCCATCCGGACCCGAGGCCTTTGAGGAGTGCATTTGATGAAGCGCATCCAGAATCTCCTCCAAAAATTTTCCGAAAATATCATCCATTTGCTCCTGACTCACGAACTTAGTTAGCACACTCACTGATTCCTTCACATTCCGTGGGCCTTGAGACATGAATACATTAATATAGTGTGCTCTAATGAGCTGCTTAATGTCATTTGGGTCCTCAATCCATTCATCCTGTTCATTTTCAGTCCAAGAATTTTCAAATCACGGCTACGCTGCTTAAACTTAGCCTGGACAAATTTCATATTTTGATCTCCCAAACGAAGCCAATCCATCCTAGATTTTTCTCCCCATTACCATTCTTCCTCTAAAATCGCTACCTCCATCTCTTTTTTAGTCTTCTGAATTTTATTTTTGTCAAAGTTTCTTCCATTATAAAGCTCATTTAACTCCTTGGCAAGCTGTACAATTTTTGCCTGCGAGTTGACATTGGCTTTTCTCCTCCATTGAACCAACTTAATTCTCAAATTTGCCAACTTTCTTAATAATTTATTCTCCCCATCATCCGAATTTTGAGAACTCCAAATCTGGTTCATAATTGCCCTGCAGCTTTCTTCCTTCAACCAGCGAAGATCAAGTTTAAAGCGATGCTTAACACGCCTAACCGTAGCCTCCGGGTGTGTGTTTAAGATTAGCATCGAGTGGTCCGAACCCCCGACCAAAATGTTCTGCACTACTGATTTACTATACTGCACAAACTAATCATAAGAGCAAAGCATTCGATCTAAGCGGCAACAAATTGTTCCCGCTTCTCTCGGATTACACCATGTGACGGGCTTCCCGTGAACCCCAAATCCATAACGTTACATTCTCGAATCATACTTCGAAGTATTTCTCCATCCTTAAAGCTAATCGGATTCCGCCCTTCTTTCTCCCAATCAAATAAAATTTCATTAAAATCGCCTGCTAATAATATAGGAAAATTCCCAGCAAGCACTTTTTCTTTTAATATCTCAAATTGAATACGTATCACCTTACTATCATGATTCCCATAAACTCCAAAACATTCCTTCCACTCTGAAAATGACAGTCCCGAATTTCAGCAAAATTACTAACCTGAACCAGTAGTGGGTCTCTCCAAAGCAAGCATAAACCCCCTATGGTTTCAACCGGGTCTTCAATCAAGCAATTCGGGTAACCCAACCTCTGCTTCACTCTGTCAACTCTCCATTTCTTGTTTTTAGTCTCCTGCAGAAAAATAATATCCGGGGAATGCCTTCTCACTGCCTCGGCTAGGCTATGAACTGTCAGGGCTTTCCCCTACCCCTGACAGTTCCAGCTCAGAATTTTCATGGCTCCCGCGGAGACCTTTGAGGGTCGGTCTCCATAACCCCTGTTTGTGCTTCAATTGATTCCGTTTCTCCTCTGAACCCTGCAGTATTTTCGCTCGTCCTACTCAGCTTACTTCCCTCTTTACTACATAATAATTCTTCCCACGCCCATTTATGAGGTCATTTTTTGCTCACTGTTCCTGTATTACTCTGTTTAACTTTCAAAAGTGCCTTATGATTATTGAGAATTTTCCTCCTACGTTTTCTGGCCTCTGAGCTCGATGAGTTAGACTCAAACTGACCTCCATCACTTGGCCCAGCAATAGCGCGTGTACTTCTTCCATTGGGCCTACTTCAGAAAAACTCAGCCCATACCCCACATTGTCACTCATAAGCTGGCCCAACTCTCTAAGATAATAGTCATATTAGTTTGACCATGACTTTTTATTTACGTTCCACAATTCTCTAAGACAACTAACATAATTATTAAATAAAAAATATATTTTTAAACAATTATTATATTTTTAATTCCTAGTTACTCCGAATTTTAGTTAGGTTAAAAGAAAATTCAGTTATCCTTTAGATTTCATATTTATCGGTTTATTTTATTTTACATAATTATTTTCCTTCATTATATCTAATTTATGTATATATTGATCCATTTTATTTCTATAATTATTTCCATAATTATATTCATTAATTATGTCTTAATATTTCCTCGTATAAATACTTATGAAATTATTTTCGTTAAAATGTAAATTTTTTTGGAAGATGAAACAATACATTATTTTTAGGAGAAATTAGTTGTAATTGTATATTTATCGAAATCAATATATTCTATTCAAGATTTTATTAATTGAAATTATCATATTATTTTAATTCCTTATTACTTCAAGTTTTAGTTTGATTAATAGATGACTTCATCAAAGTTTCAATAAAAACAGTAAAAGTCAAAATTAAAAATAAAATCATTATCAATTACATTTTCTTAGGTATGAAAATATTCACAATTTTTTAAAATTTTCCAAAGACAATTCAGTTATCCCTTATATTCTATATTTATTATTCCACTTTATTTCTATAGTTACTTATGTAATTATTTTTATTGATTATATATAATTATCATATTTATTTATCTATATGACAACCATGGAAAGGAAAGCCAAAAGGATCTCAGGAGGAAGCCCCCTCAAGGGAAGGCCGGATAACCGTTCTCCCAAGGAAGAAAGAAGAAATGGGGGCAAGAATGAAAGTTTTGATTCTGAAAAGAAGGCGATGATGAAATAAATGAGAAGGAAAACCCCTTATTTATAGGCTTAGAAGAAGGAAACCACTCATTTAAGGGGCATTAAAGAGGACCATGAGGCGGCTGTTGAGGCTATCTTACCCCCTAATAAACGGCCGTTTCGTGGACCAATAAGAAAATTTTTGAATGACCGAACGTCATTCAAATGACGCGTCAGGAATGAAGCGACACATTGAGGAGACATGCTCCTTTACGCGCCTCCACGCGCCATTAATGCCACTCAAAGCTAGCTCAGATGAAGAGCTCGGATAAAGAAGTATTTACACTTGGGAGAATCAAGCCACCCAAGCCCTCGACTGGGGGAAACTGTTATGAGTATTTTCCCGAGCACCAATGATAAGGCAACACGTATCATACCGTAATAGAGAGCCAACAAGGAGGGAATGTGTTAAAGAAGAAGAACCGAACTTAGCTGGTTAGCCCCAAGGGAGCTCGGGTCGCGCAAACCTGAGCATATGTGAGACAACACATGGAATCCGTGAATAGAGCTCAGTTATCCAAGATGGCACCTTCCTACATTCCCGAGTACCCAACAGGTTCAATCACTGCAGTAGGGTGTTATACCAACCTCTGATATGTCTCCTCGAAAGAACGTCAACAGTTTAATGCCCGTCACTTTGTGTAGGCGCCTCGCTCATGTTCAATCGAAGACATACATCGTATCTCCGGAATCTTCCCCAACACACTCTCGGGACTTCTTCGACACGCTTCCTCCATAGAACTTCAGGTACAAATACCCCCATCTACTAGGAAAAAAGGTAGGTCATTTTCTCCCTTAAGAAAACTCTGTCAAAATAATATCAGGATATTGACTTAGGCATCAAAGGCTCTTAAGTGAGGCAACCACCCCCCGGTTCTTCTCGCCTTCGAGATTATTTATTTGTGTTTTGCAGTTTCCCAGCCCAGAGGATGACCGTACTTAGCAAAAAAGACAAGTATTAGTAGTGTTAAGAATTTCAATATCAACAATCCTCATTGTTTATATTGTCACCATTATCCATTGTCCTTTTCTTTGCATCTGTCACCATCTCATGTCATCTCTAAGAAATTCTACATACAATCAAGTCTAAAGAGAGATGGGGAACTCGATCCTAATGGAGATTTTTCATCTCACCCCGCATCTCTCTAAATGGAGAATGGGACGAGGATGAGGTTGACATATGAAAGTAGAGATGGGGATGTAGGAGGTTGTCCCGACCCCACCCCCACCCCCGCCCCATTGACATCCCACTGGACAAAATACAGTATCTACACATGTTTATTTCTATTAGTGACTGGCCATCTCTATTAGAATACATGTTAGATTAATACTTGAAAGAGTTTAATTTAATGGAAAATATTAACTGATGCTTGAATGTTTAAGTTGGAAATGCATTAGCATTAGATTCATGTAGACTTAGGCATTTTTGTGAGTTGCATAGATATATGGACTTGCCTAGTAACATTTTTAGCTGAAACTTAATTTATCAACGTCAAACATAACTGAACTTTGATACGAAGATGATTAGGGTGTGCTTGATGATTTCACAAATGATAGTTTGTGCATTGGGAGCTTAGGTAATGCTGTTGAGAAGCTGCAGCTATAGAAACTAGGTTAATATTGATAAAGTAGATGAAAACCAATTTAACCATGCTATCCCGTTTACCTTGAATATCTCATACACTTTAGTAACTTATTCCATTCGGTTGTTAGTAGACTTTAATTTTTATTCTGAGCATTGTATATTATAAACTCATAAATCAATCACATATTGTGCTACAACATTGTCTTGTAAGGTGAAGCTATTTGTTCACTTAAGCATTGCATACTCTTTATTCCCTCTGGGTTCGACACTCATTTACTACTATATTACTTATTGCGGCATGTATACTTGCGTAAAGACACATTCACATACAACAATAACACTAACTTGTATAACCCTACCAATATCTTAATTCAAAACTGAAAATCTTCAAGATATGTTGAGAATTTATCCACCAACAACTCAACCGTCCACCATCACCTTGTCATCATGTCCACCGCTAGCTACCAAAAGCATCACCCCAGGCCACCATGACCCATGGCTTTTTCCATGGTGCGACTGCTTCTGATGCACATACAACAACATGCTGCCATGCAAGGTAGTAGCGCTGCTGCTACAACCTTATTATGCAGTGACCCCACGGTGCAGTGGTGCGTTTGTCCATCTGTCCATTGGCTCCTCTTACACACACTTTGGTTCTTCATCCAATTCAAACATTTACATCATTAAAAACCAAAATTCTTTGAGAAATCTTACATGAATTCTACAAGAAAACAAATACAAATCTAAAGGAAAAATAACCTCTTCATAGGTTGTTTTTTAGTTACATAACCTTAACTATGGTCCTAGAAACATTAATCGAATTCAACCTTTGCTGTGAGCTTTGATTGGCATGCCAAAACTGTGATGAATCAAACTGTTAAAAACGTGTAACTCTAACACTTTAAAATTATGAATCTTGAAACCGTGTGAATATCGAGACTTTATGATCTTCCTCTATATTCTTTCATCCATCAACCAACAAAGAGCATGTGGGCGCTTAGAAGCATGAAACAAAAAATCCCTCTTTCTTACTCTCAAGTGGGCAGCTAGGGCTTGGAGAGTTTTGTTATCTCCTCTCTCTAAGTGGTTTCACTTGCCTGAACCCTAGAATGAGGGAAAATCCTTTTTTTTAATTAACATAACGTGATTAGGGTTGAGAGATCCCTAGCTGAAAACTATTATCTTAATTAAAATTAATTTAATTTAATTTAATAATAATTTAGTCAACAAAAAACAAAAATGTGTCATTTAACTGGTTGTCATAGGGTCCATGCTCTGCCATTATCACCAGTCACATAATTATCCAAACTATCGTCTTTTAAATGTCATGCCTAAAAGTTTCTGGAGTTCCATTCGTGGAGATTTTCTTACCGCTGATAAACATAAGTGGTGAACTTGTTGTCTGCGTTAGTTACAGGCTTAAAGTTGCAAGTCACTTGTTGTAAAATATTACCCTTAGGAGAGGTCTACAACTTGGTCGAGGCGACTTCCTCGATTCCATCACACTTCTTTTCTCGTCATCTTTCCCTTCATCCACTAGCCACTCATTACAACATGTATCAAGAGTGAACCAAGCACAACCATTGCAGTCATATCATTCGGGATCATCTCGAACCATGGGGTGGTGGCTTTCTTCCTTGCTCACCTTGTAGGAGAAGTTGAGGCTTTTCCCGTCTTCAGTCAGAGATTAGGCAACGTCTGTGATTTGAATCCTATTTTATCCTGACTTGGTGTGGGTCCTCAAACCAAGTCGATATGATCATCGATCGATAGGCGACCAAAGCCCTCCAGACCTCAAAAGAGATCAAGAAAGTTATGAAAATCCTAAGGCCACCGTCCCAGTCATAGAGGGTCTTTTCCTTTTAAGTTAGCCTAGAAGGGGTTCACCCCCTAAATTGAGGAGGAGATTTTCAGTCATTTTCTTCACTTGTACTTGTAATCATTTTTCCTTAATAATGAGAACGAATTGTGCTTTAGCTTTTCTTTTAGTAACTCTGACTCCTTTTTTTAGCTTTGCTTTTACTTATTTTCATTGTCACGACTTGTATCTGTATGAGCTGTGTTTTAAGTAATAAACATACCTTGAATATGTAAAGTTTCACTTTTACCTCAGTCAAGCTTGGTCTGGATAAGACCTTTATCCTCCTTTCGTTCCTGCTTCTTTGTTACTCTAAGTTATGAATGTTCTAAGTATTAATTCTTACTAGCCTGAGTCACGGGGTTGGTCTTACCTCGAGCTTGAGTGGCCCTCAAGATGGACTTGATCATTCCTTTTGGGCTGCCCCCTTTTGAAGGCGGTCGGGGATCGTACACACTTATTCTAACTTTTATGAAGTCTTTGTGTGATCCTATTGGAGATGTTTGGTCGGACAGACCTTCTTCAATTGGGAGATTTACCTTTTGATGTTTAGTCAACCATACCTTCTCTTAGTTGAGCATTTTCCTGGTCTGATGATTTAGCAAGCAAGCTAAATTCCTTTCTTTTAGTACTTGGCCAGATGACATTTCCTTTATCACTTATCCAGGCATCCCTGCTCTGGATAAATCCCTGAGCTGTAGTGCTCAACAAATGTCCAGATAAATCTAAACACAATTTTAGCTTTAGGAGAGATGTAAAAATCGCACATCGCAGTGCAGGGAGAGGTGATATTTCAACTTTATCATATAAGAGATTACATCCTTATCCCTATCGTTTACCCTATCCCTCAGTGTGTTGATTAGAGAAGAAAAAGCTCTCTCTCCCCACACAAATAGTTGTTGCCAATTTCTTCACAGTAGGGGAAGATAAAATTTTGTTCTCTTCCAATCGTTATTTTGAGAGCCCACTCAATTCCTTGAGAGATTTACTTCTAACTCTAACGAGTGATTGTTGGTGGGAAGATCAATTACTATTTCTGTGAAGAACGTTGAATGCGAGATAGAAATTGGATCTCGCTAAATCAGAAATTCGCCATTAATTGAAAATGTATAAATTGTTTCTATTTTTTCTCGATACGTTTATATGATTATGCATGTTCATTGATTGATTTTGTGTTTAATTAATTAAACATTTGTATGTAATTTTTTTTATATTCCGCCTATGAACTAGTCACGGTTCATTAATTTTACTTTAAAATCTAAAATCCAATCCAACAGTTTATTTATATAATTACTTATATAATTATTTTCATTAATTATACCTCGTTTTCGTAATCAGTTAAATAATGTCATTTTTTTGTATATTTGGGGTTATAATGATAAACTTGCATAGCTTTTTCTATGCCTATTTAAATTGACGGCTAAAACACTGAAACTAAATATTACCGATTATTTTACAAAAAAGTTTCTGACATAGTATTTTCGGCTAAAAATACCTATATTTTTTTATAAGGGGACTCTTTAAAGCTAGAGCTTTAGGCTCAAGCCTACCTTAGGCTGGTAGCCAATTCTTACCCAATCTTGTTTTACTCCATCTTGCTTATGGGTTAGATGGATTAGGGTCAAGAGATATTGACTATCATTACCTCCCAACAAGAACTATAAGAAAAACATACATAAGAAGTTCCTTTATTATCGGTACTAATTTGTGTACCTAGGTACAATACATGAGATGGGTACACCAATATATTGGAGGTACCTCTGTTATACCACCAACACATTTGTAGTTCTTGAGAGACATTGTCTGTTCTGGGTCATTGGCTCAACTCACACTCTCTTTTCC
Organism: Datisca glomerata; assembly: GCA_003255025.1. NCBI lineage: Eukaryota > Viridiplantae > Streptophyta > Magnoliopsida > Cucurbitales > Datiscaceae > Datisca > Datisca glomerata. Next base: position 223,879 of record QANY01006236.1, read on the forward strand.
TCATTAATCAAATTTAGGGCCATTGAGATCGAAATCAGTGCTTAGATCTATTGAATTGATCCCCTCATGTTGATTCAACAAAGGAATGTGTGCACACAAAAGTGGATCATGATCATAGTTAGTTAATTCGGTAATGGTAAAAATATAGAGTATTATTCGGCAAGTATAATATGAATATTAAATAGTCACACATTCGATAAATTTTCAGTCAATAATACGCCATACGTAATAATTTAGATTTGGTTATTTAACGGGCCTTCTATAATATTAGTAAAGGCACCTTAGCTTATCTATAGCAAGGGGCATTTTCTTGCTTTAGAAAGATTGCAGGGGCACTCACCTTTTTCGGCTCCTTCCTGGCCCGGAAGTTCGCTTCTGGCGACTAGCTTCTACCGCTAGCGCTTAGTTGGACTTGGAGGTAAGCTACAGCTACCTTGAATAGATCAATGAATGAAAAGAAAGTGAGTATGGAAGAATAGAAAGGGAGGACAAGTTGGTTTGAGGACCCATTAGTCAAAGGAAAGGGGAGGGCATTGGGGGCCCAATTAAGATGTCATTTCGGGGGGTATCACATAGGAACTGTCCAACATAAGGCAAGTGATGAGCCAGAGGAATTCCCCACGATGAGAGGTACGGCCTCAATCCAATGCTACTTAGAAGCAGAAGCTATAGAGCACCCCTTCCAGTTTCACATCGATATTGAGTTTCATATCCTCTTACAGATATTATATATAGAGAGAGAGATCCAAAGCCATTTGATCGAGATCGAGTAGCTATAGCAGATGCATTTCAAAATCGGAACCCAGTTCCGAGTACACCCATTTTAGTAGCAACCACCCCTAAGTTGATAGTATGTCTCGTTCGGCTGTGACGTGGACTGGTCATGCCTGAGCATCGGCTACTGAAAATCTGAAGATGAATGTTGTTGTAACGTCACTCCAGGTTGTTGTTGCTCAGATGCGGAGGACCGTTGTAGAGCCCCCTATGTTGTTAATGGTTGGGGCTAAGGTGTGGACGACGTGGACTGCTGTAACGTCTGACCACAATGTCATAATGTGGGCTGCTGTAATGGCCAAAATTCATGAATGGCTTTCAGTCGCTGCTGTTCAAGTTTCTCCCCTAAAATTTTAGCCGAATCCAAAAATCCTAGAATAGAAGAGATAAATCGACTTTCATCCAACCGGTCAAAACTGTCCTTTATCTTTATGTTCTTCACTATATCCAACAAAGATAGACTCGAACGATTTTTGAGAAAAGTTGTTTTTTGTGAAGCATCAATATAAGGAAAACAGATACATCCAAAGGCTTTGAAATAGGAAGAGTCCGAAATCTTTTGAAAAAACTTTTAATGAGGGGAGTCACCAGCAATAGTCGACGTCAATAATGAATATGCATTGCTTTATGAAACGCTTCGGCCCATAGGTACTGAGGAACTTTGCTTGCATCAATTTTTAGTAGTCTAAGTGATGTGCCTTTATTTAAGGGGGCAAGCAAGCAAGCCATGATCATTAAGTCAATCGAAACTTGACCCTACTTTCGCTGCCAAAGCCTTACGTTATATGGGGCGAGTCGGGCGAGAGAGAGAAACTCCTCCTTCTCACCTACTAAATCTCTTTACGTTCCCCAACACAAATGCAAAAAACACAATGCAACTTTGCTGAAAGATGAATTTGGTATAAAAAATACGGATTGCAAACATATGATAGCCAAAAACATATATAACATTTATAAGATAAAAGATGAAGAATCGTTCATTACGATGTAAACTCATTAATAATTATACTAATTAGATAATAAATCATCGAATACTTGATTACCTATTAGAGTTGATGAATACATTTTATACTTAGTTAGGAAAACTAGTCGAAAAGTACGTGTTTCGCACGTGTTAAGTAATTTATAATACATGTAGAGTTTTCAAATAAGTAAATTATTTTTAAAATAATTTTAAAATCTAAATTAAAAGTAAAATGCTTGTAATAATAAACATATTATCTTGTATATAATATTGTTAGAATTGTACTATATAGCATTGGTATTTGATGATAAAAATTGATTACTCATCGATTTTTGAGAGCTAATAAAACTTATTCAAACATATTTCTCTCAATTCGTTTACATGAATTTTTATGTCCCGATAACATAAATTTTACATGGTATTTAATTTTATAATTTTTTTAAGAAACTCATTAAAATTCATATTTACGGATATTTATATTTTTAATTGCATAATATTATAAAAGTGATTAATTTAAAAACTATTTATAAAAAAATTATCAATGATTAGAAAATATTATTTCGAATTATATTAAATGAGGAAAGATATAAAAACCCTAAATTATATAATATTTTAAGGATACTTGAAGGGTAAAAAGGAGAATCAAAGTTTCTCCCATTTAATATAGTAAGATATGTGTATAAATAAATATTAATATATTATTTAATATATAATAATGTAATATTTACATTTCAAGAATAATAAAATTTCGTTATCATTGATTTTATTTATTTATTATTATATCTAACAAAAATGTATCATTAAGAGCGATCTATAAACTAAAGTACTTAAAAGGTAAAAGTAAAATACGTAGTAAAAGAAATAAAAATAAAAGGCATGATAAAGAAAAATACAAAATTAATAATAAAAGCAAAAAAAGAAGAGAAAAACAAATCAGAAATGCTAGTAAATGGTCTATATTTGTAGTTGTATTTTAATAACTAGTCTAAAAAATAAGAGTAGATAAATAACCCTTTTATAATAGGGTGACTTGAAGATTTTTTAATTTATCTCAAATGTCTTTATCTTATCCATTATCTAACTATTTTTTATTATTTTTTAAAATGATATATATTAAGCGACAACAAGCCTCACGTTTTTAATGATTTTTTAGGAAAGTTTTTTAATTTTAATTTTAATTATTTTCAAACAATTGATTTTATATGCCCATAATATACTAAACTATTATTTTATTATAAATATCTCTCTAATTTTAGAACCTAGTGCAGCGATGGAAAATTTATTAGGAAAATAATACATTATTAAGGTAATAATATATTAATGTCGCAACGTGCCCGTAATGCGGAGTGTATTAGCACCCAGCAACACACATTGTTAAAATGGTTATCAAATTTAATTAAATGCTATCCAAATTATATTTTAAAACAAGATTAAATAAATTCATATTTGAATGTCCCATTTGGTACATTTTACATCATAAAAATGAACAAATAAATTACCTTTAATGGGTGGTAGAAAGACCATTGAAAAATTATTTTTTAATTTTTTAATTTTTTTAAAAATCAAAGCATTATTGGAGTTATCTTTGTATCCCAAAAGTAACCCATCACTTCAGTAGTTCGATAAAAACTCAAAGTCCATCATAGGAATTTATTTATAATAAAAGCAACACTAAATTATGAATTAACCAAAGTTTAAAATCTAATTCTTAATGTTTTAATCCATACATATATTAACATTAACGCTAATGATAATTGAATGAGATGAGAATCACATTATAAGCATGACAATATGACCATTATACATAAGAAATAAGAAGGACATTCATATAAGAAAAAATTGGACTAATAAAAGTTAAAAAAATAAAAAGAATGTGTGAGAAATTTGATGATGATGTGTCAAGTAAAAAATTATGTATAATGTGTAAAAGAATAGGAATGAAAAAAATGAATTGAAATAAACATAAGACTTAACATGTATTAAGAGAAAAAAAATTAAATTATTTAGAAAAAGTAGAAAAATAAAAAAAACTGAGAGGGGACTACAACCGCTATCCTAATTCCAATTATTTAGTCGTAGCCTTGTGGACAGAGGACTACAACCGCTATCCTAATTCCAAACATAGGGTTGCAGACCTCTGCTGTATAGAGGGTTTCGACCCTCTGTTTCATGAGAGGGTTGTCCCTCTTTTATTTTTATTTTTTTTAATTTTTAATATATTAATTTTTAAATATATTACAATTTAAATATCATACATAACTTAACATAATATAATTACAACATCATAAATAAATTGATATTAGAAATCTCAAGTAAAAATATTTTTGGATATATAAATATATATATTTTTTTATTTTTTGACTACTTAGTTTACTAATTACCATTATTTCATTTCTTCATTCATTGTTAATCAAATAACAATGGAATGAGTATGGATTGTAACTAGTTCAAACAAGTGTCACTAAAATGATGAATAAACTTTTAAAATAAAAATAAAATATTTTTTTAGGATATAAATATATCATTTTAATTTTGGACTACTTAGTTTACTAATTACCTTTATTTCCTTTCTTCCATAATATCTAATCATATAAAAAAAGAATGATCATGGATGGTAACTAGTTCAAATGAGTGTCACTAAAATAGCAACAATATCTAAAAAAATGAAAAGACTTGTGAGAACATTAAAAAATTTCAAGAGCTTAAATATTTGCATAATTTTTATGTATATGTTAAACTCTCTATTTTATGTATGAGAAATTATCATAGAAATTTTTTGCATCAAATGTACACTTTCAACCCGTTAAAGAGTTTATTCATATTGGGTTAATTTTGCACCCCTCAAAAGCTTTATCATCATCCTCATTGATTGAGTTGATGATAAATATATTTTATTATCAAATTTGTAGAAAATCATCAATGCACAAAATAAAACTCAAGATTAAGAGTAAAAGATGAAGAAGAATGAACAAATACTTATATATGGAAAATGAAACAAAAACTATGCACTACATGAGAATATGTGAGAAATGATGAAGAATAAAAAATAAGATAATGTTGTTAGCTAATGTGCAAGAAATTTAAGTATCTTTGCATCTGCCAACCTTTGCACTTCCATTTTAAAATCATCACATTCCTCAATTGTATGCCCAATCATATTCTTATGAAACAAGCAATCAAAGTCATGCTTATGCTTCTTAGAAATACCTTCATCATCTGAACGTGTTGGGTAGATGTATGCCGCTTTAGAAAGAATATGAAAAAATATTTCCATCGACGTGCTCAAATCTGCCACATCCTTATTTTTATATGAAAAATATCCCTCAATTACATTTCCGGCGGGATTCTCATGATTTGATAGAGGGTTGGGATTGATATATGGGTTCCTATTACTGTTTTTAAAATTCAACCATTCAGCCTTGATCAATGTTTGTACTCTACCTTTTAATGCCATGCGATTCTCAGTCGAATGTCCCACTGCCCCAGCATGATAATTTAAAATTCAACCATTCAGCCTTGTGATGAGTACCCAAAATTGATCATTTGTACATCTCATTCATTTAGCTTCACGGCGACCCCTTTTTTTACGGATGATGCATCTGATACAACTTCTGAAATTATTCCATTATTTACCCCATATTCAATCCTTCCACCAATCACTATAATGTCAGAGAAGTTATTTAAAGCATTTTCAATCATCCTATCATAGAATAGAGATCTTAAGGTGTTGATAAATATTTCAGCCATCTCATTTTCTTTTAAGACGGGCTATACCTGAGCAGTTAATTCCCTCCACCTTTTGGCATCTTCTTTAAAGCCTTCAGTAGGCTTTTTCTCCATCATTTATAGATCTAGGTGATCAGGAGCTATGTCTATGTTGTACTTATGTTGTCTTAAAGAAGCATCAGCTAAATTTTTCCACCTCCGAATATATTGGTTATCCAATTAGATATACCAGCGAGATGCAGGCCTCATCAAGCTATCTTGAAAGAAATGAATCAAAGCTTATCATCATTTGCACAAGCAGTCATCTTTCTGCAGTACATGATAATGTGACTTCTCGGGCATGTACTATAATCATATTTTTCAAACTCAGGTAGTTTGAATTTATGTAAGATGGTTACATATGGTACGAAACATAATTGGGTGGCATCGATGGTTCCATACACATCTAACCCTTCAATGGAGCGTAATCTCTCCTCTGGAAAGTTTAGCTTATCTTTCCACGATGGGTCTTTGCTTGGTTTAGTAACAAGCCTCTGCACCTTTGGGTCATCGACATCATGTATGATAATTAGCTCACTAGCGAGTTTGCCTTGTGGAGTGAAAGTTTGGTTGTGGCCAAGTGCCATTGTGGATGGGTTATACCCAATTTTCCATGTCTGCATCATTTCCTAGGCATTTGGAAATGGATAGTGTTGGATATTTACTGGTGGTGAAGCATGCTGAAAGTGGTCAGTTTAATGACATTGATAGGTTGGAGTGAACCCATAAGGGTAAGGTGGAGTATCATTTAGCAATTGATCTTGTGATGATTGATCCCCTTGCGGATTTTCAAGACAGATTTTCAAGATAAACTTTGATAGGCATGAGAGTCACATCCCTTTTGTGGAAAATTGTGGATTCTATTTGGTCATTTCAAATTCTACAATGAAAATTCTCATCTTTATCCATGGACTTGAAAACTTAACTTGAGGACATTTGAAATCTGATGGACATCTTAGATGGCTAAGAATCCAAATACACAAAAGAGATGGAGAGCAAATGAACTTCCTTTTTTCAAACACTCGGTTGTGATATAAAGAATGAAAAGTCTCAGCGAGAATTGAGATAACAGGGTTAACATCATGTGAAACTTGCAAGAACATTTTTATCACTTTATCATCCATATAACCTTGGATCTTTGGAAATAATTATGGTGCCATGAATACACAGAGCATGAAGAGTCATGCATTTATCTTCCTTCAAGAAATTTTGAGCAAGATCTAGGAGGTAATCCAGTGACACACACTCATCCCCCCTTTAACTCTCAGCCTTTTCTCAATCTCAGATGCATGGACAGTACCTAAGAGCTTGGATAAAGCTAATTTAAATGTGAGATTTTTGTCGTAATCATAAACTCTATCTGTATTTTACAATGGGTTATTCCCTAGGACTTGATATTTTTCAATTTTATGAGTGAGATCAATTGTTCCAAAGGTGAAACATCTATACGGAGGGTCCCAAAAATACATTAAAGCCTTAAGAACGAGAGTGTTGATTGTATATACAGAAGTTAAGCGATGTGACTATATTTACCGACAAAAAAAATTTCTACTCTGGTGAAAAATCCTCCCATATATTCTTCAACTTTTCCAAGTCAATGTATGAGAACTCTATCTTAGTGATTGATGGTATAAGAATCCGTTTCCAGACAATCTCCTTTTCATTTCTGCGTTTTCTTTAACCATTGGGCTATCGTAACGTGATCTTCTATCACACTCAGAGTGGACGTCATGGTCTCCAAGATATGAATGAATTGAATACTTCTTTACAATCCCTATTACCCAGCATTATGCATTTATGCAAAAAAGAAAGACGAGATCAGAAGTGAAACAATAGAGAAGAATGAAAAAAATGTTTAAGTAGTGTAAGACATATATACATGAACAAAATTAATCCTGACACAATATTTAAGTAAAATATATATTTCTATCAAACATTGGTCATAGCATGGGCTTTAAAAACATTATACATGTGTGGTTGGGCTCTGAAATCTCTTAAAAGGATCTCAGATTGTCCACACTGTTATCCAAATGGAGTAATAGGCCCCCCCAAATGGTATCCCGAAAGGATCGACCTGGGTGAGAACTTTCATGAGCCTGCACGGGAATCACAGTTCCACGAAGGCATTCGACCACTCATTCTCGCTAATCCTAAAGGGAAAACCCGTGTACAATGCTAGTGTATGTGTGTGAAATTAGAAATTATATAAAAAAATACATCACAAAAACAAATTACATACAACTATGAGCATGGATAATAAAAATAATGAATCAAATAAACCAAAAGAGAGCCACATAAAAAGGATAACATATGATAAAATTTTGGCTTGACTATCTATCGATCTAAAAATGATTAGATCGATTGCCTACCTAATGGAGTCGCCAAGCTGTCGCAACGTGCCTGCGACGCGGAGCAACAATTGAAAAATCATGAAAAAAAAAGAAATTCAGAGTCGTGACAAATCATTTTAGGGTGTGATTGATCACCAAATTTTAAAATGAATATTTTAGTCTACGAAAACTCAAAATTGGTTCGGGAGTCATTTGTATGTGAGGAAGGTATTAGCACCCCACAACCCCCGATGTTAAAATGGTTACCAAATTTAATCAAATGTTATCTAAATTATATTTTAAAACAAGATTATAGAAATTCATTTTTGAATGTCTCATTCGGTACATTTTGTAACATAAAAATGAACAAAATAAATTACCTTTAACGGGTGATACAAAGACCATTGAAAAATTATTTTTTAGTTTTTAAATTTTTTAAAAATCAAAGCATTATTGGAGTTATTCTTGTTATCCCAAAATAACCTATCATCTCAGTAGTTCGAAAAATTTCGTATCGCAAAAAACTCAAAGTCCCTCATAGGAATTTATTTATAATAAAAGCAACACTAAATTATGAATTAACCAAAGTTTAAAATCTAAATCTTAAGGTTTTGATCCATACATATATTAACATTAACGTTATTGATAAGTGAATGGGATGAGAATCACATTATAAGCATGTCAATATGACCATTATGCATAAGAAATTAGAAGAATGCATATAAGAAAAAATGGTAGAATAAAAGATAAAAAAGGATATGTGACAAATTTGACGATAATGTGTCGAAGTAAAAAATGTAGAATAAGTAAAAGAAGATGAATGAAAAAAATGAATTGAAAATAAATATAAGACTTAACATGTGTTAAGAGGAAAAAATAAGAAAAACATTAAATTATTTATTAAAAAATAGAAAAATAAAAAAATGAGAGGGAGAAAAGGCTACCGCTTTAGCCGTAGCCTTGTGGAGAGAGGACTACAACCCTCTGTCCTAATTCCAAACAGAGTGTTGCAGCCCTATGTTTAGATAGGGACAACCCACTTTTATTTTTATTTTTTTAATTTTAAAATATATTATAATTAAAATATCATGCATAACTTAACATAATATAATTAGAACATCATAAATAAATTGATATTAGAAATCTCAAGTAAAAAATATTTTTGGGTATATAAATATTTATTTTTTATTTTTTGACTACTTAGTTCACTAATTATCATTATTTTATTTCTTCCTTCATTGCTAATCAAATAGTAATCGAATGATTATTGATTGTAACTAGTTAAAACAAGTATCACTAAAATAATTTTAAAATTAAAATAAATATTTTTTTGGAATATAAATATATCATTTTAATTTTGGACTACTTAGTTTACTAATTACATTTATTTCATTTCTTCCATCATTGCTAATCATATAGTAAAAGAATGATCATGAATGATAACTAGTTCAAATAAGTATCACTAAAATAGCAACAAGATCTAAAAAAATAAAAAAGACTTGTGAGAACATTAAAAAATTTCAAGAGCTTAAATATTTGCATAGTTTTTATGTATATGTTTAACTCTTTATTTTATGCATTTTTATATATGAAAAATTATCATAGGGATTTTTACATCAAATGTACACTTTAACTCATTAAAGAGTTTATTCACATTAGGTTAATTTTGCATCACACCCCTCAAAGGCTTTATCATCATACTCAGTGATTTGAGTTGATGACAAAGATATTTCATTATCAAATTTATAGGAAAATTATCAGTGCACAAAATAAAACTCAAGATTAAAAGTAAAATATGAAGAATAATGACCAAATACTTATATGTGGAAAAAGAAATAAAACTATGCACTACATGAGAATGGGTGAGAAATGATGAAGAATAAAAAACAAGATAATGTTGTTAACTAATGTGCAAGAAATTTCAACTATCTTAAATAAAGAATGAGAGAAGATGAATATGTATATAGAAATGTAAACTTTATTTCTCTCTATATTGAAAAATCTCTTATATTTCTCACAGACTCTCTCTAAAAGGATATCCTCTGCTTCTCTCTCAAGACCTCTCTTTCTCTATCTAAAATTCTCTCTCTTTCTCACTCTCCAATCCCCTCTATTTATAAACAAACTTAAGGCTTCATTTTTTATTTTTAGTCATTTTGCTCCTTTTTTTTCTTTTTTAGTCATTGGACTTCTTTTCTCATTTTTAGTCTATGAGCCATTTTTCAAATCATATACATAGTTTTAGTCTAGTATATGAGCAAAAGAAAATTGTGTATTTTTAATTAAAATAGTTTTTAATTAACATCAGGATGCAATATATTGACCCGGTTGCAATATAATATTAACAAGAAAAAACTATCATTTAATGAGGTTTAGTATTTAATGTTAGCATTGCCAAAAATTATGTAATGATATATTAACCATTCCTAAAATCATGGGATGATTGAAGTAGTTATTATATTTAATTTGAATAAATAAATAGATAAATATGATAAAACACATTGATAGGAAATTTTAGACAAATCATAAAAAATTTAAGTTTAAATTAAATAGAAATGACCATTTATCTACTATAATTTTTTTGAGGTCGAATCTTAACTTGGTGCTATGAAAGTGACATATATTTGCTATTTCCCCAAAACAAATACTTGGAGAAGCTCAGGTTCAAACCTGAGTCAGCTCACTTACAATCTGGATGCATAACCACTGAGCTATAATTTCTATCTATGAAAATGACGCAAATTATATTTATATAAGCTATCGAATTTTTTATGCCGGTATTATATGGGTGTTATTTTGGAGGTGTGAAAAATACGTGAATTTTTTCATATTTTTAAGAAAAATTTGAGGAAGACTGTAAAATTCAGAAAATAAAAAACACACGAATTAATTAACAATGGTCCTGGTACGGTACTGTGGCCAGTACAGAAGTGTCACATTGGAATAGTTTTTTCTTCTTCTTTTTTGTGAAAGCCCTAAAACATAGATGAGTATTGTGTAGTTAAGAACTAAAATTTTGATCCATTTGAAAAGTTGGGAGAAGTCGTGAATTATGAAAGTAGAAATAAATTGGGCTTTAAATGGTGGCCCAAATTTATATAAGAAAGCATCGTGACCTAAATATCCAAACCTGAAGTTGAAGAGAGCTCAATGGCATGCCTAATGAGTTAGGCTCGGTTCGCAACCCATGAATACCCAACTGGGTGTGAACTTAAGGTGTTCACATGGAAACTCTTTCCTAGTCTCTGCTCAAATTAATTTTAAGTTTTGTTTCATACCAAAGTTTTTTATCTGAACAGTGCTCTTAGCCTAAGTGGTGATATAGAAATTTGATTGGAAAATTGTTAATAAAAGAATTACTTCCAGTTTTTACCCGCTTAAAGAGTTGTATTGTTGGCATTTTTCATTTTTTAAATTACATCATCTTAAATAATTCAAAAGGTTACACGTGACTATTCCAATGTCCAATAATCAGTATATACATAGTCACCCCCTTTAAAATTTGAGAAGAGATTTTTGCAAAATGACTTTTTTAAACATTATACTCTCTTGGCACTTCAATATTATGTAATTTTGAGTGCAAAAACAAACTATGGTTTAATTTTTGTTGGTTTTATATAGATTGAAGTGCAACTTCCAAAAGAATGACTAACTATCATGTGAGACAATTACTCACAACCTTGAACACCGTAGAAGGAGTAAAATCCGTACCGTGCTCAATTATATTTGTTTCCATTGTTGCAAAATTTGAAGACGATTTCTTCATTTTCTTTGCTATGAGTAATTACTTGCAATGTACTTATATTTTTTGTGAAAGAATCTTCATTCGACACTCAGTATAATTCTCTACTCTAGAATGATCCTACATTTTTTTTAAAGAGCTTCAATGAGCTTCAAGAAGATGTATTTCTATATTGAGTATACTTGTATCGGTACTAAACAAAAATAAAGAAAGCCTTAATATATGTAGAGACTAAACCAATACAAGGAAGTTAATATAGAGCTAACTGATAACAAACAAGCCGCTAAACTACTCACTGTTGCACTCTATCACTCGAGAGGATGCAATGTGCTTCACCACATCTCTTCTATTATCATCCCCCTCAAGTGCAAAAGGGAGTTCACCACCTTGAACTTAGACATTAGATATTCAAATCTTAGGGTAGAGAGTGCTTTTATAAGTAAGTCAGCTAGCTGATCAACAGAGGGAACAAACCGAACTTCAAGTTGCCTGTGAAGGACTTTGTCTCAGATAAAATGCATGTCAAATTCAATGTGCTTAGCTTTTGCATGCATAACATGGTTGGAGGCAAAAGCTAGAGAACTTATGTTGTCATACCAGATGATAGGAGGTTGAGAAAGGGAGAGATGATGTTTAGACAATAAGCTTTGAATCCAGGAAATTTCAGAAGCAGCAGCATTGGTCATTGCTCTATATTCATTTTTTGTACTTGATCTAGATACAACATTTTACTTTTTGGAAGATCGGGATATGAGGCTTTCACATAGAAATACCATATATGCATCTCCAGATCTTCCATCATTAAGATTTTCAGCCCAATCTGCATCTGAATATGCCTTAATTACTAGAGATTTTGATGGTTGAAGGAGTAATCCAGCTGAAATGGAGCCTTTTGAGTACCTTAGAACTCTTTTACATGCCTGTCAATGAACAACTGTTGGTATGTGCAAATATTGTTTTATTCGTTAACTATGAAGCCTATATCAGGTCTAGACATTTACGGGTATTACAAAGCACCCATTATACTTTTAAATAGAGTGACATCGGAGAAAGGCTCTCCTTCTATTGCAGAAAGACTAAGAATGGAGCTTGCAGGTGAAGAAGCTGGTTTGGCTCCATCGATCTTAGTCTTCAGCAATATATCAGTTATATATTTTGATTAGAGAGGAAAAAACCAGCCTGATTTCTACAAAAACTTCAATACCAAGAAAGTAGTGTATTTGACCTAGATCCTTGAGAGCAAAAGTAGCATTCAAATTAGAAATGGCTTTATTTATGAGAGTAATGTTGTTTCGTGTTAGTAATATGTCATAACATATATTAACAATTACAAAACACCCTGAGAAGAATGATAGATGAATAAGGAATTATCAGAGATTGAAGCTTGAAAACCCCACTGTAACAAAGATGTCTTCTTATACCAGGTTCTTAGAGCATGTTTTAGGCCATATAGAGCTCTCTTTCGCTTGCAAACATGTTGCGGCCTTAATCTGTCTTTGAAACCCTCAGGTTTTGACATATACATTAGTTCAGGGATATAACCATTAAGAAAAGCATTATGAACATCTAGTTGTTTGACAATCCATCCAAATGAGACAACAAGGTGAAGAATGATTCTTACAGTAGTAGGCTTCACAACAAGGCTAAATGTCTCTGAAAAATCAATACCAGATGTCTGATTAAAGCCTTTTTCCACTAATCATGCCTTAAACCTTTGAATGATGTCATCCTAATTGACTTTAAACTTAAAAACTAATTTATTCCCAACTATGGTCATTGAAGGATTATTAGGTACAAGATCCCAAATTTGGTTTTTACTCAAGGCAATATACTCATCTTCCATTACATGCTTCCAAACAGGATTGACAAGAGTCTCTTTAACTGATTTTGGTTTAGCGGGATAAGGTGTGAGAGATTGGGTCTTTTGTAACAGTAAGGGACTTAGGTTTATGAAAGTCTAGTTTTGATCTAGTTACCATCAAGTGTTTTGAGGTTAGAGGTTGTTTAGGTGCGAGTAAGGTCTTTTTGTTAACAGTTTCTGTGGGTTATGTAAGGTACTTGGGTTTACTTGTGAGAGGTTTATGGATAGATAGGTGCAATAGAGGGATGATCAAAAGGAACAATTGAAAGTGACAGTTTGAGAAGGAGTTGTAGAAGTCAAAATATCACCTGCAATATGTTGTGAAGAATAAAAGCTAGTAGGTTAGTTAGATAAAGGAATACCTTCAGATGGTATGACGCTGACACGTGCCTAAGAAGGTTTAGATGCATGATGCTGAGAACTAGGGAAGGTAGATGACCAAGATGCACTTGGAATATGAGGTTTAGAACTTGCGAAATAGAATTAGAAAACATTTTCTAATAAAGAAAGTCAAATTCATCAATACCACATTTCTAGAGATGTAAATTCTACTATATGAGTGAAGACACTAGTAGCCTTTATGATTCATAGACATTATATGGCATAAGATTTGTATAACATGCACAACTAAAAGATTTAAAAATGTTATAGTTGGATGCTTTGTTAAAAAGAACCAGATAAAGAGACAGAATAGCTAACAGAGGATTAGGTAACCTATTTATTAAATAAACAACAATATGAAAAGTTTCCCACAAAAAATCTAATGGCATAGACGCATAGGCTAGCAAGTATAATCCTAGATCAATAATATGTCTATGTTTTCTCTCAACATATCCATTTTGCTGATGCACATGGGGGCAAGGATGCCCGAAACCTATGTCATGTTCTTGTAAAAAGGGAAGAAAATGTCTAAATTCTCCTTCCCAATCAGATTGGAGAGTCTTAATTTAGGTGTCAAATTATTTTTCTACCATGTTTTTGAACATTTTGAATGTATGCAAAGCTTCTTAATTAAGTTTCAGAGGAAAACGGCTAGGAAAATTTACTAAAGTCATCTAAGAAGCATATGTAGTATCTAAACACCTCCTTTGAAATTTCAGGTGTTGGACCCCAAATGTCAGTATATATTAGTTTCAATGGTATTTTTGGATCTGTTTTAAGATATGACAAAAGGCAGGCAACACAGAAATCAGGTAGGTTTTTGGTAATAGGTATGTCATTTGTTTTAAGAACTTGTCTTAGAATTTTCTCATTAGGATGGCCTAACATTTGGTGCCATGCATTCACATAATTAGAAGTAAAAAAACATTCATAGCAGTAGATTTCCACTTATTTATATCAGAAGATTTAAAAACAGTCTAATCAGATACAGACTTGTAGGTAAGAAGAGGATTCAGTAAAGAACTTTGATACTGGGAAACAACCTTGATATACGAATTATCTTTACAAGTAAATTTGTTACAAGCTGAAATAGAAGACAATTTTGAATAGTCTTGACTTCTAGAACTAACAGATAGATTTTTAACAGGTAAAGAGCTATCATAATCGAAAGGAAATGGCAGTACAGACTTAATAGAATGGTTTAAAGCTAAAGGGCCATAAGAAGCAGGACATGTCAACAGATATAAGCCATCTTTAAGTATTCCTTGAAGAAGTGAAGTCCCCGAAGCTTTGTACTTCAGAAAACAAATATTAGAGTGAAATTCTACAAACACAACATTATCTTGGATTAATTTAGAAATTCTTATAAAAAATTTCTTAATCCCAGGTACACAAAGAAGAGATTTTAGCTTTAAAAGATGATGCTTAGGTGGAAGTAATGTTGAACTAATATGAGTAATTAAAATAGTCTTATCATTTCCCATAGCCAACCTTCCTTGACAATTATAGTCTTGTGCCATGTTTAGGTTGTTTAGGTCAATAGTGGCATGGTTTGTAGCTGCACTATCAGCATACCAAGCCATGTCGACAACTGAATCAGGTGAGGAAACATAAGTTGAGGAACAAATCATGTACGCAGTAGGTGTGTTCCCATTAGAAAAACTACTTGAATTTGAAATATGCTTTGCTGATTACTCTCATATCTGTAGTAGCACACTGATTTTGAGTGTCCAGGTTTTTCACACATTTGACAGACAATTCTAATTAAACTTTCCATTTCTACCTCCTCTTCCACCTCTTCTACCATTAAAATTCCCTTTGTTATTCTGTGAAGAGAGCTATCCATTTCTTGAGAAATTTATGTTGTTGTTTTGTTTTGATCATTAAAGAACTTCTTGTTCCTTGTACTTTGCACCATATTTGCATACATTTTCACTTTGATTTCATTCTCTGCGGCTTTTTTTCAATCCTACGTTCATGACACATAAGCAGTAATTGTACTTCTTCCACACCAAGGTTCTCAGTTCTTGATATAATGTTCACCACCACTAGATCATACTCAGATCCAAGTCCATTTACTATACACATGATAAGTTCTTGCTCGGATAAAGACTGTCCAGCTACTATCAGACTATCTCTAAATCTTCTCATTTTATCACAAAACTCTGAGATTGACAGATTAACTTTAGTTGTGCTTTGGAGTGATCCTCTCAACTGAATCATTCTCACTTTGGACTGATTTACAAAGTTCCTCTCTATGAACATTATACTCTGTAGATGTGTTATATTGAGTGACAATACCCAATACTCCCTCTATCATTGAACTTCCCATCCAACTCAATAAGAGTTTATCTTTTCTCACCCAGATTTTGTGTTTTGGATTGATCTTTCCTCCATCAATCAGTTTAGTATGAAACTAAGAA
Source organism: Datisca glomerata (assembly GCA_003255025.1). Classification (NCBI taxonomy): domain Eukaryota; kingdom Viridiplantae; phylum Streptophyta; class Magnoliopsida; order Cucurbitales; family Datiscaceae; genus Datisca; species Datisca glomerata. The sequence continues at coordinate 240,119 of QANY01006236.1, forward strand.
CATATAATACGTACAGGTGACAATGTTGTACTGATAACAAAGCGAGCACATAAAAACAGCTAGGAATAATATGTTTGACACGCTAGTTTATTAAAATTAAGCTAATTAACAGATAAAAAATTGTGGCCCATAATTATTGGAGAGGACCCATAACTATAGAAAAAGGTGAACGTGAGACAACTAAAAACTAAAAAATCAACCAAAAAAAAAGAAACATACAAGCAAATGAATGGACATAAAATTCCAAAATATGATATGATATCAATCTTTGTTTATATATGCAAAAACCCAAAACCAAACTTGATGTTCATGTGTTCTATGATTCAATCCACACAAATTTATCATTCTTCGATTAAAAAAAACTCAATTTCGTATGCTCTATCCATCAGCTCTCTCACACTCAATTTCGTCATCTTTGGTACCCCATTTGATCATTTCTGTCTTTCCATCTTTCTCAATCTCTCACGTAATATCAGCCACAATTTTTATATAACTAGGTCCCCCACAGTACCTTATTCAATAACAAACACTTAAAATAATAGAAATAAAAGTAATAAGTGGAATAACATTTTGTCTAATTAAACATTGGCAGCAGATATCGAAAATCTTTATAAAAAAAATCAATTCCCTTGATTTCATACAATAATTTTAATATTTTTATTTCCTCTACTTAATTGATCTTGTGAGTTAAGTTACAATAATTTATGTTTAATTAATGAATAGTTTAGTCCTAAACCACATGATTCCTCCGACTACTCGACCTTTGTTCACTTCCAAAAAGGACATCAAAATTATAGAATAAACTTTGTAATTAAAATTAATATAGCAAGATGTCTACTTCTAGTTCTGCTCACTCATATTTTATTGTTTTCTATGGGGTTGCCATGTCATATTGTTGATACGTTTTTGCTCAAATTCCTTAGTATTTCTTCTCTACCTAACGACCTATTAGTTGCGGATACAACATTTCAATCATCAAGTTTAAAAATTAAAATCACTCATGCTAATAGGGATTTCCTAGAACAATACACAAAAATGAAAGTCAAACCTAGAATTCGCTAAGTCTATGTTTTCTATTTGAAGAAAAAAAATACATGACCTTATCTCAATTTGGCTCACAACTTAATTATAGGCTCACAATTTTATTATTCGAATTCGATTTATTTGAGCGTATCAGCGAAAGTCAAACTTTGATGTCTGCTAAAGCCATACATATGTGAAACCAGGTGAGTTTTAAGAGGGAGAAATCAATGTAAAAATCATAAAGTTTTAAAGATTTAAATAATGAATTTTTATGCATAATTAATTAGTTACATGATATATGATAAAATTTACATGTAGTATCAGAATAGTAGGTTTAAGGTCTCATGATTTTTCATAGAGTATTGTTTTTCCTCTTCAAATCATCAAACCGAAAATTATGATTAGAAAATTATATAAATATTTATGAAATTTCGGCATGATAGACTTGTAATTTTCAAACCGTTCCTATTGTTCAAGTTATGGAGCCGAAATGTTTACTGTTGAATAATGTTTTATTTGTTGTTTATTACGGTGAAGCTGAATAATGTTTTCTTGTTTATGCCGATTACAATAAATGGGCAAATGTTAAAGAAGTGTGTTTTTAATGGGATATTGAATGCAATTCTAATGGATATTTAAACCATGAATTTTTATCCATCCATCATGCACTGTGCTCATAAATAATATATGAACAAATTATGGTGTTGCTTAGTTTATTGGATCATACCCCATTACTTTGTTGGTTATTCTCCCACATTATGATCTACGATTTTGTTCCACCACTGAGAATTTTTATTGAGAAATTGTGAGAATTGGCTTGTGCATTGCCCATATCATTTTCTTTCATTCTGTAATTGCCGATTTTTTAAGAAATTGTGAACCGCATAATGAGGGAATTTTGTATGTGTTTATATATTTAAAGGGCAGCGTTGATTAGTTTTCCATCATGTATTGTTTAGTTTTGGATTATGCCCATACCCTATGTTAGTTATTGCTCTCTATCCGCTCTGCCCACGTTTTATTCTTTGTGATGTAGTTACATAGATTTTATCCTAATGAATATGATTAATTTATTTGTCATGAATATTTTGTGATGGATAATTTTCTTTTATGGTAATTAATTAAAATCATTAAGTAATGTGAATTTTATGTGTTTATATGAGGATTTATATGATCTGAAATTTTATATTATGTTTGGTTTATTTGTCACTAAAATGGCTAAACCGTAGTGGTTATAAAATTTTGAATTGTATAATTAATATTCAATTGCCCATGATTGTTGGTGCTTATAAATGACATAATGTAATATAATATGTATTATATGGTAGATTGGAGTTCATTATTATAAGACATTTAAGAGTCACACCCAAAAGTTGATTAGTTATTCTTATAATTAATGAACATAATGTTGGTAAGTAGTATGCTCAATTAGTTGTATTACTTATCCAAAGATAGTATACATATCTAAGTGGTGTATATATGGTTACCTAATTATTGAAAATTCTTATTAGCATCATTATATTTTATGCTTGCATGCCACCTAAAGGAAAATATGGATATGCATTTATTGTTTATCTGAATTATGTATTCGAATCTGTATTATATGGTTAAGTTTACAATTTAAAGTATTAATATATGAGCATAATATTATTCTTGCAGTACTTGTTCCCGTTTCTCTCCATTCGCATGCTTCGTCTGTACCAATGTTTTCTGGATTTGGATCTGTCATTTTAATTTGACAAACCTGTGGCTATACTAATGCTAGTAGCGATGAGGATAACACTTTCCATGATGCTTAGGAAAGGTCTAACAGACTAGGCCTAATGTTTATGCGAATGAGTGTAGCAAACAACATCAAGTCTACTCTTTTCAAAACTGAAAATACTAAGTAATTCATGAAATTTGTGGAAGAGCGTTCTCAGACTGCTGATAAGTCACTTCCTGAACATTAATGGCTACATTGACCACCATGGAAAATGATGGCGCTCATAGCATGCATGAGCATGTCATTGAAATGATGAATATTGCAGTAAGACTTAAGTCCTTGGGGATGAATATGGATGAGAGTTTCCTTGTGCACTTTATCATAAACTCTCTGCCTACTTAGTATGGTCATTTCGAAATGAACTATAACACCATGAAAGATAAGCAGAATGTGAATGAACTTCACAGTATGTTTGTTCAGGAGGAAATGAGACTTCAGAATCAAGAAACTAATTTCATTCATCTAGTAAGTAATCAAGGAGCTGGTAAGAAATCCAGAAGAAAGCATGGAAAATGCAAGCGTAGACCACTTAAGATTAATAAGTCTTCTACCCAAATCAACAAGAAGGAACACAAGAATGATAAGTGTCGCTTCTGTGGGAAACCTAGACACTTTCAGATAGATTGCTTGAAACGTATGGCATGGTTCAAAAAGAAAGGTAAGCCTAGTGCTTTCATATGTTTCGAATCAAATTTAGCTGAAATTTCATATAATACTTGGTGGATTTATTCTGGTTGTACCACTCATGTTTCAAATACGATGCAGGAATTTCTTACGACCCAAACCACATAAAATGAAATGTTTGTCTATATGGGGAATCTAGTCAAAGCTTCATTTGAAGCTATTGGAACTTATCGATTGATTTTAGACATTGGATATCACTTAAATTTATTTCAAACTTTTTATGTATCTTTTGTTTCTTGTAATTTTTTTTTTGTCTAAACTTGATTTAACTTGATACTCTTTTAAAATTGGAAATGGATGTATCAGTTTGTTGAAGAAAAATCATTTCATTGGTTCTGGTATTCTTTATGATGGTTTATACAAATGAAAACTTGATAATTTTTTTGCTGAGACTCTTCTAACCTTGCATCATAAGGTATTACACTTGGTTTAGAAAATGAACGTTCAACTTACTTGTGGCATAAACGTCTGGGTCACATTTTCAAATAAAGATTGGAAAGATTAATAAAGAATGAAATCCTTCCAGACTTGGATTTTACTGATCTTGGTATTTGTGCGGATTGCATTAAAGGAAAACAGAAAAAACACACAAGAAATGAGCCACAAGAAGCACACAACATCTTGAAATATACACACTAATATATGTGGGCCTTTTAATGTTCCATCTTTTAGTGGAGACAAGTATTTTATCATCTTTATTGATGATTTTTCACAATATGGTTATGTCTACTTATTGTATGAAAAATCTCAATCATTAGATACCTTAGAGGTGTTTATTAATGAGGTTGAAAGACAATTAGACAGAAATGTGAAAATTATCAGGTCTGACAGAGGTGGTGGTATTATGAAAAATATAATGAAAGTGGACAATGCCCAGGTCCATTTGCTGAATTCCTTGAAAAATGTGATATATGTGCTCAATATACTATGTCGAGTACACCATAACAAAATGGTGTAGCAGAAAGGTGTAATCGTACCTTAATAAATATGGCTAGGAGTATGTTAAGTAACTCATCTTTACCCGTATCATTGTGGATGCATGCATTGAAAATTGCCATGTATTTGTTAAACATGGTTCCTAGTAAGTCAGTTCCTAAGACTCCTTTTGAATTGTGGACTCTTAGGAACTGTGGACTGGTAGAAAATCCAGTTTAAGGCACTTGCATGTTTGGGGTCGCCCGGTAGAAGTAAGAATCTATAATCCACAAGAAAAGAAACTAGATTCAAGAACAAGTGGTCATTTCATTGACTATCCAGAAAAATCTGAAGGGTATAGATTTTATTGCCTAGCCGTAGTACAAGAATTGTTGAAACTGAAAATGCGAGGTTCATCGAAAATGGTGAAGTCACTTGGAGTCAAGAACCATAAAATATGGTGATGCAAGAAGTTAGGGTACAAATTCATTTACTCTTAGCTTCTTAGAAAGTTGTTATTCCTCCAATTGTTGAACACTTGAGTAATGGACAAGAATAACAAGTTAATGAACAAACAACTCATAATGAGGATAATTTGATGAACGTAGAGTAGATGAATCACAAGAAATAGCATTAATGAGATCTCAAAGAAAAAGAAGGTATATTATTTCTGATGAAGAGGTCTATATGGATCAGCCCAAGGGTTTTTTCATTGAAGGAAAGGAACACATGGTGTGTAAATTGAAGAAATCAATATATGAACTTAAATAAGCTTCCCGCCAATGATATCTTAAGTTCAATGATACCATTACTTCTTTTAGATTTAAAGAAAACGTCGTTGACTCATGTATATATCTGAAGATCAGTGGGAGCACGTTTATATTTCTAAATTTGTATGTTGATAACATCTTGCTTAAACTAATGATCTTAGCTTATTACATGAGTCCAAGAAATTTCTCTCTGGTAACTTTGAAATGAAAGATATGGAAGATGCAACTTATGTGATTGGAATAAAAATATTTTGAAAAAGATCACAAGGATGATTGGGGTTGTCTCAAAAGTCATATATTAATAAAGTTCCAAAGAGATTCAAAATGGAAAAGTGTTCATCAAGTGTTATTCCAATTCAGAAAGGAGATAAATTCAGCCTTATACAATGCCTGGCCAAATAATGAATTAGTTAGTAAACAAATGGAAGTGATTCTTTATGCATCTATTGTTGGGAACTTGATGTATGCTCAAACCTGCACCAGGTCAGACATCAGTTTTGCTGTTGGAATGCTTGGTCGTTATCAAAGTAATCCAAGATTGGATCACTAGAAAATTGCGAAGATAGTTTTGAGATACTGACAAGGAACAAAATATCACATGCTCACTTATAGGAGATCCGATCATCTTGAGGTGATTGGATATTCATATTCATATTTTACTGGATATATTGATACAATAAAATCTACATTTAGCTATTTGTTCCTTTTAGCTAGAGGAGCAATCTCATGAAAAAGTGTGAAGCAGTCTATCATTGATGTAACCATTATGGAAGATGAGTTTGTGTCATGTTTTGAGGCTACAAATCAAGAAAATTATTTGCGGAACTTTATTTCAGGACTTAAAATTGTTGACAGTATTGTCAGGCCACTGAAAGTTTATTGTAATAATGTCACAGCTGTCTTCATTTTGAAAAATGACAAGTTTTCAAATTGTGCTAAACATATGGAATTGAAATATTTTGCCGTAAAAAAAGAGGTTCAAAAATAAAGAGTCTCAATTGAACATATTAACAAAAATCTTATGATTGCAGATCCTTTATTGTACATAATTATTGAAGTTATGTAATGAATTTTATGATGTTTATGTATTTGACACTTTGAGCTCAGTTACATTTTTGTTTCTGATATTGTTTATATCATGTAATATGTACATGAATGAATGAAGAATGTTAACAGGATTTGTCTTTGACAAGGACAATAATATTATATCATTATATGATTCTCACTTATAAATCATGTTAGGTGAAGGTTGATGTTGTGGTATGTGGAATGGACTATGTTGACTAATGATGTACAACCGCCATAACTCTCATTAGCTTTTACTTAATGATGATATTATGTTATCACCATTGAATTGGGGATTTTAGTTTTATATTATGCGCATTATGTTCTTCTATTAAATCATGAAAGAAATGTCGTATGGGTCAAGTGGGAGAATGTAAGACTTATATTTGTCCCTATAGGAATAATAGCAAATAAATTGGTTTAATAAAAATAACTAAACTAAAACATTATTGGTTGATTATGTGAGAGGTTGTTACTTTGAAGTAAGTAACCACTATCTAATGGGAGAAAATCATCCCCTTGATGGAAGGTGCTATAAATATAATTCCCTTTGGAATTGGTCATTTATCAATCCTAATTAAAATTTATTTACACAATCATTAAATGTGTTTAAAGATCTAAAAGATAAAGATGGAGAAATCAATTCTACGGATAAAGTTTCATCAACGTATAAGATCTAGAAGATGTTCTTCAATAACTAACAGTATGTTCTCTATATCATATATGTGAATGTAAAAATCATGAAGTTCTAAAGATTTAAGTAAAACACATGTAAATTTAATCATTTAACATGCAACTAATCAATTATGCATAAAAAATCATTATTTAAGAGTGAGGATCTCCATCCAGCTGGCCAAATTGAGCCAACCATGTAGAGGCTTACAGAAGGATGTTTAAACCAATAATTAACACCAAAGATAAGATTTACATTATTTATTCTCCAAAATGTACTTAACTAGTCTATTTGGTATTCAATCCAAATAGACTGAACCGTTTGATAAACAAAATAGATAGACTGAACCGGATTAGTGAGTATCTATTGAGAACATTAATTTAATTAAATTTGATGGTAATTAATAAAATAATTAAGTTGGTTAATAATTATCCCTTACATCACTGCACATGACAAATAAAGAACAAGTTTATGAGATTAGGTACAGATTCACTGATCATAATTGTTTAGGGGCTACCAATCGTTAATAAAATAAAAGTACACCAATTTGCATTAGGGCTACCCAATCATAATACTCTTCACCAATCATTTTGTTTCTTATAGCCCCCTTTCTTTATTTAGGGTTATACTCTTCTCCTAGGCTAATCAAGAGGACTAATCTCATATCTTGTTAGATTGGTTTTCTAACAATTCATTACAACTTTAATTTTGTGGGTTTATGTTATATAACTGTGTGAAGTTTTATTTTATACTGATCTTTATCAGTTAAAGTGAATCATAACTGTTAAGTTTAGTATCAGAACTCAACACATTTTTCATGTTCATGAAGATTCACAAAAAGGGTTGACTCTTTACTCAATCAATCTCACTTCAAATGCTTAATTGAGATTTTTTTTTTGTAACAATTTAAGTTTTTCTGTCAGAAACACAATTGCATATTATCTTGAGTTTTTTATGCTTAATCATGTGTATAACTAAAAATTAATACCCTTTTATGAAAGTTAGTGATGAGTACAAAAAATGTTATGTGACATGTCTGTGTTATATATAAGTTGACATAACATATGATCAAACTTTAAATATGACAAAATATATATGTCAAAAACTATATAATTAATCTCATATTAGGAGCATTAACATATTATATTAGTTTTTAACATCACAGATTTAACGTCAGATAAGATGTGGAGGAACAAAATCTCAATTCTGACCTCACACGTGTTAGAGAAAGATACAAAAAAAAGAAAGAAAAATGTAAATGAAATTCGGTATAAAATTCAGCATCTACCCTCAGCATTTAGCATCTCAGCTCTCGATTCTCGGCATCTTATGTCAGATCCTAACCCCGACTTAGATTTCATCCTACGCCTCTCCTTCTCTCTCACCTTCTCCCACTTCCCCCTTTAAATTCTCTTCCTCCATTGTCACCTCTGATTACCCACTACCCCTTAAATTCCCTTTTTCTCCAGAGAGAGGAAGCGCCGGTGACAGAAATTTTGATTATCTGACTGACAATGGATGTTTTGGATTCTCCTCTTGAAGCTCTTGCTTTCAATTATCTCAGCTTTGGGTTTTTCACCATTGTCAACAACTTATGGCCGTGGGTCGCCGTCATAACCGCCGCCGTCAGTTTCTGGAGGCTCAGAGCTGTATCTTCCACCTCCGTAACTTCCATCAAATCCGCCCCACCGTCGCCTCAACCACCGCTTCTCGATGATCAAAGAACAATCGTGTCGGAGATTTCCGCCGCCGAGCCGTCCACTTCTTCGGTTGATTCAGCTCCGATTTTGGAGTCGGCTTTGGAGCCAGTAGTTGACTGCATTGGCAAGGATGACGGAGTGACGAAGGGAATGAAATTTACACAATATTTCGAGAATGAGATGGATTTGACGGAGGAGTTAGCGACCGAGGAAGAGGCGGAGGAGATGGTGGTTGAGGGATGTGGAGAGTGGTGGGAGCGATGGGACAGAGTGTTGAAAGTGAAAACAGGAGAAATGGGGTGGTACAGGTACCAGGACTTAACGGAGCTCAACGGCAACGTAGTTAGATTATGGGAATGTAGAGCACAAACGGTGTCGTTTGCAGAGCTTAGTTGGATTAGTTTGGAATCTTGGATTGGGATTAGAAGTGGTAATTAGTTAAAGATGAGGGTATGAATGAATTGTAAATATGTTATTTGGTTGGAAAAATTAAACTCTCATCTTCTCCAATCAATAGTTGCATTCTTTTTCTGGTTATCCTTAAATCATTTTCACAATTTATAAATAAATAAAACTTTTTATCATGCATCTCGCCAGAATATATATATATATATATATATATATATATATATATATATATTTGCCATCAATGAGTAATGTAAATACATTTTTTGCTAATTTTTTTTTCATTTCTCTCTTAATTTTTGAAATCTAAATGTAACATTAAATTGGTTCAGTATTTTCCTATTTCAATCTCATTGCATAATTGAGAAGTTGGGTAAGTGTAGTTGGTTAAGCTCATATAATCATACATTAGATGTTGTGAGTTCGAGTCATATTCATTCATTATCTTTAAAATTTAAATGTAATTTTGACAAAAAATCTCATTACATAATTTTTATTTAAATATTGTGGCGAATTTTATGAACAGAAAATAAAAAACAAAAATAGGTGAGAGGTGATTTTACTGAAACACATCATTAGGTTGAGAATTAATCACATCAATATATGTCATGGCCTAAACTAGAGGGAAATAGATCCTCCGTTATTGAAATTCTCCACAGGGGATCTGTTCTTTTAATTGTGATCGTCTAATATAGATAATTTTTTATTTATTTCTTTTTTTTATCTTTTTCTAACTTTAAATCTGAGTTGTCCGTTTTAAGAGAAATACTAACGTAGATAATTCAAAAGTTTAAGAGGAATACTAGCGTGAGTAGCGCACGCGTGTCTAGAATGAAATGTGACATATAACATGGTGAGTCTCATGTGCATCCTAACTGAGATGTCCAGGGTTTTTCGGAAGATGCTACATATATGTCAATTTAATCGGAATATCCTGTTACACTTACTGATTCTCATCACCAATAACTTTATTTTAAAAAAATTAATAAAAAAATCTCAATTTCGATTGAAGCAGCACCCATCAAACAAAGCAAATTATTTACTTAAGAAAACGAATTTGTCTAACTTGCCTAATCTGAGATAGTAACTCAAACTAAGAACTAAGTTTAATATAAAAAATTGATAGATATAAACCAAACTAATCTTGACCATTAGATTGGTCTCCAATAGGGCATTAGATTGGTCCCTTCGAACAGTGAGAAATATTAAAATCAAAATTTAATGAGACTTAAGGAGCTTTTAATATCAATATTTATTAAACTTTTTGTCCATAAAATTAACTTCATTTTTCCCATTCTAATCCCTTAACTTCATTTATTGTCAATATAATCCTTAACCTATGAAGTATTTTTCAATTAATTGACAATTTTTAGCACAATTTTGGGAAAATATCATATTTTAGAAAGTATAGCGTAGTGGATTTCGTCTTTCCATCAATGAGTTCAAAGCGTATCAACAGATTTGACTACAAAGGAAGACACTCGAAGTGAGACGGCATCATTGACAACGTAACTGGTGACTAGAATTGACCTTCTCTCATCTTCTATCGGATAGACTTGGTAAGAAGGCCTTTTTCCCTATACATGACAGTAAATCATCCAGTTTTTTTTGCCAAAATATTTTTTATTCTTCCGAAAGGTACATATTATTTGTTAATTTTTCAATTTACAAGATTAAAAACTCATACTATGCAGGAAGGACGCATTGACATTTGACTGTCAAATATAATTATGCTAAGTGTTCGGATCAGTTTACGCACAACTATTAATTTCTTCTCAATTGATTTTAAAGGCACACTCCCCACATCGGTGGGGTACATTTAAGAGTTTGTTAAACTCTTAGAATACTCCCCACAGCCCACAGGAATTGAATACTGATTGAAAAGGAATACTGATTGTTAAACTCTTAACCATTTGTACTGATCCAACTGTATCAAATCCGAATACCTTATGGAGATTAAAACTAGTTTTCTATCTTTTGGTACTTTTACTATTACAACTTGTCATAACTTTGATGTCCTAAAATATAACTATCAGTGTCAATATACAAAAACCGACTTCATATATTTCGATCTTTCATGCAAATCCCATAGCAGAAAGAAAGTAAGAAAAAACCAAAAGCTTACAGACCTTCGACTTCATTAAAAAAGGTCGGAATGATTCGTGAGGTCAAGTTTAGTTGTAAGGGGCAAAAATGATGGATGAGTTTTGGCCACCAAATCCAAAGGAATTAGACAACGCTGCCTTAATGTCAAGTCTCTCTTTCTTTGACCCCACTAATACGTTTGTCTCCTGCAGTGCATCAAAAGTTTTCAAAATTCATGGTTGGTTTATATATCAATTGAGTTACTCAAAAGGAAATGGAAAACCGAGGTTACCAACATACCACGCCTTCGTCTGGATTTTCTAGGTTCTTATTTGGATGAACCCATCCGGTTCGTATCGCCTACATGATCAAGAAGTACCAATTAATTAAGATCAAATAAAACGGCGAAAAAGGAAATAAAATATTATTGGAATTGAAGAGCAAGCTGTCACATTAAATTTGGAGGTATGAATTTGAACAAAAATGGTGGACAACTTTAATAAGACACCTATGATGAGAAGATATTGAAGAACTAGGACAGAATTTATTTTTTGTCCTCAAAGTTTACACAGATTTGCAATTTAATTATTAACGTTCAAATTATTAACAAATACAAGCGATTTCAAGATTTGAGACTTAATGAAATGACTTTATTGCAGCTTTAATTACCGGAGGACTTGATTGCAAAAATTAAACTTACGGGGACAAAACTGGGAATCAACTAATTACCGGAGGACTTGAAGGAAAAAAGCTGCATTTTAATATGTCGATTTAGTACCTGTATTGTTGCGACAGCTTCGGCAGCACCAGCTGCTCCTAGTAGGTGACCAATCATAGACTTTGTGGAGTTTACTCTTAACTGGTGAGACAGCACATAAAAATGATCAAGCACGGCAATTGGCAATAGTGACGTTATAAATACGAAAAAATTTATGAATTCTCGGGTTACATTGGGATTCTTTCCAAAACAATGAAGAAGAGCTTGATACTCTTTAAGGTCACCAGCCGGGGTGGACGTAGCGTGTGCATTAATGTAATTGATATCTTCCTTGGACACTCCCGACATAGCTAATGCCTTTTCTATGCAGAGAATGACACCAGCCCCTGTTTTCATTAGAACAAAAGAAATATCATTACTCGACATTCCATACATAATATGGAGAAATGATAGATCCTTTTCGTTTAGTAACTTCAGATAGTCACTGATGTCATATCGATTCTAACATCATCAACCCTTCACAGAGAGGGAGAGAGAGAGAGAGAGGGAGAGAGAGAGAGAGACCCAAACAAAGATTACCGCAGAGAGAAAGAGAGAGAGAGAGAGAGAGAGAGAACCCAAACAAAGATTACCGCAGAGAGAGAGAGAGAGAGAGAGAGACCCAAACAAAGATTACCGCAGTTTTTATTAGATGACATAATCTATAACCTTTAAATGATATAAAGTTCACTTGGATTTCCCATTTTGTGTCAAAGGCCATGAGGATTACCATCAGGGTGTGGTTCAGTCATATGATGAGCATCACAGGTTAAGCTACCCCCAAGAAACTCAGCATAAATACGTGCGCCTCTTTTCTGCATAGGAATCAGCCAAGGTAGTTTAATCACTGACAGAAATATTATGAGGAGCGGTAGAGAAGCAGACGAGCAACATAATACCTTTGCATCTGGAAGGAAAAAAAAAAGGGAACCGTAAAACCAAGTACCAATTGAGCTTACCTTGGCGTGCTCTAACTCTTCTAAAAGCAAAACTCCAGCTCCTTCTCCCATTACAAATCCATCACGATTCTGCTCAGTCACAAATTTCAATGTACATAAGCCAACAAGATTTTTGCAGGATTATGGTTTTCAACTACCTATGCACGGTAAAGTAGCAAAGGCATCGAAATTGAGAGTTGTAGGATTACAGATACTTTAGTAATTAGTAGTAGTGTCTTGAGCAACATATAACAAAACTATTTCCCATATTTAAATATCAAACATCAGTATGTATTTTCCGTTATGTTGGGTTTATGAGAGCTTCAATGCTGAACCAATAAATGTTTAATTATTCAGTAAGTTGACTAAGATATAGAATAAGTCACTTAATTTCGTACTAGTTTCAGCACCTTTTACAAACTGCGATAAACAAATAGAATGATAGAATGACATTACAACGTCCCAAGGGCGAGAAGCTTTGGTAGGATCACTGTTCCTCCGTGAAAGTGCTTTGCATGCAATAAATCCTCCCAAGCCTGTACTAACAGTTCAATAGAATGTGGGTAATGTCATGTCGAGTGAAGTACGGGAAATTGAGATTAATGAGACAAAAAATAGAAATTTAGAAATTAATACCAATGGGTATAATGGGTGCATCAGAACCACCGCAAAGCATTACATCCTGCACGTAGAATTTCAGAAAATACGGCAATGAAATTGATTTGCTATATGATACATTTGGTGACTTTACTTGGATACCATTTTTTTCCTTTCATTTTTCCATCATTTGGATTTTATCACCGAGAAATTTGACAAAGATACCAATAAGTAGAGATCATTCCATATTGAAAGATGTTTTGACCTCATTAGTGCAGCATAGAGTTAATTGAAACTGATGGTATACCGAAACAAAATTGTTAAGTCGCCAGTTATCCCAAAGCTTAAGTTGTTGGGTTAAGGTGAATTTATATATTTGATTAATATATACATTTAGATATATATTGAATTAATTCTTTACCAAAAATATTTAGGGGAAAAAAGAGATACGACTCTCCAACATTTCAATTGCTGAATATATACTAGAAAAGAAGTACTTACGGCTTCACCTCTAATGATGTGATTTGCTGCACTTAGTATACAAAAGTTGCTTGTAGCACATGCACTTGAAATCGAATAATTCGGGCCCATCCATCCCTACGCGTATAACAAAAAATAGAAAGGAAAGAGTTAAGTAGTCTACATTTTAATATCTTCACAGTTCTTTGTGAAAATCAAGTATCGTTATATCTAAACTGACCAGATCCATAGCAAGCATAGCAGATCCCATGTTGGTAGTAGCAAATGGTACACAGAATGGATTCATCTTTCTATATGAAACCCGTAAAGCTTCAATGGCATCATTAAATACCTGTTCGACGATTAACAACCAAATAAAGCTTCCATTAAAATACAACAAACACCAAATTGCAGGGGAAACGGTTCTTTTTTTCTCTGAGACAATCCTTTTATGACAAAAGTTAGAAACTCACACTAATACCGGTCCTCAAAAGCATCAAACTTAATTTGACACGGCTTGAATTTCAAACAATTAGCGTAAACTTGATGACTTTCATGGAGTTTCATATTCTCTTGCACGGGAGATAACATATTTAAGCTTTATAGTTAATTAGCTCTTCCTGACTTATTACTATAGAGAATAAGGGATCGCAATAATCTTGGGGTTACCTTTAAACCCCCGAGTGCCGAACCAATCAAGACTCCACATTTAGCTTTATCTAATTCATTCATCATATCTTCATTAATTCGACCATCTGCTAGAGCTTTCTTGCCAGCAGTAAGCAAGTAAAGCATGAACTTATCCATTCTCTTGGAAAGCTTTGGTGCAATCCATCCATCAGTTGAAAATGACTTAATCTCTCCAGCAATCCTCTGAAGAAAAGATAAAGAAAAGAAGATTAGGAGTACAACATAAAGCATACCAGCAATCAAGAAGAATAAAAAATACAATACCGTAGAAAATTGGGTGCAATCAAAAGCCTCTATCTCACTAATGCCACTGACCCCCTTGAGCAAATTATTGTAGAAGACGTCCGGATCATGGCCAAGTGGAGTAACCACGCCCATTCCTGTAACAACTACTCGCCTTTGCTTTACTGAAGGTTTCTTTTTCTTTATGACTTCTTGAACTGGTTGCACAGCTATGGCCATAGCCTCACCTGAAGTTTAATCAAATACCACAGGTAGAGCCGTTCATACAAGTATTCAGTATTCATGCATTGAAAGGACAAGTAGTTTGCAAATTATTAAAACTTCGATGTTTCACTCAGAAGTGAAATTTTTTAAATGGGATGCAATTGTTTTCATCACGATTTTTAGAAAGGAACTTCAATAATTCAAAGTTTTTCTTCGTATTTCTCTCAAGGCAGTCAGCAACAAGAAGTTGATAAAAATCAGCAACCAGAAATGGTTTTTCCATATTTAACATTTTAAAAGGACCCAAAGACAGCTCTGCTAAAGACTAAAGTACTAAGCCCATATTTTGGAGTCCTAACATTTACACAATACTAACACTACAAATAACCTGCTTTCGGATCTTGCTTTCACTATAAACTATTTTATATAAACTCATTTTCAAATCACAAACCATGCGGATTCTAAGCTTTGGGAGTGCTTTGTTTGAAAGCACTTAAATTCATTAAAAATTAATCCTTCAAATCACATTTATTTGACATATAATGTTGTTTGAATCACATATTGGTATAGAAAAACACTTTTACAAAAAACCTCTATCCAAGTATTTCCTAAAATGATTTAAAATATAAATAAACACATAATCAAGCGCTTCATACAAAGATGAATATGAAATAATTTCCAACTAAAATAGTCTTATTTCAATGAAGAAAAGTGTTTCTAGTTACGAGAACTCATAAACACACTCTATTACCATCAAATTGCAGTACACAAAATAAAAACAACAGAAGTGTATTACATGCTAAAGGAAAGAGGTTTAAAAGGGAAAAACCAGATTTCATAAACAAAAAACAGAACAACAATACCCACTAAAAGATTAAGCATCGAATATAACGAAAACTTGATTACCCAAATGGGAAACTCGATTAACATGCATCTCCCTACGATTCAGTGTAACGCTCTTCGATCCAAAAGAGACGCACGAATTCATAAGGGTGTGAACGCTGGATCCGCAGAAGGAAGATTCACTGCAGAACTGAGAGCTCCTATTGCTACATGTATAGAAGACATTCCTCCTCAATGCACATTTACTTAATCTCTTTGACGAATGGAACGTATATAGATTGGCTCTGTGATGGAGTTTGTCGCCGCTGACAGACATGCAAGCGGCCATGGAAGGTGACCCAGATACGAGAATCGAAATCCCAGATCAAATTTTTATACCTTTATGAGTAATGACGCCAAAAATAGGAGAAAGCTTGAAGGAAATGGTAATATATGCCACGAAGAAGAAGAAGCAGGAGCTCAGAAATGAGGGGCAGAACTCAAATACTTAGAGGTAATCTATGAGGAGTTGCAGTTGGTTAAGCCACACCCATTTGTTGGAGCTGGTGGTTCGATTCTTTTCATTAAAATTTGTAAGATAACTTTAAAAGGAAAACTCAAATACTGAAATTTTCAAGACAGGGGTGATGAAGCTTACGAACGGACAGTGGAGAGAGGTTTAAGGAAATAAATAGAATGATACATTTAGATTTTCAGTGAATGCATATGTGATGCCAAGGCTTTGGGGCAATCTGATTCTGAATAGTTCGGAGAAGAGAGTGCCAAGTGCTCTCTTATTCATTTTTCATACAATATTAATTATTAGATGACAAATTGGACTTGACCTATAAAAAAATTGCTACCATATTATAAAAACAATATTTCTAATATGATTAATTAATTGATCAAGTTTTAAGTAATTAAATGTTGTACTAATTATATTAATGTTATATGACTCATTAAAATAATTTGATAAAAAATTAAAAAAAATAATTTAATAAAGTAACATATAAATAATTGACATATCATTTACTCACTAAAAACTTAACAATTACTTAAAGAAATTATATTATATATGTTATGTGTGTATATACAATGCTACTTAATTTTTATTTCTTTATTAGTGCATTCTCACATGCGTGACACATGTGGATCTCAACAATATTTATTTTATTATGTGTCTATCGTCTACTTCAATTACTTCTAAAAAAACATGTAATAGCTACGTTACTTCTAAAAAAACATGTAATAGCTACGTTGGTTAAACTGGATTCGATCTTTAGAAGTCTTTTGAATGTTGGTGAATCATAATTTCTCTATCTCCTAATGAATTTTTATTTCATTCATAGAAAAATTATTAATTCTAAAATAAACCTAAAAACTATTAATAAAAATGTTTTTAAATATTAAAATTTTTTAAAAATAACAATTATATTGAACTTTATATTTTTATGCCTAAGGATGTCCCTTTTAATTATAGTTGCTCATAGTTTTTCATGACCGAAGATTGTAAACCATTAGGCGTGGAAAATGAGAGTTATTGAGAGGGAAGTTGGAATTGGTAAGCCAAACTTCCATCTCCCTAAACCAAATTTATGAATTTTCTCTCACACAAACAGCGCACTTGTTCGTTACTTCCACGTGATCCTTGTAAACGTAATATATAATATTTTTGAAGTAACCACATGAAACTACCTTCCATTTCCCACTGCTTTCTCTTAAATCTCAACTATATGTACAACTTTGAGGATTTGACTGACATCTTTAAAATAATGAAAATTGAAATGTATATAGATAGTGGGAAAATCGTGTCCATTCGTTAGCTCGAAGATGTTGAAGAAGATTATCACTTTGTAAAAGAATGATGATATATAAACGAGATAAATTGACACCTCAATTAAGTCTCAGTTTGAATCATAATTTAATAATTGGATACAGCTTAAATGAATAAGTTGGGCCGAAACTGATCGACACTCTCACTCAACAATATTTCAATTGATTATATTGGACCTACGATATTAATGACAAGTTCAGATCGAAAATCATATATGTTGATTTTTCAACTTAGGGTAAGGTGCATTTTATATTTATCGTTTGTGAACTAAATGAAGTACCATATATATGCACATACATAAAACATATTACAAAGTCTTATTTTGGCCGAAGTCTCATTTTGACCGACGTCTTGGCCGAAGTCTCTTTTTGGCCAACGTCTTGGTCGAAGTCTCAATTTAGCCAACATCTTGGTTAATTTTTTTGTTTTAAGGTTTTATCCTGGCCAATTTCAATCAAGATGTCTTTTAGTAGGGCAGGTAACCAAAGGCTATACTCAAAGGGTAAGTGAGAGATTGTTGGGCATAATGCTCTCAAAGCAAGGGAAAGTAGGTGCAGATGGGAAAGTAGAGATTTTCAAGGTAAGGCAGGTAGCCAAAGGCTATACTCAAAGGGAAGGAGTCCATTATGAATAAACATTCTCTGTCGTTGCTATGCTAAAATTCATTCGCATATTTTTCCATAGCCACTAGTTTAAACTATGAAATATGATAAATGGATGTCAAGACAGCCTTTCTGATTGGCTCTCTTGAAGAAAGCACATATATGATGCAACCAAAGGTTTCGTGAAAAAAGGGGCAAAATAAAAAAGTATGCAAGTCGTTTATATCCATTTATGGATTAAAGCAAGCATCAAGATATTGGATCTTACTTTTGATGAAATAATTAAATCATATGGCTTCGAACAAAATATTGACAAAGCTTATGTTTATAACTTCATCAAAAGATAAGATAATGATTTTCTTAGTTCTTTATGTAGATAATATTCTACTCATTGGGAATGATGTGGAAATTATGTCGAAAGTAAAGAAGTGGTTAGTTGAGAAATTCCAAATGAAATATTTAGGAGAAGCGAGCTATGTTCTAGGTATCCAAATCATAAGAGATAAGAAGAACAAGCTCTTGACAGTTTCTCAGGCGTCATATAATGATAAGATGCTGGAAATATTCTCTATGAAAAATTTTAAGAAATGTCAATTACCGACCAAATATGGAATTGTCCTATCCAAGGAGTAATGTCCTAAGACACCTCATGAGAAAGAGGATATGAGAAATGTTCTTTATGCTTTAACGGCTGGGAGTCTCATGTATGTCATTCTGTGTACGAGACCAGACATCTGTTATATAGTAGAAATTGTCAGTCGTTTTCAATCAAATCTTAGTTTTAAACATTGGATTGTGGTGAAACACATTCTCAAATATCTTCAGAGAATGAGAAATTATATGTTAGTTTATTCAGAAGGAGACGTGAACCCCATTAAATAATCTGATTCTGATTTTCAGTCAGATAGGGATAGTTGAAAGTCGACGTCTAGATTAGTATTTACCCTAGATGGAGGAACTATAGTCTGGAGAAGTATTAAACAATCCAGTATTACATATTCCACAATGGAAGCCGAATGTATAAGGGCTTGTTAAGCTGCGAAAGAAGCGGTTTGGCTTAGAAAGTTCTATACTGATCTGAAAGTAGTTTCAGACATGGATAAACCACTAATCATATATTGTGACAACAATGTGGCAGTAGCTAATTCAAAAGAACCAATGAGCCACAAGAGGGGAAAGCACATTGAGAGAAAATATCATCTTGTAAGAGAGATCATACACCGATAAGATGTAACTATTATAAATATAGCGTCAGATCAGAATCTGGCTGATTTTTTTATCAAGACATTTCCTACGAAATCATTTGAGGGTCATGTGTGAAATATGGGGTTGAGAGATATGCCACATTTGCTTTAGGGTAAGTGGGAGATTGTTGGGCATAGTGCTCTCAAAGCACATATAAAAATATTTTAATTTGAAATTAATAAAAATACATTTTTCTTATAATTATCTTTTCTGAATTATTATTGAATAATTTGTATAAACACTTAAAAATTATATATTCATTAATGAGACTATGATATTGTATTAGTACGAAAGGATTAAGATCATAAATAATGAACAAAATAGTCCGCAAGATATTAAAGTATGAATCTTTAATGAATGGTTACTAGTACGGTTCGCTAAGTATTTTGAATACATGTGATCTAGATCCGGATCGCTGATGTGGATAGACGTCTTAGTGAAGGGATTTTATGTAATTACATTATATAGGACATGACCGATGTGAATTAATATATTTATTAACTTACCGTTTATCATGAAAATTTAATACACATCAATGAGATGATCTTATGTAGATCACTCTAAATCCTAAGTAGTCATGAACTCATATGCATGTCTACTGGATATTTTGATTCACTCGTTAAGGTTTGTTTGTAAAACAGGCTACTGACTTTTGTTTTGGAGATTCATTGACATGGATGGCTAGGAACATAATCTTACAAGATTTAGAATCCAAGTTTTCCTAACGGATCATATATTGGTCTCCTTAAATGTTAATTCTGGAACTGAATGATTTTATTGAGCTCAAATTTATAATACGATCATAAATTGACCGTTCACTAGCGAATTAATGGTACTTAAGGATTCAGTAGTGAATTAATGGTACTTAAGGATTCACTAGTGAATTAATGATACTTAAGGATCAAGAGATAATTAGAAGGGTAAAATGGTATTTTGGACTAGCTCTAATTTACGAACCAATAATTGGAGGACAGAACTACATGAATAGATTATATCAATAGACTACATGAGGTTACTATGTAAATATATTATGTAATTACTAAGAGTACAATTTCATATTTATAGTGGAATAATAATGAAATTAATAAATAAGATTATTTAATTAAAAAGTTTAATTAATAATCTAATTTATTGGAGCTTAGAATTATGGGTTCATGGTCCCCAAGCCACCTCTGTACTACACAATATAAGGTGTGAATGTTTCAGAGCATAAGAAAAGGACTAGCTTGCAAAATGAATTTAGTTTCAGAGACAAGTATATAATTATGAGATAATTATGTGAAATTAAGTAATTAAAATTAATTAATTAAATTAATTATTGTAATTTTTAGAAATTATAATTAATTAATTATGTCGATTGTTTTGAATTAATCAATAAGTGAGACAATATATTTGATTTATGAAATTAAATAATATTAAACGATTATAAGATAATAATTTGAATTTGAATTAACTAAGTTATTTTTGAACTAACAAATAAGTTAGTTGATAGATGTGATCAAATAAATTAATTTTGAATTAACTGATATCAAGATATTTATCTGATTAAAATAAATAATAAATTTGAAAAAATTGTCACGTGGCATGTCGGACTGCCACATGCCAATCACTATTTTTTGAATCAGGGATTTGGCGTGCCACATTGTAGTGCCACATGGCACTACAGTGACACGTGATATACTGTAGTGCAACATGGCACTACAATGATGCGTGAGACTTTCTAGTGCCTCAAGACACTACAATAGTTCACGACACTATAACGTAGCGCAAACTGCAGTGGGTCGCACTATAGTTGCACATTTATAAATAATTTGTTATTTTATGAAAACTTTAAAAATCTATTGAGTATTGACCTAGAATATATATATATAGATAATGTTATATTGGCCTCATTAAAAAATCATAGGTGTGATTAATTTGTTAATCAAAGCACTTCTCCAATTCTCTCTCAGAGTTCTGTCTCAAAAGTTCTTCTCCAAATTTTTAGATCTCATGTATTGAGTACATCTAGAGACAATAAGTGTTCTTGATCTATTCTATATACACACACACGTTCTAGTTTGTTTGAGGATTGATTTGAAGATCTTAGTGTAGATCTCACAGTTCATTCTTCGTGAAATCTTACGCTCGTTGTTTTACTAGAAAATAGCGAGGACGCTTGATAGACTTCGAGATATATTATTACTTTCTATGAATGTCTTTAATTTAATGTATAGATATATAATGGATCCATTGGAAAAAATTGTATTTCATAAAAAATATTTTTTGGAACTTATGGCATCAAGATTATTTTTTCAATCAATACATTTTTTAAATAAACTGCCTCCGCTGCGCGCCTCAATTTCCAACACGATGTTGGCTCGCAAGTGATTGTAACTCACAAAGACCACCCTAGAGTAGTATCTTAAATAGCTAATATACGAAGGATAGAGAAGCCACCAGTAACTGAGTTTGGCATAGGGGACAAGTTTGGCCAAAGATCTCATCCATACTCATTTTTTTACCTGAACACAAAAGAGAAGATTGTAGAGGCAAAGAGCTATAGAAGAATATTAGCCAAAATGAGCTAAAGGCCGAAGAGGAAGATCCGAAACTTATTGGAGAAAAGAATGAGGAGGAGGATGTGATAAACTAGTTAGAAGCTCATTTATCAGGAGGATAAATGAGATAATCTTTTAGGTGAAAAGAATGGTGAAAATGATCATGTTCCAAAGTCTCCCAAACTGGAGTATGAGGAAATAGAAGATGTTTTTTTAAAAGGGGATGAGTCAATCATTCAGTTTTGAATATTATCTCCAACTCATTGCTACATAGTGGTCATATTTCATTTATGCTTTGAACCGTAACCCGGGCAGCCTTGTGTAATGGATGGTGATGTGGTAAAGGCAGTAGAAACCAAAGGTGGACAAAGAATCTAAAATTTCGACCCAACAATTGATTAGTAGAAGTAACACGAAAGATTGGCCAAAAAAGTTAGTTTTTTAGAAGCCATCAGAAAGTGCATCATAACACTTGAAACCATTATATATATATATATATATATATATATATATATATATATATGTGCGCATTTCGATGGCTTGCCAATCCATAGGATTCTTGTTGATAACAGGGCCATCGTGAATATTCTTTCAGCATTGATGATGAAAAAATTATGTAAGGAAGATCAATAATTGATCCCAACTGTGCTAATCATTATTAGTTTTTCAAGTGGAGTTACAAAGTCAAAAAGAGTGTTACCGGTTGAGTTACGGTGGGGAGAAAAACATTAATGGCAACATTTTTTGTGGTAGATTCAAAATCACATTACAACGTTTTGCTTGGGAGAGATTGGATTCCCGCAAGTCTTTGCGTGCCATCTTTACTTCACCAACCTTTATTTTTTTGGAACGGGGAGAAGCTAGAAGTAGTTTATGCTGATAGCAGGCCTCGCAACCAACGTGGTAGAAACAAGATATTATGAAGACGATATCGGTTTAATCAAATTTTTTGGAAGTAGTAAGTCAGGTCGTCCACGTGGTGTTACGTCCTTAAAATAACATAAGCTTCTTTGCTAAGAATTTGATGAGACTTACAAAATATTGTTCCGGCCAACTTTAGAAAAGTTTCCTGGGTCGATAATTGAAGAAATTCCTTGATGGACTTCATAAAAGAAAGAGAGAAATCTATCGCAGTGAAATCGACCCTGAAAAGACTATAGACTTACTTAGCCAATAAGAAGATGGAGAATGAAGTAAATATTGATTGAGCTGAATTTCTGATGGAGGATGAGATTGAAAAGATGAGAGATTGTGACTTTGAAAAGGTTCGGCCATCCCCAGCCAAGTTAAAGGATTCACTTAGGTACAAGATCCATTGCTAGAAGTTAATCTTGCGACAGAAGATGATGTTCGGCTAACCTTTGTGAGTGGTTTATTTGAACCAAATTTTCATGCTGAAGTCATTAAAATTTTGGAGTACAAAGATTATTTTGCATGGGATTATCACTAAAATCCTGGCCTAGAAAGGGAGTTGGTCGAGCATAGACGTCCTATCAAAAGTGATTACAAGCCGTATTAGCAACCCCCAAGAAGGATGTCACTTGATATAATGTTAAAGGTAAAATAAGAAATAGAGAGGATGTTAAAGGGTAAATTTATCAGAACAGCCAGTTATGTGGAGTTGTGCCAGTAGTGAAGAAAAAAAGTAAGATTCGAGTTTGCATTGATTTCATGAACTTGAACGCAACCACGTCCAAAGATGAATATCCTATGCCAGTGGTTGATCTTTTAATTGATGGAGTGGCTAGACATGAAATTTTATCTTTCATGGATGGTCATTCAGGTTATAGTCAAATCTATATTACTGAGGAAGATGTGTCAAAAATGACATTTAGATGCTCGTGAGCTATTGGAACCTTTGAATGGGTGGTCATGCCTTTCGGCCTAAAAAATGCTGGAGTAACGTATCAGCGAGCGATGAACGCTATATTCCATGATATGATCGGAAGAATTATGGAAGTGTATATTGATGATGTAGTAGTCAAATTGGCCAGGAAAGAATAGCATTTGCTTGATTTGAGGAAGACCTTTAAAAGGATGAGAGTTCACAAGTTGAAGATGAACCCACAAAAGTGTGCTTTCAGGGTGTCAACAACTGGAAATTTCTTGGGTATATTTTATTCATCAACGAGGGATTAAAATAGATAAGAAAAAGACACGAGCTATTATTGAGGCCCACCACTAAACACCAAGAAAGGTTGCAAAGTTTGATAGGCCGAATTAATTTTTTAGACGATTCATCTCAAATTCGGCTGGAAAGATCCAATCATTTTCAGCTTTACTAAAGTTGAAAGAAGAAGCAGAGTTTAGATAGGAGAAGCAACATCAGGAGATGTCTGACATGATCAAAGGATATTTGGCTAAACCACCAGTCATTATGCCTCCTATGAAGAATCGACCGCTAAAATTATATGTGTAGGCCTCTAAAAGATCGATAGGTAGTCTTTTGACTCAAGACAATGGGTTTGGAAAGGAACAAGCCATCTACTATCTAAGTAGAGTTTTGAATCCAAATGAGTTGAAATATTCTCCAATTGAAAAGTCGTGTCTTGCCTTGTACTTTTCGGCCATAAAGCTCAGAGATTACAAGTTACCCACTATGGTGTTCATTATATCAAAAACTAATTTAGTGAAATACATGCTCTTTAGGCCAATCATTAGAGGAAGAGTTGGATGTGGATTATAACTTTGTTGGAGTTTACTTTTCATTTTGTGCAGTAAAAGTCAACTAAAGGGCAAGCGTTAGTGGATTTCTTGGTTGATCACTCATGTTTAGATGTAGATGGGGAATTAGATCCAATTGAGATTGCATCCATAACCTTGACTCCTTGGAGGCTGAGTTTTGATGGATCTAGAACAGAAAATTGGGCAGGGGCTGATATCGTCATTGAATCACCAAAGGGTTGGAAAACTCAATTTTCTTTCCAACTAAGTTTTGAGTGTTCAAATTATTGGGCGTAGTCCATCAAAGCATGTGTTTTGACATTTTAATATGAAATTTAATGCAATTATATTTTTCTTATAGTTGTTCTTTTAAATTATTGTTGAATAATTTACGTAAGTATCTGAAAATTTCCTATTCATTAATTAGACTATGATCTTGTATAAGTACGAGAGTATTAAGGTCATAGATAATGAATATGTGTGATCTAGATCCGGATCATTGATGTGGCTAGACATTTTAGTGAATGTACTTTGTATAATAAGATTATATACGACATGACCGATGTGGATTAATATCTTTATTAACTTACCATTTATCATAAAATTTAATATACATCAATCTGATGATCATATGTAGATCAGTCTGAATCCTGAGTAGTCATGACTAGGCATGTCTACTAGATCTTTTGATTCATTCGTTAAGATTTATTTATAAAACAGGCTAGTGACTTTTATTTTAGAGATTTAGTGACATGGATGGTTGAAAACATGATCTTACAAGATTTGAAATCCAAGCTTCCCTGAAGTGTGAATTCTAAAACTGAATGATTATTGAGCTCAAATTTATAATACAATTATAAACTGACCATTCATTAGTGAATTAATGGTACTTAAGGATCAAGATGTAATTAGAAGGGTAAACAATAATTTTGATCAGTTTTAATTTACGAACCAATAATTGGAGGATAGAACTAGATGAAGTGATTATATCAATGGACTACAACATAATACTCTCTACATATATTCTGTAATTATTAAAAGTAAAATTTCATATTTATATTGGAGTAATAATGAAATTAATAAATAATATTATTTAGTTAAAGAGTTTAATTAATAATCTAGTTTATTGAAGCTTAGAATTATGGGTCCGTGGTCCCTAAGTCACCTCTGTACTACACAGTCTAGGATGTGAATATTTCAGGACATGAGAAAATGACTAACTTGCGATAGGAATTAATTTTTTAAGCAAAATATTGAGATAATTATATGTAATTAATTAATTAAAAACTAATTAATGTAACTATTTAATGTAATTTTTGAAAATTACAATTAAATAATTTTATCTATTAATTTTGTGTTGATCGATAAGTAAAATAGAATATTTGATTTATGAAATTAAATAATATTAAATCATATGAGATAATGATTTGATTTGGTTTACCTAATATATTAGTTAACAGATAAGTTAATTTTTGAATTAACTAATATCTAAAAATTTATCTGATTACAATAAATAATAAATTTGTAGAAAGTTATCACGTGACATGTTGGACTTCCACATGTCAATCACTGATGTTGAATCAGAGATTGACATGGACTACTGTAGTGCCACGTGACACACTGTAGTGCCTCACGGCATTACAGTGGTGCGACACGACACTGTAACTCCTTACGACACACTGCAGTGTCGTATAGCACTATAGTGTTGTACAATTGCAGTGGGTCCCACTTCAATTGCACATTTTTAATTAATTTATTATTTTATGTAAATCCTTAAAAAATATGATATGTCATTATTTAGAAAAATATAGGATATTATTCTATTAACTTTAGTATACTAATAACACAGTCACAATAAGGGGTGAAACTCTCTTAGATTAAAAGTTAATAAAAAAGCTATGTTAAGAACTTTTAATTGTTTTTTTATCAGTCTTGTCTCACAAATTAATTCTATTCGAAACACAAATTAATCTTCTTCGAAATCTCTAGATCTCATGCGCTGAGTACATCTTGAGACAGAAACATGTTCTTGATATATTTTACGTGCTCACACACGTCCTAGTGTGTTTGAAGATTGACTTGGAAGATCATAGTGTGAATCTCAAAGTCTGTCGTTTGTGGGATACCAAGATCGTTGTATCGCAAGGACGTTTGATTCGACTACAAGAGTTATATTTTATATCCATGTATGTCGTTGATTTAATATATAAATATATAATGGATTTGATCCGAAAAAGTGTTTTTCAATTAAAAAGTTTTCATTTTTGGGATCTGAGACAATGCAATTGATTATCGCTTTATAAATTTATTTTTAAAACACCACCATGTCTTCTACCGCGCGTCGCCGCGGATTCCAATACAAATAATCAGGCAGAGTATGAAGTATTGATAATCGGTTTAAAGATAACACGTGTCTCAAACAGAATCGTATAACAAAGTTATTCATATCGTGTCTAGGCATATCCCCTAGTTAACAACATAATCAGAACCGTTCACTGTAACATGACGAATTGGGCGAAGAAACAGATGACACACAAGTGACGACAAAAAAAAATGACACACATTGGACGACGGAACAGATGGTACTCATATGTGACAGAAAATGTGAACAAATGACACCTCATGAGTGATAAAAAATATTTATAGATGACACCCAATATGTGACCAAAACATGAATAGATGACGCCTCATGTGTGACAAAAATATGAACAGATGACATCTGATTCATATAACAGAACAAAACGTGATCAACCTGATTTCTTGTTAACTAAGGCTTGTGCTTAAATTCATATCTTGCATAATGACCACTTGACTTAATTAACTTCATAACTTGCAGAGTCCACGCATGATAATAATTGATCATATGGTTCACAAGTACACATATAATGCATATTGATACATGTAACAGAATCAAACATGATAACATACTAACATAAAATCAGTCATAATCAAATATTTATCTCATGATAATCAAATTAATAACTAAACAGTAAACAATTACCAAAGTGTTAACAAAATATAAACATTATTGAAAAACTGTATAATAGATAATAATATAAATACATGATACAATTATGACATCAGAGTCAAATCACTATGTAAGCTCACTTACACAAAACATATATATGAACATGACATGTTTACAGACAATTAAAAATGATGAGAATAATACATCTTACATTTATCACACGTGGGTCACATTACGATGTAAATTCACTTACACAAAGCATATACATTATAATATAAACAATTATACTCAGAACATAAACATGTATGTAAATCAATTACACATCTTATCAATAAATGGTAAACTAGTTTATAAAATAGTCACAAAAATAATATAACATTAATATCACACAACTTAGAATATTACAATTAAATATAGACCGTAAATTATCACACAAGAGTCATATCAGTATGTAAGTCCACTTACTTAACCGGAGGAAGGAACTAAACAACTTGTGACATGGGATCCAAAAAATATAATCACTAAATTGTTTTGAAATAAATAAATGTTAAATAAACACATTTTTGATATCATACAAATAGAGATTTAATTAAAACGGTGTAAAGGGGTCTGAGCGAGGTTGTAAAACAATGCAAAGGGATCTAAGTGAGGTTGAAAAATAATGTATCCTTCAGAAGTCAAACGATAAAGCTTTGGATCAAACGGTTCAGACATGGCTGGTTCAAACCAGTCGGTTTGGTCGAATTAGAACAATTCAGACCAGTCAGGCTAAACTGAACCGGTTTGAATTGGACCGGTCGGAACAGAATCAACTGGTCGGGTTAGGCAACTAACCAGGTTACAAAACATAGAAAAATAAAGGAACAAGGAACAAGGAAGGGAAAGGAAAAATTGTCAGTGATCTTCATCGTGGTGATGGCAGCAGAAGCAGGGGAGAGAGAGGGGGAGAGGGAGAGGGAGAGTCAGAGAGAGAAACAGAAGGAGAGAGAAAGCAACAACAAGCGAAAAGAAACAGAAAGTGAGCAAGAGAGAGAATTAGATAGAGAGTATCAAAGAGAGAGAGCAGAGAAAGGAAAGAGAAAAAAAACATAGAGCTACGAGATGGAGAGAGAAAAACAAGGAGAAAAAATATAGAAAGAAAGAAAGAAGACAGAATCGAGAAGCTTACCACAACCTTAGATTGAAGACTGTAGAGGAATAGTTGAAGAATAGAGAGTACAAAGCATGGTTAGTTAATTCGGGGACGGCAAAAATACAGAGTATTATTCAGCATGTATAATTCGGGAATTTAACGGTCAAACATTTGGTTAAAATTCGGTCAATAATACGTGATACGTAAAAATTCGGATATGGGTTTTAAACGAGTATCATACGTTTTCTTTTTAAAAATTCGATACTAAAAATACGGCTTTAAAATTTATAAATAAATATTAATATAACAATATATTATGAATATGACAAAAAATATCATTCTACAAATTTCTTAAACATTTTCATAAACCAAAATATATTGATCAATTAATAGTGTTCTATTCATACAAAATATAGTCATTAATCCAAAATATTCAATCCATAAAAACTAATTGAATTAATAAAAACTATCAAATAATGGGATCGTCGGGTGGTAAAGTTTCATCGAAACAAGATTCGTTTGGGGTACGAAGTAGCTCAGACCAGTTGCACAAGCTCATGTCATCTAAAGCAAATGGTTCTTCTTCAACAAATGAATTGATCTTAAAAAGATCAATATGCATCATATCTAGCACTTCACAATCCTTATACATTGTCATCATCAAAGAGTTCATTCTCACATACACCAAATCATCGAACATTGTCGGTGCCAATCTATTTCTCTTTTTCGTTTGGGCTGCTTCCCATGCACTCCAATTTCTTTCACAAGCTGACGAGCTACACGGTTGACTCAAAATTCTAATTGCAATCTTTTCAATACAGGGAATATTGAACCGTTAAGCTACCACCAACCTATAAAGACAACTATTTACATTAGGAATGAAATCAACATAAAACATATGAAAATCTAATTCAAAACGAAGAAACACTTACAAGGATGGCTAGTGTTTATCATAGCAGTGGATGTACAATTGAACAAGGGTAGAAACTTTAAACGATATTTAACTAGTTCAGTTACCAGCTGATCTCTTTCATCTAAAGAACCCAACTGTTGAACAAGATATTCAACTCCTTCTCTAATATCAATGTTGTCTTCTTTGTACTTCTCAATAACCATATAAGCTGGACTAAGAAGTGCAGCAGTAGCATGTACCTTATGGAGAATGTTCTTCTCTCTTCTCTGCTCAAATATTTTCATCATAAGAGAATAACGAGAATGAGCTTTTACATAATATTGATCAAGCGCCTGTCGTGCCCTCCCCATAGCATCATATAAATATCCCGCTGTAGATCTCTCACCATCTACTAATCGAAGAACTCTCACCAGAGGCTCAACAACATTCACATAATATTTCGTATCTACCCAGAAATACTCATTTTGAACTATTGAAGTCATTAACTTAGCATGTGCAGTCTTAGTAAAATTCAAACCCCTCCATTCAGAAGATGCAACCAAAATTCTCAAATTGTTTTCACGATCAGTTATCAATTGAAGCATCAAAAAGTTCGAAGCAAATCTAGTCTTACACGAAAATTTTAACTCCTGTCATCTGTATATTTCCTCATCAATTGCAATACCATATGATGCTTATACATGTAATCTACTATTTGTTTCGCATCATCAATCACACTTTTCACCCATTCAATTTGATTATAATGATCTTTCAATAACAAATTAATACCATGAGCTGCACATTTAGTTCTGTATAATCGAGGATATTTTCCCATCAGCATGCAACCAGCAAACTCATGATTTGACACATTATCAGTAACTATTTGCACAACAAGATCAGAGCCAATTTCATCGATGACGGATGAAATAATGTTATAAAGATACTCACCAGTCAATCTCTCCTGTGAACATTCAAATAATTTCAAACAAATAGCACCTAACGGTGAGCTAGTGATAACATTAACCCATGACTTCAATATAGGTCTCAACATATATTCTTGGATGAAATATTTCAAACAAATAGCAAACTCATGATTGTTTTACACATGCAACATAGGTCTCAACATATATTCTTGCCTCAGGTACTAACTTAGTACGAAGTGTTGAATAACTAGGTACAATATAACCACAGTCAAAATCACCTAAAGCTTTACTCATGTCAAGAAATGACTTGGATGAAATATTAAATGCTATGTTGTTCATGATGAAAATTGAGAAATTTTTTTGTCAACATTGCTCCTCTCTTTCTTAGCAGAGAATTTTGAGATTGTGGTTTGAGTCTTATTAGATAGACCCAAAGAGCAAGCGTTCGATCCTTCATTACTTTCATTAACCAAATCATTTTTTCTTTTCTTACTAGAACTACAACTTGAATCTCTAATTAAAAAATACGCTTCAGCTTGAACCTCCTCCAGTACTTTACTACATATATCAATATCATGACCACTAATTCAAGATAAATGAGACTTTACTCTAGAAATCCCTCCAGTAAAATCTCTCTCACAAAATTTGCACTTGAAATGATTATTTGACTGTTCAGCGTAATCCCAAAACTTATCTTTTTTTTCTCACCATGATAATCAAAATTCAAAAAATCTGAAATAGAATCAATAAAACCTATAAACATGATAGAATTTGAATTGACAGAAACTATAAGAAGTCCAACTCCAACCAGAACAGAACTAATAAAGTCCAATTCAGTTTAATTTTCTACAATCAAATTCAATTCAGAGAAGTCCAACTCTAATTCAGGTGACAACTGTTGTCATGTTTTAGAAAAGTTTTCAACAAACCATGAAACAACTATAGTCACATATGTTTGTTTTAGGTAAGCCAATCCAAGCTGAAAACATTCTGGAAAATTAAAGCTAGCCTGGTTCTATTTTTAGGTAAGTCTTGCTTTTCTTGTTTGTTTTGCCTTTTGTTCCTTGTTTTGGATCGTTGTATATATGGTATATACCCCTTGTACAATTGTAAATGAGTTTAGTTAATGTATCTTTTGTTTTTAAAAAAAAAATAAACTGAATCATTAATTATTTGTTTGGATTGGATTTGGGTTGGTGTTCTTTATCATCTAGTTTTATTTTCTTATATCTCAATTAATGTGCAAAAACATTATTTTAATAAAATATGTCTAAACATTATTTGTGTTCATTCAATGAAGGATACCAATAATGGTTCGTGTCTAAAGAGCACCGACACTCATATTTATACAGAGTATCGGTGTCAAACATGTGTCAGTTTTGACATTTTTGACACATGTCCCACATGCTAACAGAAGTATCCGAATTATTTTTTATTTTTATTTTTAATTTTCAGACACATGTTAGATAAGTTAAAACAAGTTTTGGATACGTGGGGACACGGACCGTACATGTTTTGGGGTAAAAAACAAAAGAATAAGAGAAATAAAGATTTCGAAGTACAAAATATTGTAATGATAAAAAAAATTTCTTTACCCACTTTAGATTTCATTCGTGCCTTCTTGAAGAAGCCATAAGTAGGGAAGGAAAAGTTTTCCTTGTCTGGTTGTCAATGTCTTCGTTCTTGGTATGCTCGGCGATGACTGTGGTCTGTCTTACTCTGTATATGAGTCGCTACATATCATTGAAGTAACCATTCTGACATCGGTTATGAGTGGTGTGTAGAGTTTCTTTCATCTCTATCATCAACTCTATCGTCGATGTAGCAGCTCTCTCTTAATGATTTCTCTCACATTTCTCTCTCTCTCTCTCTCTCTCTCTCTATCTCTCTCGGATCACGTAGCTCTCTCTCATGGCTCTTTGTCCAGCTTTGTGTCGAAGAAATGTTTTCCAGCCCTTTCCCACTTTGAATTTGCATCTCAGAACAAGAGGAAGGGTTTTTTCCCACAAGTATTGAAAATTATTTTACAATAATTAATTAGTGCTCCCGCTCACTAATTAACGTTGAGAAACAAGAAGAAAGATTTCAAAAGAGGAGGAAGAAGAATGCTTTGTTTTCAAAATAAGTTTTTCTCTCAAATAATCAAGCATAAAATAACCAGCCACTTGGGCAGAGAGTTAGATTAAATAAAAATAATTAAGCAAGTAAGTAATAATAGCAACAATAATCAGCCATTTGGCCGGTGAAGAACAATAATTAAGTAGGTATTAAAAAAGTATTAAACAGTAAAATACCCTACCAGGTTTGGTTTTGATACCAAAAGAGACGGAATTGCATAATTTATTTATTTAAAGACAGGGTATAATAAGCAAGAATTCGCAATGATTTTATTGAAGTAAAATAAGCTTACAGGTACTGAAAATTGTTATACAACAATTAATTAATGCTCCCACTCACTAAATAACGTTGAGGAAGAAGAAGAAAGATTACAAAAGATGACGAAGAAGAAGGCTTTGTTTTGAAAACAAGTTTTTCTCTCAAAATTGTTAAGATTGGAAAACAAGTTCTGAGGAACAAATGAGAGAGGATGCATATTTATAGACAATGAAAGTAGAGTTCACCGGGAACTCATCACTACCTGCATTCTTCTTTTCTACAAAAGTAAAAATATTTTACATTTCTACTTTTGACTAATTGAAGAAAAAGGATAAATAGTTGCCTAATTATTTGATAACTAGTACAATAATTACATAAAAATATAAATTATAAAGATTCCTTAATAATTGTAATCTTGGACTTTACATCTTCATTATTGCTTTAGTCATGATTGTTGTCTTGAAAATCATTGTGATTGTTGCTGTATATTGGAGTCATGGTTGTCATTCTTTGATAATATTTATCCTGGATTCTTATGCTTCAATGACTGATTGTTGATAAAAACCATAATTGTTCATTTTGATAGTTATCATGACTGTTGCATTATGCTGGAGAGGCATCATGATATATTACTTGATTTTTTTTATTGTTTCAACATTGACATTTTGGCAACGGTAAATTATTTTTATTTACTCATCATCACTCATATTAACATCATCAAATGGATCCTGAGAGTCGTAAAATGCGTCATAGGCTCATTGTGGCAGGACGCGACCCTTCCATGTATTTTGATCCTTCAATTGCTGAAGGATGACATGTCTAGATGATTGGGCTTTTTGGATATTTAGTTTAATTGGGTAACTTGGCTTTATAGATGATTCAGAGTCAAAATTATTATTGTCTTCCAAAAGGAGAAGTATTTTTTGGATTAATTCTTGCTTTAAGTTGGATTTAGGCTATGACTTTTGATTTACCTTTTGAAGGAGGGTTTTGATTCTAGTTTGGATTATTTGGATGAGTTTGAATTGGATGATTTGATTTATGGATTTGGGTTAATGGGCTAACTAATTTTTAATGGAGCCTGGGTAAAATGATTTTTTGCCAATTTCAATTGAGGTTGGATATTTGCAAATTCCTGGTTAATGGAGCAATAATTTTTTAAGTATTAAATTTATCTCACCATTTAACATAATATTGTCTGGTATGGATTCCATCTTCAACTGAGTATTGCCATTTTAAGATCCGTGATATATTTGTATTTATTTGTAAGACAAAGAATTTGAAGAAAAGAAGTCTCAATTGGCGTGGGTTTGTATATTTTCAAAAATAAATTAAAAGCTTGTTGAAAATCGATTGGAAATAATTTTAAGACAGGGTCATGAATGGACCACTATCTTAAGAACCAATTTAAAAAAATTATTTTGAAATTCTTATAAAAATTTAAAAACAAAGAGTGGAAAAATCATTATTTTGATGCAAAAAATCATGTGACAAGCATCAATATAATCAAAATAATTATCTTATTTTTTGTTTAAAAGAATTTTGAGACCTGGATGTTGGGTTTTTCAATACTCCATGGTTATGATTTTGAGAATATAGAATGAATGATAGAGGATCATTCCTTCTAAATTTTTGATTGGGCTAATATTAATGAATTTTGTTTATAAGATAATATCTCTATAGAAACTGAGACATTTGTCCTTGTGACTAGGGACAAAGGAGAATTCTAGAAGAAAATAGGTTTTTCCTATTTCAGCATGATCCTTCAAATGAGCAAATGAGGCTCAATATGAAAGATATTTTTGCTGAGAATTTTTTTTGAATTAAGAGGATGATTTTCTGTATTTTATAATTGGTTGATTGACTAATTTTTCATTAAAAGGTTGAGTAATTGAGAATGGGTCAAACTGGTTGACCATAGCTGATTGGTAATTGGTCTGATGCACTCAAGTATTGTTAATTGAGTTTGTTTAGGAGTACAAGACTCCTATTTAATTTGGGCCTTACGGGACAATTTTGGAGTCGAATACTCTTCTATAATTGATCAATTCATCATCCTCACATGATTTTCTGAAAGTGATATTGATTCTTTTAGTTAAGGACTCTACAACATGTTTATGACTTTTTTGAAATCCTTTAGGCATGACTTAGAATGTTCCTTTCAGTATAAAAAAATACACCCAAGATAAGATAGTGGTTTTTTTAGTTCTTTATGTTAATGATATTCTACTCATTGGGAATGATGTAGAAA
Source organism: Datisca glomerata (assembly GCA_003255025.1). Classification (NCBI taxonomy): domain Eukaryota; kingdom Viridiplantae; phylum Streptophyta; class Magnoliopsida; order Cucurbitales; family Datiscaceae; genus Datisca; species Datisca glomerata. The sequence continues at coordinate 275,341 of QANY01006236.1, forward strand.
ATTTGTCAAAGGTAAAAAAAATGGTTAGCTGAAAAATTTCAAATGAAAGATTTGGGTGAGGCGAGTTATGTTCTAGGCATCCAAATTCTAAGAGATAGAAATAACAAGTTCTTGACACTTTCTCAGATATCTTATATTGATAAGGTGCTGGAAAGATTCTCTATGGAGAATTTTAAGAAAGGTCAACAATCGACCAGACATGAAATTGTCCTCTTCAAAGAAGAATGTCCTACGACACCTCGGGAGGAAAACGATATGAGAAATGTTCTCTATGCTTCATAAGTTGGAAGTCTCATGTATGCCATATTCTATGCGAGACTGGACATTTGTTATGCAGTGAGAATTGTCAGTCGTTATCAATCGAATCTAAGTTTGGAACAATAGATTACAGTAAAGCACATTCTCAAGTATCTTAGGAGAATGAGAAACTATATGCTTGTTTATTCAGGTGGAGACCTAAACCCCACTAGATATATTGATTCTGATTTTCAATCAGATAGAAATAGTCAAAAGTCAACATTTGGATCAATATTCACCCTAAGTGGAGGAGTTGTATTTTGGAGAAGTATTAAACAATCCAACATTACAGATTCCACTATGGAAGCTAAATATATAGCCACTTATGAATCTGCGAAAGAGGTGGTATGGCTGAGAGAGTTCTATTCTGATTTGGAAGTAGTGCTAGATATAGACAAGCCACCACAAATTTCAAGGAAGCGAGGAGTCACAAGAGGGGTAAGAACATATATATGAAATATCATATTGTAAGAGAGATCGTGCATCGAGAGGATGTGACTGTTATGAAGATAACATTAGAACATAATCTGACTGATCCTTTTACAAAGACACTTCCTGCGAAGTCATTTGAGGATCACGTGCGTAACATGAGATTAAGAGAGATGCCACATTCGCTTTAGGGCAAGTGGGAGATTTTTTGGATTATGCCCTCAAAACATATGTATTGACATTTTGTATACAAATTTAAAGAGGATTACATGTTTCCTATAATTGTTCTTTTAAATTATTATTGAATAATTTATATAAATATCTGAAAATTCCATATCCATTAATGAGACTATGATCTTGTATTAGTACGAGAGGATTAAGATCATAGATAATGAATAAAATTCTCTGTAACTTATTAAAGTTTGAAATCTTTAATGAATAATTGCTAATACGGTTCACTAAACATTATGGATGCGTGTGATCTAGATCATATCACTAATATAGATAGACATCTTAATGAATGTACTTTATATAATAAAATTATATATGCTAGGACCAATGATAACTAATATATATATATATATTAACGTGTTGTTTATCATAAAGATTTAATACACATCAATTCAATGATCATATATAGATCAGTCTGAATCTTGAGTAGTCATGAACTCCTATACATGTTTATTGGATATTTTGATTCACTTGTTAATATTTGTTTATTAATTAGGCTAATGAGTTTTGTTTTGGAGATTCAGTGATGCGGATGGCTCGGGACATAATCTTATAAGATTTAGAATCTAAGTTTTTTTAACGGATCGTATATTGGTTTCTTTAAGTGTTAATTCTGGAACTGAATGGTTATTGAGCTTAAATTTATAATAAGATTATAAATTAGCCATTCAATAGTAGATTAATGATACTTAAGGATCAATAGGTAATTAGAAGGGTAAACGGTAATTTTGATCATTTCTAATTTACGAACAATCATTAGAGGACATAACTACATGAAATGATTATGTCAGTAGACTACATGAGAATACTCTATAAATACATTCTATAATCTCTAAGAGTGCAATTTCATATTTATAGTGGAGCTAAGGATTATTGGTCTATGGTCACCAAGTCACCTCTATACTACGTTGTCTAGGGTAGGGTGTGAGTATTTTCGGATATGAGAAAAAGACTGACTTACAAAATAAATTTTTATTCTGGGGCAAGTACATAATTATGTGTGATTAATTAATTAAAAATTAATTAATTAAATTATTTATATATTTAAATATAATTTTCAAAAATTATATATATATATATATATATATATATAATTATCGATTTTTTTTAAGTACAAGTGAGATAAAATATCTAATTTGTCAACAAATATTTTGCAAATTTGCAATCAATTTTTAAAAGATTTTTTATTTAATAGATTATCTTGAAATTTATTATTAAATTGTATGGTTGCTTTAATAATGGAATGATAAATCTCAAATCTTGAAAATCTAATTTAGATGGAAACAATTTGATTTTTCTTGCAGAGATAACTATACTATTTTGTTTTATTTCCTTGGCAAACAATTCAAGATATTTCCGGCTTTGATCAATAGATTTAGAGAAAGTAAAAACATTAATGTGAACAAATAGGAAATCAGTATATTGGTTGAAAATTATCTTCGGGAATTCACTTGGAGCATTTTTAAGTCCAAAAATCATTACATTCCATTGTAATGACCCAATGGAGTTACAAATGCAATTTTGTATTTGCTATTCTCATTTATCTAGATTTGTCAAATTCCAGATTACATGCCAGCACATAATTCTTTACAAAATTTTTGTTTAACTTGTTTTTGAAGAGCAAGATTTTGAAGTTATTCTTCAATTCTTTTGAATTTTATTTCGTCTTGCAGAAAACATAATTATTTTTCTTTACAAGAAATTAAATTTATAATTTTGTAAACAATATTTTGTTTTAAAGTTTTCAATTCTTATTGTGAGAAAAAGAAAGAAATTTAAATTTAACGTGTTTATCTATGGGATAAGTAATTATCTCATCATGCTCTGTTGTAAAATGATACACAGAGAAATGAATGGTAAACTCAAAATAATTTTGTCTTGTCATGTTTTTCACTAAGACAAAAAATATTTTAGAACATAAATTGTCTTGACAAATATAAACTTTTGAGATTTCATAATTGATATGCATTCTAGTAACATTTGTAGAGGGCAAAAATTCTTTTATCTTTTTGAAGTATTTGATAGGAATGAATTATTCTTGGATATAATTCAAATCAGCTCGTGAATAAATAAAAATCATTGAGCTGAAATCAAAATCTTGGATTATTATTCTGACCATTATGTGTCATTTTTTAATTTTTATATGAGTAAGGATTTGAGGAAGTTATCATCATCTTGAATGTTGACAACAGGTTCTTCAATCTCATTATCAGAAATTGAGGATTTACTAGGTTCACCTAGTTCACTAGATTCGTGATTTTGAATTAAATTCTCTATTTTTAAAAGATTTTATTCTTTTGTTATTTCTATGTTGAATATTTTATTCTTTTATTTCATTTTTAATATTTTCTATTTCTTTTGGAAGTTCTTGAAAGACTTGTAGTATTGTTATTGGACTTAGTATTTTCTTTCTTTTGAATTATCTTCCTAAATCTTTGAAGGTATTCTTGTTTTAATTCAGGATTTTCAACTTTACTAATTTAATTTTAACAAATGATTTTCTTGTTCTTTAGTTTTATTTAAAACATTATTTTTCTGACAACAGCTATTTTTATATCCTATAAAGATGTTTGGAGAATCACTGTCAGAGCTTGAATAACTTACTTCATCAAATTCAGAGGATTCAAATTCTTCTAAATTTTCATGACTACTTTCATAGCAATCTATTGATTCTATAATTCTAACAATTCTTGTTTTTCTTCGTCAATGATTTTTTATTGATTAATTTTATTTTATAGTTGGCAAATCTTGGAAAAATGATCATTCTTCCCACATTTAAAACACTTAGTTTTACTTATATCCACAAATTTTTTTATTGAATTTTCTTCTTGAATAATTTTTATTCTTAGAAAAGTATTTGCCAAAATTTCTATTTTTGTTTTTGTGAAATTTTTTTCTATAAGGTTTATAAATTCTTTTAGGATTAAGATGAAATTTTTTCCTATTCTTTTAGGATGGAGCAATAGCAGGTGATTCATATTACTCACAGAAATTGTCTAATTCGTATTTGGCAGTTTTCTTTTACTTTTTAATTTGTTTATTAATTTTCATGTCTATACACATTCTTAGACCTTATTTCTTAGGTCATCACTAAAGACTGTTCTAATTTTGTGGGCAAACAAATTCGGTAAGTTATTTATGAAATTTTCCTTCTAAAAGGGTTGATGGTTGTTATTCCTAGACATTACTCTGGACAAAAATATATTTTTGTACCAACCAAAGTCACTTAGAGTAGGATACCTAAGATTGATTGATTGATCATAGATACACAAAGTAACGTTATTTGGCATTCCAATGAAATGTTCAATAATTGTGTAAAAGAGTGTATGAATGGCATCAGACATTGTTTCCTAATCCTCTCCAAGAATTGAGGTTCATTCAACATCAATCTTTATTGCTATAAGGATGATATTTTTAGATTCTTCTGTGAGTTGTACCAACCAAAGTCACTTAGGGTAGGACACTTAATATTGGTTAATTGGTCATGGATACGTGAAGTAACGTTACTTAACGTTCCAATGAAATATTCAATTATTGTGTAGAATGAGTGTGTTAATGGCATCAAGCATCGTTTCATGATCTTCTCTAAGGATTGTGGTTCCTTCAACATCAATCTTTATTGTTGTAAGGATGATATTTTTAGATTCTTCAGTGATATATTTTTCCCACCAAGAATGAAACATTCATGTGAATCCTGTCACTAAAAACTTTATACCTCATTGTGAGGTAAATTATGTGTGGTGATGTAACTATTGACTACCATAGCTATGTGCTGTATTTTGTTGAGGACTTCCTGTTATGGAAACCCAGCAATATTCCATTAATATAATTTTTCTACAGGGACAAAAAATTGATTGATTGAAGAAGATTCAGTAATTTGAATATCTGAAGGAATAAGTTTTTTATGCCACTTCTTTTCCAGTTTATTAATTTCTAAATTTCTAATTTTTTTTTTCAATATTGTGGATGTTTGAAGATTCACGGATTATAGATGATTCATAGGTGGAATCTGACTTATAATTTTCTGATTCAGAACTACTGTCTTGGTTAATCACCTTAACAGAATAAGATGACTCAACACGTTTATGTTGAGAATTATGCCCTCAAAGCATGTATTGACATTTTAATATGAAATTTAAAGAGGAATACATTTTTCTTATAATTGTTCTTTTAAATTATTGTTGAATAATTTATATAAATATCTGAAAATTCTATATTCATTAAAGATATTATGATCTTGTAATAGTACAAGAGGATTAAGATCGTAGATATTGAATAAAATTGTCAGAACATATTAAAGTATGAAATCTTTAATGAATGGTAACTAGTACGGTTCACTAAGTATTATGAATGCGTGTGATCTAGATCTGGATCATTGATGTGGATAGACATCTTAGTGAACGTACTTTATATAATAAGATTATATATGACATGACCAATGTGAATTAATATATTTATTAACGTGTTGTTTATCATAAAAATTTAATACACATCAATTTGATGATCATATGTAGATCAGTCTGAATCCTGAGTAATCATGAACTCCTATGCATGTCTACTGGATTTTTTGATTCACTCCTTAAAGTATGTTTGTTAATCAGGCTAGTGACTTTTGTTTTGGAGATTCAGTGATGTGGATTGTTGGAAACATGATCTTATAAGATTTGGAATCTAAGCTTTCTAATGCATCGTATATTGATTCCCTTAAGTCTTCATTCTGAAACTGAATGGTTACTGAGCTCAAATTTATAATAAGATTCTAAATTAGTCATTCACTAGTGGATTAATGGTACTTAAAGATCAATGGGTAATTAGAATGGTGAAACGGTAAATTTGAGAGGTTCTAATTTACGAACCAATAACTAGAGGACAGAACTACATAAAATGATTATGTTAGTGGACTACATGAGATTACTCTGTAAATACATTCTATAATATCTAAGAGTGCAATTCCATATTAAAAGTGAAATTAATAAATAAAATTATTTAATTAAAGAGTTTAATTAACAATCTATTTTATTGAAGCTTAGGACTATAAGTTTATGGCCCTCAAGTCACATCTATACTACATTGTCTAGGGTGTGAATATTTCAGGACATGAGAAAATGACTGACTTGCAAAAAAAAAATTATTCTGGGAAAAGTATATAATCATGTGTGATTAATTAATTAATAATTAATTAATTGAATTATTTATATATTTAAATATAATTTTTGGAAATTATACATATATATATATATATATATATATATATTTATTGATTTTTTTAATTATCTAATTTGTGAAATTAGATAAGTAAATTATTATTAAATAATTTAAATCAACTAAATCTGTTATTTGTGAAATGACAGATATATGGATAATCAGATATATTAATTTTGAATTAACTGATATTTAGATAATTATCTAATTAAAATAAATATTTAATTCGTAGTAATTGTCACGTGTAATTACTGATAGGGTATCAGAAATTGACATGGACTATTGTGGTGTCACGTGACACTACAATAGTGAGGGTACAACATTGTAGTGCTACATGACACTGCAGTGGTGCCGTGAGGCACTGTGCTGGCTCACGACACACTGCAGTTGTGCACAATTGCAGTGGGTTCCACTACAATTGGTAATTTTACAGTTAAATATTATTTCAGTTTATCTCTAAGAATCTGATGCGTCATTATCTAGAATATATACAGATAATATCTAATGGCCTTAGTGGTTGAGAAGATGAGAGAATCAGTTGATCAGATCATTGGTTTGTCAATCAAGAGTTAAATTAAGAACACGATCGGTGTCAGAGAGATTTTTTGTTCTGTGATTAAACGTTAATCAAATATCTAAAAGAATAATCATCACGTTCTTTTAGAGAATCGTCTCACTAAAGTTTTTTTCAGTAAATATCTAGATCTCATGTGTTGAGAACATCTAGAGACAGAAAAAAGTGTTTTGTAATATTCTACGTACCCACACATGTCCTAGTGCGTTGAGAATTGACTTGAAAGATCTTGGTGTGGATCTTAGAGTCTACTGATCGTTGGAACGATTTCGTGGGAATGGAAGATCGATCGATTTTTGCAAGGACGTTTGATATAGATTACAAGAGTTATATGATTCTTAATCTTGTATGTTATAAATTTAACTTATAAATATATAATGGATGACTGACTGAAAATGAGTTTTCAATAAAAAAGTTATTTGGTTATCGTATCGTTGCGCAAGTTTTGTTTTATTAAAATATTCGATTTTTATTAAAAGTTTAATTATTTTTTAAAAACACACGTCTCCACGCTTCCGCCGCGCATGCGCCGCGACGGCCAGCAATTTATTCTTCAATTATTGATACATTTTATCAATTTTTTTATTGAGGGAGACAATATTTAGAGTGGTTTTTTTAAAGGTTTATTAAAAGGGTTTCTTTCAAAAAAAAAATTTAGATCTAAGTTCATGAAGATCATCAACCTTATTTTCAATTTTGCTAATTATTTTCTTATTGTTATTGGTGTTATTTAGTTGTTTAACAACTTTTTTATTGGATTCTTCTTCCTTTGAAATTTTAAAAGGAGAAGCAGTGAGTAAAGAATTTTTATAATTAATTATAATTTTTTCAGGTGGGGGGTGACTAGCAGTCACCCAACTGGAGTCTTCCTTGACCAATTTGGTCTTAGAAATAACTTTAATATTATTTTCATAAATATCCTCCATATAATCAAAGAAAAACATATCAACTCTAAATTTTTTTGTATGAACGTCTTTCATTCAACAAAGATAATTTTTCTTTGATCCATATTGTATTGAGATTGACTGGGTCATTCATGTGTTGAGTTAGACCCTCCCAATCGGGCTTGTACTATTGGCTTAAGGTGCCTAAATTCAAAACTAAAAGTTGGGGATTTATTGGAGATAACATTCCTTGAAAATCAGATTCAGTAGATGATTTTGTTTCGTCAGATTGTTCAGTTTATTATCAAAGATTGACTGATTGACTTGAAAATTTAGATGTTCCTTTAAGTCTTAATTTTTTTATTTTTCAAAATTTTAATTCTTTTTCCAATCGATGGATTCTAACATCTTGACTATTATTGACAATTGATTCAGAAAAGGAACTCCTAGGAGTGCTAGACTGGCTAAACTCTTTAATTTGAGGATTAGAACTGGAAGATTAGATATTAATTGTAACAGTACTATCTGTGTTGCTAAATATAATCAATATCTTCAATTGGACGTTGAATTGGAGTGGGTTGACTTTTATTAGTTAAAAGCCAGTTTGTAGGTAAAGTAATATCAGACCACCTAATGGTTTTAGGAACTCTAATATTTACATTACTTTAGTTAGATTCAATCAATAATGTTTGATTTTTTGGATTCCTATTGAAGGCTTGAAAATTCAAATTGATTTTGGTAACTTTGTAATGAATTCTAAAAATCAAAGCTAGAGGTTGGGCATCTTCAAGGATTTGGTAATCACTAGTTTTGATATTTAAAGTCAAAGCTTTAAGAATACGACGGTCTGTCAAACTAACAGACAACCGAAAAACAATCCAAATGAATTGGACCACTATAAAGTGAAGATTCAATTAATCTTAAAATACTATCATTAAAATTTATAAATCTTACATCACGCAAGGCTAACAAAACGGAGGTCTTTAAGCATCTTCTTGTGAGTGGTTTAACTCCAATCTGGACTAAACCAAAGTGAAGAAAATCGTATCCTTCTTCAGTATGAGGTTTGATTGAATTAGAAGAAAGTAATTGACAAGTTTCATGCTATTTTCCAAGAGCATATATTTTTTCAATTGTTTTAACATGATGCTGAGGTTTTAAGGAAGCAACAGACCATATTAATTTATAGATTTCTTTACTAGAGATTTTGAGTATATTCCATACCCTATAATCTACATGATCATTCGTTAAATATTCAAAATATTCTTCGTTAATTATGTCTGGCATTGTATTGGTTGTAGACATATTACTACAAAATGAATTACTTCTAGATAACCTCATTGCACAATATAGCTAAATTATTCTTATGATTAAAATTTCATCATGAATTTTGTCTAAAACTTGCTATAACTTCTACAACTTCTTGAGAAGTTCAACTTTTCTCCCATTTGCCTCTACAACTACCATACTCTCATGATTTACGTATCTAAGAGGTCTTATTGGGGTGCCTGAAGTAAACCTATTAGAAACCGATATGTTAGATTCAAATATTAGAAAATCAAATATTACAGAGAAATAATCAAACATAAAAATAACTAACCACTTGGTCGAAATAAAAATAATTAAGCAAGTAAGCAACAATTGCAACAATAACCACTCCCTTAGGCGGTGGTGAATAATAATTAAGCATGTATTAAACAATAAAATACCCTACCAGGTTTGACTCTGATACCAAAAGAGACAGATTACGAATAATTTATGTATTTAAAGACGATATTACAATTAAGCAGATATTAAATAGTAAAATACCCTACTGGGATCGACTCTAATATCAAAATATGCGAAATTGAGTATAATTTATGTATTTAAAGACGGGCATAATTGCGTATACTTAGGAGATGATTAGAAGAAAGTAATTAACACGTTTCATGCTCTTTTCCAAATGCATATATTTTTCAATTGTTTTAACATGATGCTGAAACTTGAAGGAAACAACATACCATATTGATTTATAAATTTCTTTACTAAAAAATTTAAGTATATTCCATACCCTATGATCTACATGATCATCTGCTAAATATTCAAAATATTCTTTGCTAATTATGTTTGACATTGTATTTATTATAGACCTATTACTACAAGACGAATAATTTATAAATAACCTACTTATTACTCAAAATAACTAAATTATTCTTATGATTAAAAATTTCATAAAGAAATTATCATGATAGTTATCAATATATAGATATATATTATTGCTTAAATATAAATATTACCAAAAATTAAAAAAATATTTATCTATTTATTATATGCAACGTATCCTTGTATCCTATTTTTTTGATAAATTTATCGATGTCTCCGTGTTGCGTGTCAGAATTTGTGCTTCATACGTTCATGTTATGGTCAATCAATCTGAGCCATTCACGTCATGCGAGACCCACCATGATGAATTGCCCAAGTCCACGTCACCACAAGCCCCGTAGCATTTCTCTACCAACAAATATCCTTTTGAAACAAAGACTTGACCAAATTGCTATAAAATCTAGAGCAACAACTTACGATTAAGCAAAAGATTTGAATAAATTATAAATGATTGGTGCATATAGACTATATGTTTATCTGACCTCAAAGTACAAGATGATGCATTGAGCAAATAGTAATCTGAAGCGGAGAGAAACAACAAATATCCATACATACATACATAGATGAAAAAGAAAATTAGAGAAACAAAAAAGACGTTCTACCTGCCTGTGAAATTACAAACAATATCAAATGGGCAATCCCATATTGATCGGTGGGACTTAGTACCGACCTCGCCCCCACCGATCCAAAGACGCAAGTGGATCACTCACGCAATCGGACTTAACAGAAGCAACTCTCTACGGGTGTCAAAATTTACCCTTTACTAGAAGCCTAAAGAAGAGAGAAGTAATCACTGGATATGATAACACACTTCAGAAATACCTGCAATCAAAAGTATCATTTATAGCGTAATTACAAACTAAGCAGAACAATTAGTAAACCAATTTTCCAGAATTAGGGAACAAATAACTTCCAACATTTCAAGGATTATCAAACGAGAGAGAAGATAATCAAAGCTCAACTTGTTTAAATTAAATACGATTTGGTGTGTATACTCATTTGCGGATATTATGTACAATGGTGTGTCCTAATGAAGCTCCAATGTATATTTTCAAATCCTGAACAAACAAACCCAAATGTTCCTCAGGCTTATCTCGCTTAAGTTCCAACTGAGACTAGATTTCCACTTGCTACATTTCAAACCATCATCTGAACAGTGTTATTGTCCGAACTTCCAAGGGACAAAAAGATTATCCATTGATGTTCATTCTTGACAAATTGCAAGTGCAAGATATATTCTTATATGTGTTTATTTCAAACCTCGTTTCTACTCAAGAATGCTAACTTATTCTTGACAAATTGCAAGAGCAAGATATATTCTTATATGTGTTTATTTCAAACCTCGTTTCTACTCAAGAATGCTAACTTCCACGAAAGTGAGGAGATAGTATTTCCATTTCGATAAATATAAAGAACGCCGTGTTCGTATTTAACATGTGTAATGCAAGATCACATCAAACACATGTTAGGGTATGAGGTATCCATAAATGTAACTAACTTGTCCAATCAGTCAAGATATCATCTGTATATTCTATTTAATTTAGAAGCCTCTAACATAATAGGAAGTAAAACAGACAAAGAAAGACTAGCAGGGTGATAGCTGAAGCCATTACCAGCAACTTTGGTTTACATAAGCCGCACCATATAATGATCAATTGACTATTTTTATTCTGTCCATGATCAAATTAAGAAATTTAGGTGGAGTCAGCAACTATGCTTTCTTTTTCATTTCTAAGTACTTACTTCAATCTGTAGCTTCTGGTGCTTGAGAGTGTTGATCCTCAATTAAAGATTGAACCCTCTGAATTAAACACCAAAGAAACATGATTAGAAGAAGAAAACAATTAAAAAAATTTAAGAATATAAGCAAATAGATCCACTGCTGATTTTCTATACCTTCACAGAACTTCCAACTTCCTCCAGTTTTTGTAGCACTACAAGCTCCCCTGTATGAGCATGAGGATCATACCTGAGAGATTTTGATGGGGAGACCTGCATTTGACAAAGTAAAAGAAATAGCTAAGAAACCTACACACACACACACACAGAGAGATGGAGAGAGAGTAAGGTCATTGTTTAAGGACATGGTCATTGTATCAAACAAAAGAAATGGATTAAGAACAAATGAGGGCTTAGGCATTTTTTTTTTGGTAAGTGAGGGCTTACATATTGCATTGATAAGTTCAATATACATCCTAGATTCCTAACTCAAGTTCCTTAATCATGTGCAGAAAAAGGTAAAAGATATTTAAGCTTTAATATGATAATGAAAGAAAAAGAGACCACGAGATTTATTTATGATAATCACTGACCACACTGAAGCTCGTCATAATAACCTACCCCTAGGGTTGGAGCATCTTCAATTGTAGAAACTTGTCTAGAATAAGCCTCACTTTTCATACTTGAAAGGCGCACTAGAACAGCCTGAAAAGAATAGTCAATAAGCAACTATATTACAACTATATCCTTCGAAGTTGAAGTCAACGAATAATGAAATTGAGAATTTAGAGCACCTTCCTAAAAGCAATGGGGTTTGCAATTCCTTGGATTTGAACATCATCACTTGCTGGCCGTCTCACACCAGAATTCTCAATTCTAAGCGAGTTGACTCCATAGAGAGACTGCAAATATCCTGCGCAACAATCAGCTTGCTTAAATGCAGCCAAATAGAAGAAATAACAGAACAGACTATTTCAAATTCATTTACATGTAAGCAAAATATTCAAAAAGCAATTTATGCTTATGATATTCATGATTTTCAATAAGATTCTATATTAGAGAAACACTAGAGAATAAAAGAACAGTTGGTTTCACCATTTTTTTCTCACGTGGTGGATTTCTGTTTTCTTTTTTGTTTTTTGGATTATTGGATATTGAACACTAAGAAATATAAAAATCTTCAGGAACTGACATCATAGTGCAGCTTCTTTTAATTGTTCTTTCTTTCCACCAGGCCTAGACTTGAATTAACCACATAATTGCATTCATCCTACCACGACCAATTTAATGTGAAATATCAGGAAGGGAAGATTCAAAAATTAGTTTGGATTTATTATTTTAGAAGATTGATGCCAAAACATCACCTTGTTCAATAATAACATCTGCAACTGAAGGCAAAAGAACATGCTTCTCTTTCTTCAGTACCCCAAAACATGGAAAAGGCACAGGCCTTGTAACCTGAGCTACAGCGCAAGAAACCAAACTTTATTAGATACGTAACTCTCTTATGAATCAATATAATAAATCAATTTTAAGGTTAGACCTCAAATTATATGCTTAAAAGCAATGAGTAACCTAGTGGAGTTGCAAAATATAGACTTCAAAGCTAGGTACCAAAAAAATATCAAAATCGAAGAGGACTTATCAATTACTTTGTAGACAATGGAATCAGGAGTGAGATAAAGCTTCCTTGATCGAATATCTTTCCGAAGAATATATCTTCTTATTGGTAAATAAAGTAGCATGAACAATCCGATTCCCCAAGCCAATATCAAAAGCAACGAGTAGAGAACCCACTGAGCCGTTTGATACTTGACAAAATTTTCTTCCATCTCTAGGAAAGAAGCAGAATACAATATCCTCTCATTTTCTCCATCATTTTCATCATAAGAACCAGTTTCTGATAACAATCCTCTCTCCAAGCTATCGATTTCTACTACCTCCTCGCCGGAACCCATCTGAATTGCCACAAAAATTTTACAAAGTCGCTTTGGATCAATATTACATATACACATTCCTCACTAAATTCGAGTAAATTATTTTCTTAAATGCGAAATCTGACCAACGATTCATACTAAAAGCATCATTCTTCGATGAAAATAAAAACCAGGAAGATACGAATAAACTATTTTCCTTCTAAACATACAGCTCATCAAATACCGTTCAAATAATAGAAGCTCATCTCTTTTTCATAAAAGCAAAAAGTTATCAGTTTCCGTTTCTTTCCTTTTATATAAAATCAAATTTAGAAGTTCTTTCTCAAATTAAACAGCTGATGAAGCTTTCAAGCAAAATATCGAAACCCTAAGCCCCCCAAGCGAAGTGCTTAAATGGGGGTGGAAAACAATAAGAAACAAGGGGAAAATGAGCTATGAAAGTTGACCATAAACCTGGCAGGAAAATTTTCAGAGATTCAAATCTTGATAATCTTGGTGAACGAGGACGGTGGATAATGTAAACGCGAATTCGCGGCAAAGCGTAATATTAACTTGCAGCGGTTCCTGGCTTTCGAAGTCCAAACTCCTCGCGGAACTGCCAGAATTACAAAAACGAAGAAAATAGAGAGAGAGAGAGAGAGAGAGAGAGAGAGAGAGAGAGAGAGAGAGAGTACAGTGGAGAGGCCTACACAACAAACTATCTAGTCTACCCAATCAGGGCCGCTTGGTGCAAAGAGACTTCTTTTTTGTCAAAGAGCAGAAGACTAACTAGTTCATTACCATTTGACTTTGGCATCATGAGGTTTTGGGTTTTTGCTTAACAAAAGTTCTAGTAGATTTAGCCCGTTGAGACATGAATCTGCGAACATAAACTCTCATGGATTTGATAATTAGTCAATGATTTTCACTTGGTGTTCTATGTGGTCTCCGACCACAGCACCGTATAGACTTTCAATATTATTATTCCCTTTCAGTTTTTACGTCAAGCTTTCTCCAAAAACTCATACACGTTTTTAGTTGGCACCATGTAAGTGTTCTAATTGTAATCTACTAATATATCACTCTCACATGAGTCTCATTTTCTTCTTTATACTCCATGCATTTGAACATCGATTGATGCAGTAAACCGAATTTTAGGTGAGTTTATTAATGTGCTAATAAAATAATTTGTCTAAAATTGAGTTGCCGAAATAATAACTTTATGTGAGAACCAAAGTCCCAAAAGGGTAATTTCATCCTATCAACTAATGAAATATAAATGCAAACGAAAATACTCTATCATTCACTCGAACATTTATATGACCATGTATTATCTAACTCATCTCTTATGTTGACGTGTACTTGATTTTTTAAGAAAAAGATTCCACGAAATCTAATTTTAAATGACCATTTTAATTGTTTACTATGAATGTCAAGCAACGCAAATTAATGATCACGATGTGTAGCGTAAATAGTCATTGTGGACTTGGAGGTTCGAACCAGAGGTTCGAACCAAAGGTTCATGTTATCGCGTGGCTATCGGTCTGAAAATTTATCCCTTGATTTACCCATAGTGCACTTACGATAAACTCCTAACTGAGAGTCTGTGCATAACTGATAATTAGTTTGAGAATTTTTTTTGCATAGAAAATTCATACAAATAAGACTCGTTGGGCCTTTTTGTATACTTTAAACGTTCATTGAGTAATGTCACTCTTTAAAATTGAGCGTAAATTATTAAGAATCATTATGGATTTATCAACTTATAAATCAAGTTTTAATTGATTAAGTGAAGTGTTATGTTATTTATTCATATATTATTTGGTTTATAAATTAGCCGTTCTACGTTAATTATTAGGAAAAAGTACGCAGACACCTCATGAGGTTTGCCTAGACACCGCTTGTAGTTTCTGAAAAGACACAACCATTTCTTGATTTTATAGATAAAAAATCTCAAAACGTTAATTCTCTCACTAACAAAGTTATTTTTTTTAAATACCAAGAATGTCATTAATCAACCATTTTACTAACGAGTTTAGGGTTATATCAAATCCCGGTGTTTGAGTCTCCGGTGTTTGGGCAATCATCAGTTTTGAAGGAAAATCTCCGGTCCAGATGTTGGGTCTCAACTACTAGTCTTAGATAAAGATCTAAATCTAAAATTATTTTAATTATTTTATTCTAAAATCAAACTTGGATGTTTGTATACTTTTTTTCTAATTATTAAAGTCTCGAAACTGACGAATTTAAGTTGAATTTCACCGTATATATAGTTTATGATTCTGGAGGGGCTTAACTGTAAGTAGACAAAAAGTAAAGAATTTCCCCCCTTTAGCCAAGTTATACATAAAGCCGCATCTCCAAAATTTCGTGAGTAAAGCACGGCAGAGACGCAGAAGAGCGCGAGCATTGAAGCAGAAGCTCAAATTCAATCAGCGATGGCGAAGAAGAAAGAAGAAAACAAAGAAAATGAAATATTTGCCTCCTGCACTTTTCCCAGCCTCGGCCTCCACCTTTCTCTATGCGACCAGCTTCGTGGTGCCCTCCTTTTCTTCTTCTTTTTTCGTTTATGTGTATCATTGCTCAAATTTGACTGCTCCTATTCACTCCATTTGCAATTTCTACTTCTAATTTGAGAAACAAGCTTTGTATTTAATAAAAGGTTGTCGCTTGTTCTGTTGCTTTGACAGAAAGAATGGGATTTGAAGCTCCGACCCTTGTACAGGCTCAAGCTATTCCGGTTATTCTAGCTGGGCGTCATGTGTATCCTTCTTCAGTCCTCTGTATATTTGTTAAGTTTTGGATTTTTTCGTTCATAGTAAAAAATTATATGGGTTCTGTATGCGTTTGTCATTTTTATGATTTGAAGTAAAATTGTTTGTTTTGTTTGACAATAAGTCATAGACTTGTTAATGCCGCCACGGGCACTGGTAAAACTGTTGCGTATTTGGCTCCAATCATTCATCACTTGCGGAAGTATGATCCTCGAATTCAGCGGTCTGATGGAACTTTTGGTACGTCTTATTATTAGTTTGAAGGAGTTTGGAACTAGTTAAGCCTAGCTGTCCAACTATCATTTTTGCTTGATAGTTAGAGCTATACAAAATATTTCTTCTTTCCTCGTCTTTCCATCTTTTTTCTTGTAGCGCTAGAACTTCATGTTCAAATGATATTTTTTATCATAACAGCGTTGGTTCTTGTGCCAACGCGGGAGTTATGCATGCAGGTTTATGAAATTCTGCAGAAGTTATTGCACCGTTTCCATTGGATTGTTCCAGGCTATATAATGGGCGGTGAAAACAGGTCAAAAGAGAAAGCCAGATTGCGCAAAGGTAGAAAATTGTCTATTGTCTTGCTCATTTCAAATTCATTAATGAAGGTAGTGATCGCATAATTAAGTATTTGCTAATTCAGCTCAAAATAAAACTCATCTATATATTTACGTTGTTTTGTGCTCCCACTCAAGAATTTGAAAATTATTTTTTTCCATTGAAGACAAACGTGCCTGATCTGAGACCTATTATCTTGTGATCAATACTGGAAAGTATTCTGGTTCAGTTAGTCAATTTAGGCCTCCCTTCGGCCTTCCCCATCACCTGTGTTACTCGGTAGCATCATTATCTGATTGCCCTGCATACAATATGGCAGTCCTGTAGATTATTCATCATCGGTCAATTTACATAAATCTGTTCCTTCCATGGTACTATATCTAGGGCTTATTCTTTATTAACTATCGAAACTTTTGTGGGTCCTATGCAGGAATATCTATTCTAGTTGCGACACCTGGGCGTCTCTTGGATCACTTAAAGAATACGTCATCATTCGTGCATACAAATATGCGTTGGATAATATTTGATGAAGCAGATAGGTAATTACTATGAATTATGCACTTTTTGGTGCTAAATCTTTCTTTAGGATGTGAATGGTTCTTGTGATAGTTTTTGATAATCCTCATCTTTTCTAGTTAAACTCATAGGCAGTTTGCTTTTGACAGAATTTTGGAATTGGGATACGGAAAAGAAATAGAGGATATACTGGATCATTTGGGTTCAAGGAAAAAGAAATATGTTAACAAGGAGAATGCAGCTACGAGTTTTGCATTTCAGAGGCAGAATTTGCTTTTGTCAGCTACCTTAAACGAAAAAGTGAACCATCTTGCTAAGATTAGTTTAGAAAATCCAGTTACTATTGGTCTTGATGACAAGAAGGAAAAGCCAGTCCCATTGCTTAAGCATGTTGCATCGGAATGCAACGGGGACAATGAAGCACAAAATCCAGGCACAACAATGAGCTCTTCCACTGGAGATTATAGAATTCCATCTCAATTAGTTCAGAGATATGCGAAAGGTACATTCTGGTAAAAGTTTATATTGGTAACACAACCACACACCACAAACATTCTTTACTTGAATGAATGGATTATAACCACTCACCGGTGAGTGAAAAAAAAAAATTAACTGGATCACAGGAGGGGGGAGAAAAGAAAAGCAAGCAGGCACCCTTGCTCATACATGTGCTAGACAGAGAGTGTGTGTGTTAACATTATACAGTTAGTTTGGTGCCAATCTGTGAGTGAACATATTTAGAGCAGTCCCCAGCCATTTAATATGGTTCTATGGCTGAGATGATGCATATCCTCAATGAGTCACTATGGATTGTGAAGTGATAGAAACAAATTTAAAGGATCTCGATTCTTGAAGTTTATGATTTTAAAGTTATGATCAAATTTCTATGCAGTACCCTGCGGTTCACGCCTTGCAGTGCTTCTTTCTGTTCTGAAGCAACTGTTTGACAGAGAATCCTCCCAAAAGGTAACGACAGTTCTCAAATGAAATATCTTCTTTTGTGAAGTGTATGTGTGGGTTGGTTCCAGTACCTTCGCTGCTTTTGATGGAGTTACTTTTTATCATAATCTTTTGCCATTGGAATAACAATAGATTTTCTGTGGCGTTAGGTACTGACTGGTGAAATCTTATCTGTTTTTTTTCTGTGGTGTTTTTGTGTGGCCTTTTTTTTGTGGCCTTTCTATGCTATGTGTTGGGGTTATCTCACATCGGTTGTGGAATGGACTGGTAGTCAGTTTATAAGTGTAAGGGAAAGTCTCACGTCTCAAGCTAGCTTTTGGGATTGAAAAGGCCCAACAACACCCAACAATGATTGGTGTAATCCTCTAGTTTTATCTAGAGAAGAACTTGATGTAACCCCATTATTTTTATTGTGTAGATATTATTCGGAGTTTGTCCCATGATTTTTCCCAGGGTTTTTCACGTTAAATTTAGTGATCGGTTTATTAATCTGTTTGAGAATTATTTTTCTGCGAATTAAATTAATTCGATAGACTACAATAATAGTGAACTATGGTGATTGAAGTTTGCTTAAATCCCAACACTATGCCCATTTAGATTTGTAACGTTTTGTTGCAATACAACTTTATTTACCCAAAAAAAAATGAACAGAAGAGTAGCAATAGGGTTCTAAAGGACTCTTATGCAAGAACTACAAATAAGTTTTATGGGGTAGCCAGTATCTAGTAGAAGTTATGGCCAGATAGAGTTCATTTATTGCCTGAATACTCATCCTTTGCATGTGCTATCTACAATTTTCAGTTTATGGATGTTGGTTTGCTAACAATACAAATTGTATGTTTATTATGCCGTTAAAGTTAGCTTGCTAGCTTATCTAAACAATTCTCTAGAATTTGCAAGGGACTTTGCTTACATACTATTCTACAGGTTGTGGTATTCTTTTCAACATGTGATGCAGTAGACTTTCACTATTCTCTGTTAAGTGAATTCAACAGCACATCTCCTTCAGAGCAAGAAACGAAACTTAAGCAGATGTTTCTTAAATGCAAGACATTCCGGTTACATGGAAGTATGAAGCAGGAGGATCGAAGAACCACATTTCAGGCTTTTAAATCAGAGAAGTTGGCTCTTCTCTTGTCCACAGATGTTGCTGCTAGAGGCTTAGACTTTCCTAAAGTTAGGTGTATAGTACAGTATGATTCTCCAGGAGAGGCTACTGAATATGTCCACAGGTAATTAAACACTTATATTATATGAATTGGATATCCTCTTATATGTAAGGGTTAAGTGTGAAAACACCCTTGCACTATGGTACTTTTGCTATCACACCCATGCACAATTGTTTTAGCGAATTTAGTACTTGCACTTTAAAAGTTTTGTAATTAGACCTCTTACACAAAAACTGTTAGATTGAGCGTCTTAACACGTCTCGACCTAAAATATCCTTTCAACTTTCTTTCAAAAATCATTTAATACAAATCATTCAAAAAAATTTGATTAATGAGTATATATTGAAAATTGAGAGCGTATCAGTTACACACCGTGCAAAACAAAAACTTGATCTAACTAAAATGTCATACAGATTTCAGTACCTGAGAAGCTCATGAGAAGATCTTAAGTATGTTCAAGAAGGAAACCCGTACAAATTGTGTGCGTAGAGATGTTAAATTTAACAGATATTGTGTAACAAAGGGCCGAATTACAAAATTTTGGAACTGCAAGATTTGCTAAAAAAAATTGTGCAGGGCTGTGATGGCAAAACAGCCCAAAAATGCAAGAGGTGTCTTTACATTGTTAACCTTATCTGTAATTTGCGGATACTTTATTATTTTGGATAACTATATACCTGTTTTATCTTGAGTCAATCTACTTTTGCTTACTAAATGTCATCAACTATGTTGTACTATTTCTTTTCATAGACATACCTGGTTTGGTTTTCTAGAGTTCTTTTTATCAGAGAAAGCTGCGTCTTTCTGAGTAACATGTATGCGTATCAGTCTTGATGCTTATCTTAGTAATGCAGGGTTGGAAGAACTGCTCGGCTAGGCGAAAGGGGAGATTCATTGTTATTTCTACAACCAGTGGAAATAGATTATTTACAAGATTTGGAGAAACATGGCGTATTGCTAACAGAATATCCCCTCCTCAAAGTATTGGATGCTTTCTCGGTATATGGTCAGAAGCAGCACGTACAGAAGTTTATTTCCCTCGAATTACATCCTTGGATCCTATCTCTGCAGAAGGCACTTGAATATTTTGTTGTGGCTGAGGTATAATCCCCATCCCCCCACCCCCACCCCCACCGAAAAAAAATAATAAAAATAAAACCCCAAGGTTTAAATTTGGTTATTTTCTTTAATTTATTTCCTTATTTTCACATAATTTCTTAGCCAAGGATAATGAAGATGGCCCAGAAAGCATTTTGCTCGTGGGTTCGTGCATATACAGCTCATCGAGGCGAGTTGAAAAAAATATTTATGGTGAAGAAACTTCATCTGGGACATGTTGCAAAAAGCTTTGCCCTGAAAGACCAACCATCCTTGGTCGGAAAATCATTCCAAAAGGATGAAAAGAAAAGGAAAAGAGATCAAAAGATGCACGGTTTATCATCATCATCGAAAAGAAGGAAGATTGTCAGCAAAAAAGGAGCAACTAGAAGAGGCTAACATAACTATGAACGTGCAAGTTGAAGCTTGATATGGCTGTAGAAGCTTTGCATATGTAAAATGGAAGATTTAGACCGGTTTGTGTTTGCCTTATTTTTATAAAATGTCGATAGCAGTTTCGGCTGTCAACTTGCATTTACAATTTTTTCCATCGACAGTGTAACACTATGTGTTATTTCTTAAATTATTGGATCATACGTGATAGTTAAGTATTACTACTGTTGTTCCAGAGCTTGTTCGATAGCATTTTTTTTATATATTGAGAGTTATTTATTTTACTTCTGGGTTTTGTTGGTGGTGACGAGATGCTATGTTTGGATCTTAAGAACTATGAGGGAAAAGAAAGAAAGAAAACGTAGGGATTGTTTGTTTTCATGATCCAAACATAGCATAGTTATCCCATAATCCATGCATTTAATTAAATATTGTAAAATAAAAAAATTAGACGATTAATATGGAGGATAATAGATCACTCAAACTCTTTAGGCGTTTAAAAAAAAGCTTCAATCCTCGAATTCTTCTGATTCTGAAAGTCCTCCAATTCTTCTGATTCTAAAAGTATGACCCAATTATGAGTACGAAGGAGTATATGAAAGGGATAACATCAAGAATATACTATTTTATAAAAAAAAACAGTCAAAGATAAAAATAAAAGTGATATATAACCACCCTTAAATCTAAAAAAAATCTAAAAAATAAATAAAACAAGATAAAATAAAAGTAAAATATAACCACCCTTAAGTCTAAAAAAAATCTCGCGCACACCTGTTGAGTGCAACTTCTACAAAGTTTATATAACATATTGTACATATAAAATATAATGTATTTATCTCATAGGTATATATATATATATATATATAGATATATATTTGAAATCCAGAAACAAGTTGTACCGTGTTAAATTTTTTTTGGTGCGTCCATTTTTTTTATACTTATCATCAATTTTTATGAATTTTTTAAACATGTTCTATTTATGATCATTATTATATCTGAAATTTCAAACTTCGTCATCTTACCTTCGACACCCCTAGAATAGTTGGGTCATGTGCATTTATATATTAAGACACTTGATAATTGATAATTGATGATCTGAAATAGTATACAATTTATTTTTATTAAGAGTTCATTTTTTTCTATAAGATATAATAAATCATTATTTATAAGAATAATAAAACTGTAGCCCTGGTGAATCTCTCTCCCTCATGGGATTTCTTTTTTATCATACAAGATAAATTTAATATCGAACTCTGGATCACATGAAAATGAAAATAGATTTTCATAAGAGCTTTGGTTCTCTCATGGGAGTTGGAAGGTCAAAATCAAAAGCATAGTATGGAGATAAGAGTCAAGAATATATACCAGATGAAGTATTATACGGATGATATGGACCACAATCACCAGGCACCAATGAAGCATTATACGGATGATATGGACCACAATCACCAGGCACCAACCACAAAAGGCAAGGTTAAGGTGTTGCATCTGCCCACGTCAGGTGAATTTTTAGCAACCTTTGGTTGGGTTTCCTTTTGGGCCTACTATTTCAAAACAAGTCAGCCCTATTTTACTAGGCTCAATTAAGCAAATAAGTCACTGTAGAAAAATCAAAAAAATTTGTAATTTTTACAATTGGCCGAAATTTATAATGTTCATCCTTAAAACCTAAAAACATAGTAAATATATAAATTTGCTCTCACCAATAAGCGACCCTCGCGTAACCCTCACAGATAATTTACGTAGTTTATAGATATATATTTTATGCTATATAATAATATACTAGTATATTTTTACATATCATCAGTATATCGTAGTATATCTATGGAATATTTCTATATACTATTAATATATCGCGGTGAATGAAGCATAGGCCAAATCTGGTCAACGGCGGTCAGGGAAGCCGCGACCAGTTCTGGTCCCGACGATCCTACGGAACTCAATGGCAATGAAGTTTATGGAGGTCATGAAATCGACGACGGATTTAATGTCGATGAGAGATACGGAGACGATTGGAGGGTGATTTTCGATGATAGAGAAGAATTCGAAGCCGATGGAATAGAGATAGATCATTTTTTCTTGAAAATTGGAATGAAGGTCCTGGGTGAGGGATAGTGAAAGTGATACGGAAGGGGTTACTGGGCTGGTTTGTGAGAGAGGGAGTGGGTGTTTTAGTGGAGGAAACTATGGGGAAGGCAACGTTTGAGAGATGAGAAATTGGAGAAAACTCATGACTGGACAAAAATTATCGGAGACGAGGAACAAGAAAGACATGAAACAGCAGCAACCTGCAAATCGAATATAAATTAATAAAACTTAAAAAACATACAGTTAGTTTTACAAAAGAGTAAAAATGTAAATGACCAAATAAAATCATAACTAACTAACAAACTAAATGAAAAATCTGATCATATATGTAAAACATAAAATTAAAAGACATAATACAAATTGAAACATACAGTAACATAATCTCCTAATTTTTCCATTTTACTTCACCACTGATCCAATCCCTTTCCTTTGGCCCGCTTCACAGCTTGCTCTCTCATCTCCTTTCCATCTATACTGTACACTCACAGTATCGTAGAATACTATCTAATTTTATGTATATTTAACTAAACCAGCCTTTTATACTTTGCTCATAGGATTGCTCAATACTCTACAACATATTGGCCAATTTATCGGTCTTACCTACAAATTGAGATCTCCTCTTATCTTACGGAAGTAAATTATATTACATCACTTTTCAGGAACAACAACTCATATCAATCATAAAATAATTTAAAATTTTAACTTTTATTATTCTCATATTCAATGAGATTTAAGTAATTTTTTAATGGATAAGTCTCATAGACTTTCAACAAGAAGAAACTGAAAAATATTATTACATCATGGTGGTTGAAAACCACTTACAGCAAGTAATCTTTCTATTCCCAATTGAGCTTACAACAAAATAAGATAAAATAGGAACACTCATTTACCGCCTATCTTTGCTTCATTTTGACACAGCATGAAAAACTGAATTGATTCATCATCCATCTAATTTGATTAACCAAATTTTTTAACCGCCA
The DNA here is from genome assembly GCA_003255025.1 of Datisca glomerata. NCBI lineage: Eukaryota > Viridiplantae > Streptophyta > Magnoliopsida > Cucurbitales > Datiscaceae > Datisca > Datisca glomerata. Next base: position 299,268 of record QANY01006236.1, read on the forward strand.
ATCACCGCAGACATTGCCATTAACCCAACTAACTATCAGCTTAGCATCATATTCTATAGTTACGTTTCTCTATCTTTTATTGTTAATCATGCCTAACTCTCATATGCTCAATACTTTGATCTTCCTTGCTCTTACTAGCAAACTTCCAGTGAACTCACCAAATCTAACTACCAGTCACGCTCACTGCCCAACTATCCAGAAGTTACTGATCATAGCTGTTCATTTTGATATAAACCGCCTAGATCAAAAAGTAAAAGAAAGTAAAAAAATGATCGGTTATCTTCATTTAAGCCGTTCAAATTGATTACTGAAAAGATATAGCTAATTATTTTCTGATATCATTTTTCTTATCTATTTACTCAATATAGTAATTATATTCTATTAATTACCTAACAAAATTAAGACAAAATAAATCTACTATTAATCATCTTTAAATAATTGGCACATTAATAGTGTTCCTCCTACAAGTTAGAAGAGTACAATAATACAAGAATTCATGGGAAAATGAGCTGAATATTATTATTTTTTTTTTTAAAAGCACCAAATTAATAAATACTCCCCCACGTGAATAACAATAATAGAACCAAAATTAGATAACTAGAGAGAGAAATGAGGGAAGGTGGTAGACTATTATTTATGTAAAAATTAATTATTGTATTTTAAAAGGAGTTGTCGGTGTTACAAATAAAAACTATAGCCGACCTTTTTAAATTGGTGTGTGAAAAACACAACAGTGCTACAGAAGGGAAGTGTGGGTGTGGCACATATAGCAGACAAAAGCATCTCTATTTTACTGCTTCCTTAAATTAAAGATTATTATGGTGTTTCACCGTAATGATTTTATAGTATATTAAATCCCGACAATACTACACTGAAAATTACAAAATTATAAAATTAACAAAAATTATCATGATATAGAACACATTATATGATATAATACATTAATTAAAATATAGTTTTTTTGTGAATTCTAATTTTTTTAATATAAATTATGAGTAAGAAAAATGGTTGACCCACTGAGAGCGTTGCGATCATCATTCACTATGTCGAAGTCTCCCCCAAAACACCTATGTTAGGGTGAAGCTTAGAATCAGATGATAGTGAAAATAGATATATCTTTTCCTAAATATCAGTGGTAAGATTTCAATCCTTGACCTTGATTGAGAAAATCAAATCTCTTACTACTTGAGCCTACCTTCAGCGGCTCTCTAATTCTAATTTAATCATTCTAAATAAAATAAAATAAAAAATTCATCGGGCAATTTAAAATATCATAATTATATTCGCAGATTTTGACATTTTCATATTGTTTATTGTTAAAGTCTTAGAGTCTAACTCAACTCAAAAGTTAACTTGAGAGTTGAGGGTTACTCTAAACTTATATTTTTAGCTCAATACTATTGATTTGTGGAAATGGAACAAGTATCTTTCATAAACCAAATAACGCTGAATGATTACAAATGGAAATAATAAATTATTACAACTTAAATTCAAAGACAAACGATTACAATGGAAATAAGTGATAAATGATATCAAGGAAAAGGATTGTGTGAGCGATCACAACGGAAATAATAAAAGTGAAAAATTAAACTAGATCGAGGATTGCACGTATGCAATGTACTAAAGACAATAACCGCCCTCCACCTGGTGCTTGGAGACTATGAAGAATCGTCTCTGCAGGATTCAACGATCTTAAACTGAGAACAGCAACCAAATATCTCAGTCTCTCACAGAACTCTCAGTATTTCTCTCTCTCTCAGGTATGCACGAAAATGTGTATGTAGAATGTGAAAAAACAGTAGCAAAAATGATGGATGTTTCTCTGTGCAACACACTGTATTTTAAAATTGAAAATAGCTTGGAGACCAAGCAAAGTAGTTGTGCCAAAACGTGTAGATAAGATAATGCACGATTTTGGAATAGTTGGAGATATAAAGATATTTGGTTTATCTTCTGCAGATAAAGCACAGCGACTGACGAAGATATTCTGCTTTGCTTTGACAGATTCAAAGCACTAAACCTTCCTCTCCAAGAAATTTAATTAAGAGAAATTTTTAGTAAAAAAATTAATTCTTTGATCCGGACCGAGCCGAGCCATGCCAAGCCGGCCTTAGCAACGGCGCGCGTGTGTGTGGGGAGGACCATGTGTCATCTAAGTCCTCCATTGCCCACAAAATATGGAGTGCCTTTTGGGGCTAACCCCAACGCAAGAGTGTCGGATTTATAAACCCAACAAAATTTCTTTGAGTTTCCAATGTGGGACTCAATCCCATACTATTACTCAACACACACTTTCATTCATAATTTGACTTTTCTTTTCTTTCTCTTTGACTTTTCTATTCTCCATCTTTTCCAACAATCCCCCATATGAATAAAATGTGTCATAACTAGGCAACAACATGAAAGAGAGAGCAGATAAGATATGCGTAAGGAGATGTGTCTTTTGGACTTGAACTTTCTGTGGTGAGAATTCATCAGATTTATTTTGAAGAATAATGAACTACGTTTTTTAACTGAACTTCCTCTGAGATAAACCGAGACAACAAATTTCACACATATCTCCTCTTAATACATCTGAGTTTATACGTTTTTATTCATTTTGGTCCTGAACAGATTTCACGCTCGTGAGAGCTTTAGAGAGGTAAAGTCATCAAGACCTCTCATAGAAGCGACCCTATTTCTACTCTCATATAGGTGACAAAGATTAAGAGTATTCTGTCACCACTCTTATTGCAAGCAAGACATCAATGTCATTAAATACTTATGTATACCCTTTTACGTCGACACACACTATCGTTACATCATAGGAACAGGAAGAAACCATAGGTTTCTCAATGTGTCAATTTGAATCATTTCTGCCAGTTTGCATATTGAACTTAGATCCTGGGATCTCTAGTACTAAGTTAGGTTACCACCTGAATGATTCATTGAATATGCTTTAGCCCCATTCCTCTTGATGAATGCTTTATTAGTTCCCTGGACAAACCTTTTGTCAGAGGGTCAGCAAGATTCTTCATTGACCTTATAAAGTCTAAGGAAATCACCCCCATTGGAGAGCAACTACTTAATGATATTATGTCTTCGTCTAGTATGTCTAGATTTACCATTATACAAATTATTTTTTGCTTAAAAGGTCGTAGCCATATTGTTACAATGGACACATATTACCGACATAGGTTTTGACCACACTATAATATCTTCCAGAAATTCCTGAGCCATTCTACTTCTTCACAAGCCTTGTCTAAAGCTATGAATTCTGATTCCATAGTTGAACGAGCTATATAGGTCTGCTTAGTAGACCTCCATGAGATAGCTCCACCACCTAAGGTAAAAATATATCCACTAGTAGATTTAGTCTCTAAACTGTCAGAAATCCAGTTAGCATCAATAAATTCTTCTATCACAGGTGGATAGTTTAAGTAGTACAATCCATAGTTCATAGTGAACTTTAAGTACCTTAGTACTCTAACCAATGCACTCCAGTGATCACGCCTAGGATTACTTGTATATCTTGCAAGCATTCCTACTGAATAGGTTATATCAGGCTTAGTGCAGTTCATAATATACATTAAACTGTCAATTTTTAGTGAGTGCTCCAATTGAGATACTCCAACTCCATCATTCTTCCTCAACTTACTATTTGAGTTGAAAGGAGTTCCTGCAGATTTGCTTTCATATTGCCAAAATCTCTTTAGAATCTTTTCTACATAATGTGATTGAGTAAGGATATATTCCATTTTAGTTCGTTTTACTTAAATTTCAAGAATGACATATACTAGACCTAAGTCTTTCATGTCAAATTTAGAATTCAACATCCTCTTAGTGGACGATATTATATCCTTGTTCAATCTCACTATAAGCATGTTATCTACATATAAATATACTATTATGATCATTAGTACTTTTAATGTTGACACATTTATCACACTCATTTATCTTAAAGTCATTAAGTAACATAATGTATCAAATTTTTCATGGCATTGCTTTGACACTTGTTTTAACTCATAAAGGGATTTAACAAGTTTATAAACATTTTGTTCTTGACCTTTAACCACGAACTCTTCGGTCTGTTCCATATAGATTTCTCCGTCTTATTATCTATTTAAGAAAGCAGTCTTTACATCTATTTTATGAATTTCCAAATTATATAAAGCTGCTAGTGCAATCAGCATCCTGATATATGTGATCTCATCATTGGAGAATAGGTATCGAAAAAGTCTATACCTTCATTCTGTCAGTATCTCTTGGCTACCAATTGAACTTTGTACTTTTCAATAGTACCATCAACTCTCAGCTTTCTTTTGAAGATTCATTTACAGCCTATTAGTTTATTCCCATGAGTAAGATCAACCAACATCCATGTGTTATTTTGTATAATGGAATCTATCTCATTATCAACTACTTCCTTCCAAAAAGAACCCTCAAGTTTGGACATTGTCTCCTTATAGGTTTGAGGTTCGGCCTGCGTTAGATATGTTATAAACTCTAGACCAAATGAGGTACTTGTTTTAGCTCTTTTACTTCTTCTAAACTCTGGTTCAAATTCTTCATCAATCTGATTCTAGAAGAACTTACTTCTAAATCTAGCTTGGCAGTTTGACTGTGCCTTCCTTCCTTAAAAGGAAACACATTCTCAAAAAATTCAGCATTAACAGACTGCATTATAGTATTGGTACTTATGTCATAAATTTTTTATTTATTATCAAAAATCTATATGCAGCATTGTTACGCGCATATCCAATGAAAACACAGTCAATAATCTTATGTCCAAGCTTGACTCTCTTTGCCAACGGTACTTGTACCTTTACGAGAAACTTGTTAGTCTTCTTATATGGAATCATGTTCAGTTGGTGTTTGCAGTAAGCAATGCCTCCCCCCACAAATTATGGGGTAGTCTAGAACTGTTCAACATACAGTTCGTCATATCTTTCAGAGTTCTATTTTTCCTTCCAGACACCTCATTCTATGCGAGGCGTCTAAGGTGAAGTAGTCTGATGCACAATTTTATGCTGAGCATAAAATTCGGATAGCATAGTGGAGTCCTATTCTCCACCTCGATCAGATCTAAGCATTTTGATGTTTTTACCAAGTTGATTTTCAACTTCAGACTTGTATGTCTTAAATATATCCAAAATCTCATCTTTTGAATGAAGCAGATATACATAGCAATATTTACTGAAATCATCAATAAACGTAATAAAATATTTTCTACCTACCCTACTAGGTGTTAATTTCAGATCACATAAATCACTATGTATCAAATCAAGTAAGTCATTCGTTCTTTATACAGATTTAAATGATTTAATTACAAAAATTGATTCTATGCACATTTCACATTTATTTCCTTTTTCTAGGTTAAATCTAGGAAGAAGTTATAAATTAATCATACGTTGTAGGGATAAAAATTTGCATGTCCTAATCTAGCATGTAAAATATTAGACAGATCAGCACTATAAACGAAAGAAGTAGAATTCTCATTAGTAATAACGGGAGTTACGACAGGTTTAAAAATACCATAAGAATTATAACTCTTCCCAACAAACATCTTTCCCTTAGTCAGAATAAACTTGCCAGCATCAAAGACAAGTTTGAATCCACTCTAACATAAAAAGAATCCTAAAACTAAATTTCTATGAATTTCAGGCACATGCAGGACGTCCAGGAGAGTGAGTTGTTTACTAGATGTGAACTTCAGCACAACCTTTCTATTTAACACCAGCTTCTGAGGCGTTCCCCATGTAGAGAACTTCATCTTTTTCAACATTTGTATAAGTTGAAAATATAGTTCGGTCACTACACGTGATTCGTAGCACAGTGTCAACCCACCACTCTTTGGTGTCGGTGACCACACATATCTCAAAAACTATCACACAGAGATCGTCTATCTCCGCCATATTTGCATGGATCCCTTTGTTGTTGTTCTCGGGGTGGTTAATGACGACAGTCGTTTGCTCTGTGTTTGGATTTTCCGCACACCCAGCTACCGCCTTTAATGCATTTTTTCTAAATTAACTTTTTGAGCACTGATCGACGATGTCTTCCTTTTCTTGCTCTGTGTTTGGATTTGCCGCACACCTAGCAACCGCCTTTAATGCATTTTTTCTAAATTAACTTTTTGAGCACCGATCGACGATGTCTTCCTTTTCTTGCTCGGCTGGTTGGATTTGTCACCTTCTACCACGTTAACTTTCATCCTAGGTCATCCATATTGCTTTCTTTTCATTTCTTCGGTTGTCATCATTTATCCTCAGCTGAAAAATCAGATCCTCCATGCTAAGCTCCTTACGCTTGTGCTTCAGGTAGCTTTTGAAGTACTTCCACGAGGGCGGCAACTTTTCGATAATCGAGGCGACTTGAAACGACTCATCACAATCATCCCTTTAGTTTTCATATTATTGAAAATGATCTGCAATTTCTCCATTTGATTTATGACCATGTTCTTATCATCCATTTCATACTTCAAGAATTTACCGACGATAAACTTCTTCTTTCCGGCATCTTCAATTTTATATTTTTTCTCTAAGGTTTACCACAGTTCCTTCGCTGTTTTAAATGACAAGTAGACGTTATAAAGTGTGTCTACCAGGCCATTCAAAATGTAGTTCCAACAAAGGAAATCTGAATGGATCCATGCTTCCCTCGCTGATGCCATCTCCTTCATCTGTTCATCATTTTGTGCCATAGGAATGTCACCCATCAGCAACTGTGCTATTTTTAGGGTAATCATATAGAAAATCATCTTCTGTTGCCATTTTTTGAAATCGTCTCCTTTGAATTTTTTGATTTCTCAACGTGCAAGGTTTTGATCGTCGATTGATCCATTGTTATTGTCTTTAGATTGTTGGTTGTGGAAATGGAACAAGTATCTTTCATAAACCAAATAACGTCGAACGATTACAAACATAAATAATAAACGATTACAACTTAGTTAAAAAAAACGATTAAAATGAAAATAAGTGATAAACGATTACAAGGAAAAGGACTGCGTGAACGATCACAACGGTGCTTGGAGACTATGACAAAATGTTCCTGTAGGATTCAACGATCTTACACTGATAACAACAACCAAGTATCTTAGTCTCTCACATAACTCTCAGTAATTTTCTGTAAAAAAAATAATTCTTTGATCCGGATCGAGCTAGGCTAGGCCAGATTGCTGGACAGCGGCGCACGTGTGAGGAGGACCATGTGCCATATAAGTCCTCCATTCCCCATAAAATGTGGGATACCCTTTGGGGCTAACCCCAAGGCAAGAGTGCTGGGTTTATAAACCTAACAAATTTTCTCTGAGTTTCTAATGTGGGACTCAATCCCATACTACTACTCAACACACACTTTCATTCACATTTCTCTTTGACTCTTCTTTTCTTTCTCTTTGTCTTTTCTTTTCTCCATCTTTTCCAACAAATATTTCTACTCAGCCGATGTGATATTATTTCTTAAATACCTCTGTCACTTGAATGTCGGTCTTTTGCCTAGTTCTTATGATGTGGAAATGTTAGTATGGGCACAGTCGTGCTTGACTTTCGTCTGAAGAGCTCTGATACCATGCTAAATTTTTAGAGTTTAACTCAACTCAAAAGCTAACTTAAGAGTTGATGATTGCTCTAAGCATATTCTTAGCCCAATACTTCTACTCAGCCGATGTAAGATTATTTCTTCAATATTTATAAGCTAGACAGCTTGTGTGGGGGTTCCGGTACTTATTGATAACACAAATTTTAAAAGTATGAAATATCGTGAAAGAACATGGATAGCATGGTTTTTAATTTATTTAAGAAAAAATACGATAGTGACTAAATTGAAAATCAAATAAAAAATTTTAGAACTAAAAGTGTATTTTACTCTTGTTTCATTTTCAGATATGTTAAATTTTACACACGAACCTTTAACACGAGTTATCCTGAAACTTGATTAATAAATTTAATAAAAAAACTTACGACTTGATTAATAAATTGAATAAAAAACTTGGGTTAAAGTAATATAATTGCTAGGCGCAAAATGGGAGACAAGAGCATCATATTCAACTACGTGATTTATAGTTAACATAAAATAATGCACAGTTTGGAGGGAAGGTTCCTTAGCTCACTAGCAGCCATTTTGTTTCCTTCAATTACGGTTCTTGCTTAAGCTTTAAACTCCCAGCTCGTTCACTATTATGTCATGTAATAATGTCGGGTTTAATTATAAGTTCTGATTAGGTGTGTCTTTAATGTCTTTTAACTATACGCACTGCTGATTCATTGACTTGCACATATTGAAAATCAGTTGTGTTAAATCAAAACGACGCGACATATCTCCAATAAGTTTAAGTAGTTATATATGCAGGTGGAAGTCAGTGCATGCGGTTGAACTTTAATTTGCAGAATATGTGTGTGGCTTGAATTATATATATTTTAAAAAATATTAATTTTAGAGCCATCAAATAACATATCAAAATTCACGTTTAAATATATATTCAATCAAGCGGTGCACGTAATTAAGAAATCAACCTCAATCAGCTCCGGGTCACCTACATCGGCTCTCCGAAACCCATCAACTATTGGTAAATTTGTCTCTTCTAATAATAGTAGTAAATAATCATTTAATTAAACTTAGTGTAAGTGAAACTTACTATGAGTGTTCCAAATAGCTTATTTTGCACTTTATCCTTAATTTTTATTAGGGGTATTCAAATTAAATTGAATTGACTGAACCAAACCGAAAATGGTCAGTTCGATCAGTTCTTTAGGTCCATGTAGTTCGGTTCAGAAAATGTTTAGTTTTGAACGGAAACCTTAAATTCATATTATTTTTTTATTTTTTTTATATATAATATCATATCGAACCAAGCCGAAACTCACGGTTCAGTTCGTTTCGATTCTTTTGACATAACGGATTCGGCTCGGGATTGGCATATATCCTAACCAAATGTTTCGGTTTGGTTCGATTTTAACCCACTAGCCAAAGCCAACCGAACTGTATTCAGCCTTAATTTTTATTTCACTTGTACAATATTTTTCTACAAACTCATCAAATAATCCATTAGACTATCATATTCTATTGTTTCAGTCTAAAAATGAGGCATGCATAGAATTGTTGTCTTCATTTCATTTTTCTTATGAACGACTAAGTGTACGCATGTTTATATCGAAGGTAAATAGGTTGCAGATGCTTTGACTTCCCACCCTCTTTCATTAGAATCAATTAAATGGTGGTTTAATGCTCATAACTTTTATATTTCACTGAATGATGATGACTTTAATAGGCATAATTCTTATCACAGTTTATGATTGTATTTTTGGTTAACGTGCGTGTTATGTTTTATTTTCTTGTATGTTTTGACTATTTAATCTTTTATTATTATTCTTTCTTCTTTTAATTAATATATGAATACTGCCAAAGATTTTTTCAATGAATATTAAATGATATTTTTCCTCTCTATCAATCTACTTTATAAAAAATCAGTCTATTTTTTTATACAAAAAAATGAGTAGGAGTATGTGAGATTTTTTTAATCAAAATAATAAAATGTCACGTTTCATAATAACATAACATGTAATGTCAACTAGAATGCCTAATAGAATATTTTCTCTTTTCAATTCTCATTAATGCTTATATCCTTAAAAGAAGAATTATCGAATTAATCATAGTGAGAGTTAATCCAAATAAAAGCGTAAGGGTGTTACTTCATTAGCTTTCATTATCCTTCCTTTTATTTATAAGTGAGCAGTTAATATTTGGAGATAACGAAAGGGTATTAATATATTTATTATAAAATTTGATAAGTAGCCTCCAAAATTAAATATTTATCCTCAAGTGGGAAGTGAGAAAATGGAAATGTATTGATTGAATTAACCCCACCTCTCAATAGTTGCAACTAAAGTGCGATGTTGAAAAATGGCCCACATCAAGGAGGAAAAAAGAAGAAGAAAATTATGGCTATTCTATTCTGAATGGACAAAGGAACTGTCAGACCAGCTTTTCAAGATTTTGTTGGATCACCTGGATAGTGACCTTTGTGGCTCCTTTATAACGTCATTACTCTCCTCTACCTCAAAAAAAATTGAGAAAAAAATATGAACAACCAAAATAATTTTAGTAATATGTTAAATTAAAATGTAATAATTTTGTCTAAGTGTAGTACTCTCCTCTATCTTAATGACTGTAATAGTGATCCTTACTATAGACTTATCTTCAAATTACTTTGATTCTTTCATCTATTGTATTTGAGTTGAAAGAAATAGAAGAATTTTTACAAAAAATAATCATTGGTTCCAATCTCACATCTAAGAAGATTTCTAGAATGATGAGTGATAGGCTTTGGTCTATTAACCAAACAAAATCTCTTATGTTAGGCTATTCTTGTTTTTTTTTTGTCAGTTTAGACTCCTCTTGTTTAGATAGCTGGTTGTAACACTAGCTTGGCTTGTCTTGCCTTGCTTTTGGTAGTTTTCTTGGTTTGGAATTTATTTATTTGTCATCAGGTATGCCTATTATATTTGTTTATTTATTTGATTAATATATATACCATTTCAATAAAAATAAAATAAAATTAGAAAAATAAAAAATTCGTGTTAACTAAATATAAATTATAATAACTTAGATTGTATAAACATACTTAATAAAATTCAAATTCCATTATGTCAATTATAACTGGAGAACATGCAAAAACATAATGAGAAATGTTGGAAACTTGGAATTGTAAAGGGGGAGGAAAGGAGTATTTGTCCCTTTAATTTTGTAATTTTCTCACATTATATATAATAATTCATATAAAAAATGCTTAATGATTTAATAATCTACTATTTGACCCCTCCTAATTTATAAAATTATATCTTATTTTACCTCTTTAAATTTATTAACATAACCAAATTATATACAACTTATTTCATTCCGATTTTGAAAATTACATAATTGCATTAAATATTTTTTATTATGTAAAACGTGAATTTTTTTTAAAAAAAATTGCATTCCTTCCGTAAAATTTTTGACTTCGTCGTTGAGTAAGGTGGTTAAGCATCCACACTCACACTATAATATTAGAAATTATTGTCATGTAGTATACCACCAATCCCATACAATTTATAATTTTGAAAAAAAATACAATTTATAATTTTGAAAAAATTCATACCAATTTTCAGAATTATTTGAACTTTGATTTAAAAGGTTTATAGACAGATTTAACCATTTGTTTAATATATCTAAATAAATTCCTTCTTGATTGAATTCAGTGAAATGAATTTCTATGAATCCAACAAACAAAATAAATAAGCAAGCGGTGGAGCATGTGGTTTAATTCGATACAACGCGGTCTACCTGGATACACCTGTGTCACAATGGCTGATCTTTTGAGTGAGGGAAGCCGGAGCATTGGTCAAGAGAGAGAAAGAAGAGGAACTATAGATCCAGAAAGTAACATTAGCTACAGTTGTTCATTGGAGCGCTGGAGTGCGGAGGTTGTTCCCATCATTGAAGTCAGAGTGTGGGACTGAGCCTTCCGAATGAGAAAAACAAAAAAATTTGTAGTTTCGTTGGAAGGCTAACAGAAACATAAAAAATAATATAGTATTATCCGACTCATAGGGATACGAAAAATGAGTTTTAATACCAAAATGGAGAATAGTAAGAAAATGTCTTATCATATTTCTTAAATTACTTTCAATTCGATATTATTTTTTCCAAAAAAAAAAAGATAAACCAAACACCGATTAATTTATCACTGAAAAAAAAAACAAGAATGAGTTATATCTTACCCTACCATTTCAAATTGACACATCTCTCTATCTCTCTCTCATGTGTTGTGTTGATGCTAATTTTATCAGTGTAGGGACAATGCATGATTCTTATTAAGCTGTGTGTGGTAAATCCACCAAAAGGGTATGCTTGTCAAGTCATTGTCTTCAGATATACTCTAGGTAGCATCTCATTTGAAATTTATCCAAAGGATTAACTACAATTATTCTCAAGTCGTGGGCGTAGTCTTGCATTCTCATAAGTCATAAGTTAAATTTATTGTTAAATATCATGTCTGTCATATTAAGTTAAATATGTCACGTCAATTACGACTAGCTAGTACAAACTTATAGCAAAAGTAAACTAAGAACATTAAAGATTACGATTCAAGTAAATTGCAAAGAGTTGATAGTATTTATGCGTTTCACATAACGCGTGATAAAAAAAATAGATTTTTGGTTTTTGACGTGTATGCGTTCACATGTCACATGCATTCTTAAGTCATAGTACTATTGGTATGGTGTTATAAATCATCACTTATACAATTAGGTTAAATTTAACTTATACCCACAAGCTTTCGTCAAATGATTAGTATAATCAAAGAAATAACAAGTATACAAGGACATACTCCCTATATAAATAGAAGAAGGCAGAAAACCTAAAAACTAATTAAAAATGCTGTCAGAAAATTCCCAGTTGAAAATTGAAGTATAATATTAACCTCAGATCCAACGATGTTCTTAAAAGGCCACGCTCTCTCTCTCTCTCTCTCTCTAATAGATCTAAGTATACAAGTAAGTGAAGTACTACTATATCTAACTTTACCATCAAAATATCTTCAATTCGTTTCAAGCGTAGTAAACGCAAACATTAAAGACTCATCCTCAAATAATTACTATCATGCAAAACCGAAAACCAGAATCGAAACCCAACCTGCAAAACCAAAAAAAGAAAGAAAAGAAACTCATCCTCAAATAATTACTGAAACCCTCATCTCCAAATCGAAACTCAATATATTATGTTGGCGTCAAATAACCCAATATATTATGTTGTTTATCCTTTGAACAAAAGCTTTAGAAAGCTCGAAGATTTCTTCCATTTATAAGTCTAGGGGAACATGATAGGAATATATATAATTTCAGTGTCAAATAGCACGATTCAAAGTCTTAACAAAAATATCTAGATGTGTTCTGACAATTGGATAAAAATGAACAAGATTGATCTATTTTAAAATTTTATAAAGTAAAATTACTCGTCCTACAGTTTATGTGTTAAAGTATCGAGCAATAATTTATAGACATAAATTAAATTTAATCTATAATTTAACGATACATTCGTTGTATGAATCTATATATAGCTCCTGTTTGTATCCACGCTTTTATTGTGAGAGCCATATTTGCTAAGTAGATTTGGGGGTAGGGAAAGGACGCAAAAGAATCGAATAATTACATATATAAACGTAATGAAGAATATCACCACTCTGTAATTAGTGATGGCATGCAATTCCTTATTAGTAATGGCAGACAAACACAAAGGCACCCTCTTCTACTTCTATCATTTTCAAGTGCTTATGGAGAAAAAGTTGTTTGTTGGAGATGACAATTTTTGCTATAACCTTGTATTGTCGAAGAATCATATGACTTTACATTTTAGTTATGTCTCGTCTCTTTTCTTATTGTTTCTATGTGTCGTGTCGATCCCAAACTTTATGTGACGTATGCCCATTTATTATATGCATTGTAATATATAGAATTTAGATTCGATAATATTGCTCAGAAATGGCAGAGTAAAAGTGTAATCTAAACCTTAAGTGAGATCCGACGATCATGATAGACTCATTAAAAGCAAAAAAAAATGTAAATTTGTTCGCCAGTTCAGAAAACAAGATCAAAACTATCTTGATAAGATCGGACAACCCGTAATAATGGAACTGTTTCCAAGTCATTTTTCTAACCGCAGATAATCTCAATTCTCAAAATACTATCATTCCATTATCCTCAAGTTATCCGGTTGTCCAACAACTACTACTAAAATTTTGACACGTCCAAGAAAAAATGCTCAAAAAATTAAAATGTCATAAGTAAATTGATTAATTTAGAGGGAAAAAATACAGGTGATGAAACATGTTGGTTCGGTGTTTATGGTGATATATGTGTAAGTGATCTAGTTTATGTTAAGTATGTCTGAGGACGTGAGAGTTGGTGGTCGGTGGATGAAAGACAAACAATATTAGGCAACCGTCGGAAGGTGAGGATTGTCTTTGAAACTCTAAAGTAAGTGAGAACTTCGAGGAGGGAACATTCTTGACATTTTTGTCTCGAGATCGGTGAGAATTCATCCCTATAATGGTGCTAGGGACCCTTTTTATAGACGGGGTCGAGCGGGTACTACATGCATGTCCTTTACAACCGTACACCAATCACGTGACCACGCCTAAAATATGGTCACACGCTAAAAATGCGGCACCGCACCACACCCTCAAAACGATGTAGGATTCAATTCATTTGATTACCTTTCATACTCACAACTAGTCGTGTCTTTGTGGCATCGAGTAGCTGGATAACAAACTCGCAGGTGTTAGGCTCATGCTGCACTAAGGACCTCGCAAGACAACACCTGTCACCGGGCCTTCCCGAGACAGATGTACGATGATTGGGCAGCGCGACACAGGCCACCCACCATGTGGCACC